>JARHVA010003684.1:612500-950000 GCA_037957365.1 Torreya grandis | reverse complement strand
AGTTACAAAAATTTGAAGTCAGTGATCTAGTCCTTAAAGAGAATCAAGGGAATACTAATATAGACCAAGATAAAAAGAGGAAATTTGAAGCAAACTAGCTTGAGCCCTATATAATTATTTCAAAATTTAGATCAGGAGCCTACTGGTTAGCTGTATTTGAAGGTGAAGAGATCGATGAGCCCATGAACATCATGCATTTAAAATGATTTTATACTTGGAAGGCTCTATCTACCTCCATATATGAGTCCCCACTCTTGGGTGCATATCCATTTCCATTTTTATTTTCAATTCTCATTCTATTCCATTCCATCATTCTACTACTAACCCTAGTTTTAAAAGTAGGAATATATTATAGGATTGAGCATAATCAGGAGATAGATACTTCAAATTAGGTTTGGTCATTACTAGTTGTACAAGGGGAACATTTTTTGAGGAGTATTATGGAGTCTCTCTATCCACTTTTTATATATCATCCATCCTATCACACCCTCATACATATCCCATTACATCCTCCTTGATGGTGATGTCTCCTACTAGCCTCAACTTGTATCCATCCATGTCTATCTCTATCCATCCCTAAGCCATGGTCCATAAGATCCCACTAATTTCATCATTATGGAAGGGTCAAATAACAATCTTACTATGGGATCCATCATTTACTTAGTAATTGAATCTTGATCGATCATCATAGACCCCATAAACAATTGTTTCTTATTCGATTGGATCCTTGTCTCAAAGCATTTTTGGGCACACTTCACCCCATATACATATTTCTTGATGTTATTAGGTCCATTATAAATAACCATTTCATTAAGATATTTAATACCACTAAATGTCCATCCATTAATTATCATTACCTTAATCTATTTTATCTTGTTTTGCCTTTTTTATATGTATGTTTGAATGTGTGTTATTGTTTGTTAAGTTATCAAGTCTTGTATCTATTTGTTATAATTAGCTAAATTATCTCATTCTCTTAAATTATCTTATTAGATTTTTGTATTTTATCCTTTTAATTAAATGGGAACAAGGATGGTCTAAGTGACTACCTAAGCTCATATTGGGCAAGTCACTCCAAAATGGAGTTCCCACCCATTGCATTTTCAATGTGTCCTTGACCACTATCATGTCAGTGATACACATTTATTCACCAGTGAAATATTAAATTGGATTGCCTACATCATTAATGGCTTCAAAAAAAATTCCATCCCATCCCCCCAATCAAATCACTATCCAACCTAATCATCCTAACCCATCCCCACCCATCTCCTTGATGCAGAAGGATTGCCACCCAACCATAATTTGTGAGACATATAATTAAACAATGGATTATCTTCATTAGCACATTGATTAACCTATTTCTTTAAAAAAAATCATAAATCATACCCATCTCATTTTAACATTTAAAAATAATATAATAAACACATCACATTAATTAACTCATGGCGCGCGTTCAAAATTTGAAATCGGTTGCTGTGGTCCCAGCGGCCAGGGTGGTTGAGGCTACCGTTATGGATGGGGATCCTTCTGCTATCGAGGGGAGGGATTTGTTTGCCCCTAAAGCAATTTTTTCAGTGAGGGGAGGAGATACTATGGCTAAGCATACTGCCTTTGCTCCCAGTTCAGGGTTTGAACCTGGGGGAAGAACATTTGTAGATGTGGCAACTTTTGAAGCAGATATATATGGTGCTCTACCTCATGCATCATTTGGGCCTACCCGTGTATCATCGATAAGTGCCTTAAAACCTATCAGGATATCTCTAGACCTTGATTTATCAGAAAAAATCTTCCAATTGGAAGAACGGTTTTCCTCTTGTGCTGTAATTTTTTGTTTACGTGGTATATGGCCCCCTCTTGTAGATCTAAAGAACTAGATTTCCAGGAACTAGCTACATATTAAAGACGGTCAAATCCTTCCTTGTGCCAGGGGGTTTTTTATAATAATATTTTAAAGCCCTAAAGATATGAAGTCTATATTGTGTTACAATAATTTTTCTTGGTAGGGCAGATTTCCTCTTATGGCCAAACCTTGGCATAAGGATTTTAATCCTCTCTCAGAATCCTTTAACAAGTTCCCTATATGGGTGCAACTATCTTATCTTTCATTACACTTGAGGCAAGAGGAGGTTTATAAAACCATTGGAAATGCTATAGGGGATTTTTTATATAAATAAGATAGTGTGACTCCTCTCCACTCGACTTGTGCAAGATTTTTGGTAGACCTAGATGTTTCCAAGGGCCTTCTTGAGGCAATTTTCCTTGAATCCCAAAGGGGTACCTGGACACAAATTTTGGACTATGAGGGGATCCCTTTTTGGTGCAAGAAATGCCACCAGACAGGACATATTGTTGCTCATTGTGTTGCTGGGAATTCTAATCTGAGACATTCACCTTCTTGGTGGCCTAAAGTCTCCTCTGTACAAAACATAGACAAACAACCTCTAGAAGCAACAACTGATTCCAAGTCTAAGAATGAGGAAAGTTCACAATCTGAAATGGAAGATGAAGAGGAATCAGTGGTGAATCATTCTAAGGATACTCTTGTAGAGGTTATAGGTAGTGATATAGCTGAGCCAAAGGAAGAGGTGGTGGTCTCCTCCCCTATTTTGGAGGATCTTTCGAAGAGCCAGACTGTGTTTGATTCTCATAAGGATTTTACG
Source organism: Torreya grandis (assembly GCA_037957365.1). Lineage (NCBI taxonomy): Eukaryota > Viridiplantae > Streptophyta > Pinopsida > Cupressales > Taxaceae > Torreya > Torreya grandis. The sequence continues at coordinate 947,340 of JARHVA010003684.1, read as the reverse complement.
CCTACTAGAATCCAAAGATCATTGTATTCTGAGGCATGGGTTGCTGAGGCAGCTAAGGTAGAGGATGGATGGACAGTAGTTAGGAGAAAGAATTCTAAGCCTTTGGTCCCCCCTCTAGTTATGAATCTTCGGTCATGCAAAAAAAAATAAACAACTTAAAAGATTCATCTAAAGGTCCCTGTTGCTGACTGATTTTTTGGGTCAGTATACTGCTCAATTTTCTGGTTTTTTGGTTACTGGTCTGGGAGGTTGCTCAGCTTGCTGATCTAGTTGGCTAACTTTCAGATCAGTGTTTTGTCTACTATTTTTTTGGTCTTATTTGTTGGTTACAGGTCCCTATAAAACCTAGTTTTGGTACTTTTTTGTAATCAGGTTCTTTTATTAACCTGGATGTGCTTTAATGGTTTATCTTTCTACTTGTTGTGTAGGGTTTTGAGGTCCCTTCAAAACCTATTTTTACCTTAATCTAAAACATCACATTAATCAAATACATAATATCAATTTCTAATTAACCATTCATATAACATCATTAGCATAATATCACATCATATAACTCAAAAATAATCATCAACTCACATCCATCACACATGTCTCATAATCAAAGCATAAAAATAACAAGAATCATATATAATCAAATCATAATCACAACAAAATTTCATAATCATGATCATATATAATAGTCTAAAATGTCCACATCAAGTCCATGTCAAAATATATAGATATAAAATATGGGCCCCATGGGCATCAATGTGCTACAATATACAAAAATCCAATACAAAGTCTCATAGCTCTTGACTATGGTCTAGGTGGTCTCTTGGGACCCTAATGCATGGACTGTGAGGAGATGGCTCTAAAAGTGGTTACATGTTGATCAACTGGTACTACCACTTTATATAATTCCCTATAATATTATGTCTTTCATTTCAATCTCATGATTTTCCACATAACCCCATACATTCCACTCATAGTCATGGATTAAAATGCCTCCTCCTTATCCCTCTCATCCACTTATACCTCCCCTATCAAATCTCTCATATGTGCCTACATCTATCTGATCTGAGCCTATAAACCCATGATATGTGCATCATGACTCCAGATATAGATTTGTAGCATCACTATCTAGGCCTATAAACAAGTCACATATATTCATAAACCTATCACCTACCCTTATGTATGGGCCAATTGGCTATCCCTCTATGTTATGTATACCTATAACTAGGCATAGATCCTATCTCACTCTACAATAATCCCTATAATCTCTTAGCATTTGCCTTTACCACTATCCTAATTTGTTCTAACATTGACCACTTGTCCTCTATCAAAGGTAGCTTGGATGAACCTGTATCATCTCCACCCCCTCAAGCACTAGCCTATTCCCCACTACCTCCCCCATCTACATCCATTATATTAATATCCCCCTTCCCATCCTATGCATCTTAAGCTGAGACCTATCCTCTCCTCTCTTGCTACCTCCCCAACCTCACTTGTGCCTATAATAATCTCCTCACCACCCCCTCCTCACTCTATCCCTATGTCTAATTAATCTCACTAGCAATATATATGTCCACCATGTCATATAGGCTATTATCACACTTAGATCTAGGATAAGATTCCAAAAATCCTATGTTATAGGGGAAATAATATCATAATTTTCACACGTTAAATTTCTATCCACTAGTGTCCCCCACTATGACCTCTTCTAGTCACTCTATGTAAATAGGTGATCCTCCCCTAGAATATCTGAAGGCATCCCAAACTATATTTACACTTTATCCAATCTGTAATGCTCAATGATGTAATCCCTACAACATATGAGGTATCACTCTATCAAAATGTATTGGGTAACCTCTGCCTCCTCCTCCCATCCAAACTGAATCCACCTAAAAGGCATTTAGGTGATGTGTTGTGGATGTAATCCATCTAATTCCTACCTATGAAATCTCATCTCCCCTGCATGTACTCTCCATACCCCTAGTGGGATATACCAACCAAAGATAATAGGCTCATGCAGCTATTTAACTACATGAGTACTTAAAGGATGCTCTATCTCTATGTGCTCCCAGCTCTATATCTATAGCAATAGCAAAGGAGCCAAGCTCATGGTTATTTTATAGGCTCTCATGTGTAACTCCTAATATAAATGAGACAAAACTACTAGACTCCAAGAAAATACTCTAAAGTCATACACCATATCTGATACTACATCCCCAAGCCCGTTAAACCATTGTATGTTCTTATCCAATAAAAATATGTCAATCACAAGAGACATCACTACCAATGTTAGTCTATCAATAGTCCCCTCCCTCAAACACCTATCAATATCCACTTGTGCATCCTATATACCAATTTTTAGCCCCCCCATTAATCTTTATACTATCACACTAAGTGTGTGTGATTACCAATATATCCTATGCATTGTCATCAGTAGCTAAAAAATCCAATACATGTTTTCTAAGGTGACTATATCTCTCTCATCACAAAGTGGAAGGTACTCTTTTTTGAGTGTCATCTCTCCACTAAATTTATAATTAGATCTTTTTCAATCCTTACCATGGGCATGGTTACAACATAATATAATCCCACTAGATCCAACACACCATACGCCTCTAGTGTCAATAGGTGCATCTCATGAAGTACCTAGGGCCACCACAATCAAGATGCCATCACTCCTAAATCCTCCTAAACCAATCACACATCTTATCACTAAACTCATCCAATCACACATTTACTTTTTAGCCTGTCCTGACCAATCACCCTCCAAACTTACCTAACTTGACATCCACTATAATCCCTCCCTTTGCTTGTTTTCTTAATCCCTAATTCCTCTATGATTAATATTATTTACCCTAACCCAGTCCTACTCTGTGTCAACCATTTCCATTACCTATATACAACTACATCTTAATATCCCCTAACTAATCCTAACTAACTATCATCCTAACTAACTCACTCCCTCACCCTACCCCCATTTCTAACTTTATTAACCTACCCCTTTCCATTCTTAACCCCCCATCATATTATTCATCCTATCTACGCACTAACTACCCCTTTTTATTCTTTAAGTCCCTCACCTAACATCCTAATCCATCCACCCCTTTACCTTTTACCCCATTCTATGCAATATCGTAACTCACATCTTTTAGTTTGCATAGCCAAAATTCTAACCTTGTAGTTATGTAAAACTATGATTCCCTTTTAATGATATCATAATATTTTGAATCACTTATTGAGGTATTATAATTCCATGATTTACCTATCATGGTATTACAATATTGCATATTGTGACTATGATATTTCCACTCACAGGCACAATAACACCACTAAGGGCATTACCCTCAGTCATGATATTATACTCATAGCATGTCTACCCTAAAAAATGCAAAAATAAATGTTGGAATCAAAAATTGATAAGCTAAGGGTTGACTACATACTAGTGGTTCTGCATCATCAAGTATCTAGAACTCTCTAACCCTTTTATTTTAGTGTGAGGCACATCAGATATGGTCCATCATTCTAGCTCGAGAGCACTATTTTCACTAAGGGTAAAATTTAAAATGACCCCTTTTCACCTCCTTTATCTTATTTTACCCCCTTTTTACTCTCTTTTAACCCCTCATCACCCCTTTAACACCTAACACACCCATTATCCTATCCTACCATCCCCTCTTTCACTCTCAAATCCCATATGCCTCACCTATCATCCCATTTAGTCATCAACTATCATCCCTAAGTCACATGTGGCATAGCCTTCCATCTCCCTATCATTCAACCCAATCCTGAGTCAAAACTACTTCAGCCTAAGGTCTTCTAATACTATGTAGTTAGCACATAGCCATGATCTTGTGCTCAGGGATAGATCGGCCACTATTAATCCCTAACCCTATTCTATCCTATATTAATCAATCAACATTATTACATTATTTCAAGCTATACATCACACATAGAGTGGCTTATTATCATTAATCAACTCATCTAATTTATATTATAGGCATGTCAACCCTCCTTGATATGTGTCTTTACTAAGGGAAATATTATTGGCTTGTATCCTATCTCATCTCTTTATTTCTTAGATAATATCTTCATCCTAGGAACTCACAGTCTTATCAATCACTCTCCTTTCTAGATATTGATCATTTGTCTAGAACCCATATCTTGAGACTAAGCCACTTTCTCCAATAGCATCTATACTTGGGGCATCTTAATCATAGATACAACATTACTCAAGGAATCCCAACCTTATCTCATTATCCTGGTCTTATCCTACCCCTAGGACTTAGGTTCGAGTGACCATCTGGATTGTTTCTCCTCGTATGCTCCCTTAAGGGGGCATAATACCTATTAACAACATCTCCATTCATGATCATGGTTTTTATTTGAAATACCATTACTCTTTTTATCTTATCCACTCATAATACCCTTTTAAAGAGGGGAAAAAATTATGCACCTAAATCCCCTCACCTTAATAATCCCATTAAACATATTAATTTAACCCATAATCATATTCCCTAGCTAATTAACTAATATCCTAATTCCTACATAAAATCCCCTACGTCCCATGAACCTTACTACACCCTTGTAATTAATTAATCACCCTTATTAACCCACTAACTAGCCTACTTAGCTACTAATCTATCCATTAGCCCACTTGATAATTTAAAATTCCTTTTTATTCATCTACCCATATACCACCTTGCTATCCTAACCTTTATTACACCCCTACTCCCTAATGGAGATTTTAGAATTAGAGAATTTTATAATCTCCTCTAATTTAGCCTTCCCCCTCTAGAAGCCTCTATTCTTGAATATTCCAAGGAATTTTTAATTATTTTTAAATTCCTCAACCATTGATCTCAATGGCCCAAGATTAAATATGATCCATTGATTTTCCATCCCTTGGCTTATATATACAATCCATACCTTCATGATGAACTATACTTGAAAGCCATTACGCATCTACTATACTTGCATTTTTAGTCATTATCCAAGTACTCCCATATCCTTGTCAAAGCCATCAACAAGCTAAGAAGCCATTAAATCCATTACAAAGCTCAATCAAGCAATCCAATCATCTTGCACTTAAATCAGCTTGAAAATCTTGGAGAGGAGCTCTAAAGGACAAAAGGATGGTAAAAAATCTCATTTTAAGTATTTGATTGTTCCTTTATCCCCTGCTTTGATTTTGTTTACTTTTTTGGGTTTTTATCTCTAAAAATAGTCATATAGTGAATATTCAAAAATACACTCACACATTTACATATCTTCATCCTCGACATCTGTGATGATCCATTTATTTTGTTGAACCTTTTGTTGGATATCATGTGTTATCTATTCCATTATATCCACATATATTTATGTCTAAACAATAAAAAAACATTTTGTGAAGAAATTAAATCTCCCAAATGTGTATCCTTTCCATTAAATTGTCTCTTAAATCAATATACTCTTTGATCATAGTGTCCATCTCAGCCGGTTTGGATTTTTGACCCTCCATGATTACTTTGGTTTTTTTAGCCTTTGAGAGGTCTAACTTTAAGTCCTTCCATACATCCTATACTTGGTTATTCTAATGTAACATACTATGATAAATTTATATTTTTTGGTGCATCATAATGTCAATTAATTATTCATATTATTCAAGAAGCTTGAAGATCACTTTAGATTCAGCTTGTAAGTGTTAACATTGAGCTCAAAATTATCACAACTTCTATGTGGTAGCCTAGTCCTTTGTGATCTAAGTTACCAGGGCCATGAATTTTTTTTCATCATACATCACCTACTCTCTAAAAAATTATTCTTCCAACACTGTAAAATTATCTTTGATTAACTTGAATTCTTTGGTTAGTCTATCATGAAGGTTTGTGTTTTATTATCATAGCTAAATGTTGTCATGCTCTATCACTAATATTTTCTTAGTATTAGACTCCTATAATGTAGTAACTCCTTGAATTTATTTGGCCAAGATGAGTTGTTAATATCCAATAATACCTCTTGGCTTTTTGACACTAATGCAAGTGAGGTTGTAATATTTGTTAATGGTGGTGTTTGATGTCAAATCTATGATAAGAGTGTGAATATTATTCTTTGCAAAGGTGAAACTTTGACATCTCATAACCAGTGACTACTAAACTTTAGTTTGTCTCATAAAACTTCTTCTTGAACTCTTCCATGTATGAATCATGATCTTTTGGATGTGTTTTAAAGTTATTGGGCCTTAGCGATCAGGTCCTTATTCACTTTAGTTATTTTCTACATAACTTTCTCTTGGGCCTTAGCTCTTTGGATTTTTACTTTTGCTTCAGCATTATTCTTATTGTCATGCTCCTCTTTTTCTTTGGTATGTTTTTCCATCTTCCACCTTTACCTCTTTTGTTGCTTATTCATTCACCACTTATTCAACCTTTACATCTTGTTTGAAAACATCCTTCACTACTTGATCTTTTGTAACGTTCTTCTTGAGTTCTTCCTACTTACGTAGGTCTTCTTTCTTATTCTCTTTAGATTCTTTGGTTGTTGCATCAGCTTTAACTTTATTATTTTACCCTTCCCATCTTCATAAATCTTCCTTTTGTTTTTTTTTCAATGTCATTGGTTGTATGCTCAGCCTCTACTTTATTGTTCTATACCTCCTATGCAACTTTCTCTTCTTTCTCCTTTATCTTTTCCTCCTCTTCCTCCATTTTATTTTTATGTTCTTATTATTATATCTTATTTTTATCTTCTTCTTATTTTTATGCTTTTTCCTTTTATACCTTAGCCTTTTTAGATTCCTCATTAGCCTTCACAGATTATTGTGCTTGTTATTTTGCAACATTGTCCTGTGTCTTAGCTTGCTCTAGTTATTTTTTTGTTGTGATTCTCTAAAGTTTGTTGTAAATTCACATGCTAATATAGACTCAATAGTTTTGGTAACACATGGTGCAATTGGCGAATTCAGAGACAATGGCAGTGAAGGTGGGGAAGATGGTGGATGTGGTGAATGTCATGGAAAGGGATATGGATAAATGATCAATTTTTTCTTGTTGATTATTGTTTTTAAATGAGAAAGGGGGACTAAAATTTTATTTTATATTTTAATTTCATGGGTTTGGATAACAAGTTATTCTAATTATTTATCTCCCACTTCTTATTTGACATCTTCCTTTGTATTAAATGCTCACATGCATTTTATGATGGTTGGAGATGGACTTATAGTGTCTATAGTGTGAGGTTTATGCATTAACAATCTAATGGGACTTATGTGGTGTGCCCCTACTTGTTTTATCATTATTTTTTGTGAATTTGGATGCATTAGTGAAGTTGTATCATTATTTAATCATTAACAATTCTGAGCTTAATGCCCCTCCTTAAAAAATACCCCATTTTTTTATACTTGGTTTTTGCAACCTCTATGACTATATCTAAATTTATAGACTCTAGATGTGTGGGTATCTATACTAAAATTACAACTAAAACATTATTTCATAGCTAGTAAGTGTGAACTACCTTCCAAAATAAGAATTATTTTTCTTCCTCCTCTTCATACATATTATAGTTGATTTCATGTAGGAGTGAGTTATAGACTTCTTCCAACATTACTCTCAATGTTTTTAAATTATAATCCATTGTAATTATTTAGATTTGATTATTTGTACACCATAGAGTTTTGTTTTATGTTCTCTTTAGAGGTGGAAAAGAACTAAAAGTAGGATATTTTCACTTTCCTATAACTAGTTACAAATAAGTGGATGGTTTCAGGTATGTTTGCAGTTGGGTTTATACTTTTACTTTTGCTTATGGTAAAGGTTATTGTGCATCAGGGTGTATATATCTCAGTGGTGGCACTGATCTTATAACCATGGATTTATGCCTCTTTAAATTTGACTTTGCATTGTTGATGTTAATGAAGAATGTATTGGTATAAATTATATTTTACTAAATAATAAGAGAGTTGAACATCAAAAAATAATGAAGAATGATTTAAATTCAAGAATATTCTCACTCTGTATATTTCATACAAAACTATTACAAAGCCATATAGGAAATGATGTTCCTATATTCAAGATGGGAGATCCTTACAAACTCTCATAAATAATCTCCCAACTAAGCAGCCCACTAAATATGAAGTATATTGTATCTAACTACCAAACACTAATAAAATTAACCTCATATATTATTTTTATTGTGCATAATAATAATAATAATAATAATAATATACCAATAAAACTCTATTAACATAATATTATTTAACTACCAATAATTACATTATTACAAGGTAAATAATGCCACACCTTAACATTCACCCCCTTATGAACATTATTAACCCCTAGTCTACACCTCCTTAATGTGAACATGGGGAAAACATCTCTCCCATATCTACACCTATACCCATGATTTGGTGATTTTCACAGGAAAATCACAAACCTTACAGATGGTTTTAAAAATGGCTTACCAATAACCAAAATGGGATGGTTTTCATGTGAATTACCAACAACCACAAAAAAATGGTTTTACAAGTGGCTTGCCATAAACCATATCATGATGTGAAATATAGTTACTAGCTCTCATCACTATCACATTTTAGAGAAGTTACAGAGGAATATTTTATTCACTTATGACAAATGTGAACAGGTATACAACATATATTCTTATTCATACAACTTAAATCAAACACACAACTAAAAAAAATATGCCACTAAAGTATAAAGTGACCCCATTTTTAGTGGATAACAAGAGGCTCTGAAAACTCGAGCCTCCATTTTTTCCATCCTCTAATGGGTGAAGTTACTTATTTGGCACACGTGTTGATGAAGCTCATGTCATTTTTGATGATAAGACTCCCACATGCATAACTGATGTTTTTGACTTGGGACATCAAGTTCAATCAAAAATGTGTCCTTTACATAAGATGAGATTAACTTTGATAACTTTGAAATAAAAATGACTCTTAAAAAAAATGACTCAACTATTGATATTTTTTAATTTAAATGACACCTTGACAATTATTTAACCTAGAACCTATTTTAAAAATAAGACTAAAGTCTATATAATGACTTAAATCTATAATGACAAACAAAAAATATTGACTAAGCCTAAAAACTATAAATAACATATTAGAATTTGACTAAAAAACACATGACTTTTTCAATGTATCTAGACCTAAAAATACTTTGACATTCAACTTTAAGATACAACACTCACTAATAACACTTTTTAAAACTAGACTAATTCGTAACCCTCATAATACATACGAGATGACTCCATATTTAAAAAATAAAATGACATAAAATAAAGAGACTCAACAAACTTATATCTAATATATCACAAAAATAAAAATCTAACACCCTAAATTTATTAAATGAGATAATACTAAAACAAAACTTAAAGTTTGATCGAATGTTTTTGATAGTGAGTTGTACTGTGGAACATTGATTTGCATTAGAGATTGAATGAAGATTGGAAAAGAGAGAGAGCTCATCAAAGGATCACTAGAAATTTATATATCCTTGTTCATGATCAAGATAAGAGCTAATTGATCTTGGATTTAGGTGTTTGAGAAGTTATGTGAGCTTACCTAGAAGAATAACAACATAGCAATGCAATTGTTGATGTCATGGAGGATAATCTCCAACCAATCAATAAATAGTTCTAAAAAATATCCAAAAATGAGATCTTGTTATCCTAATTTGAAAGATAGCATATCTTTAATATGATGGTAGGTATATCATTGTAAAATCTTTGAAGATCTATCATAATGTTGTCAAGAGATAGGAGGCATCAGATCTCCATCAAATTCAGCCTATGTATTGAATAATTCTTGATCAATTATGATAAAATGTTGTATGGATGACTATGGGTTGGTAATGGATAGCTAAGGTAGCTAGAAAAGATGGCTTATATAGCTATGAATATCAATAAACCAATTGCCACTTTTGCCAAAATTCTTCTAGGAGTACATAGTTCCAAGATCATATTTTATAACAGTTTTGAGGCATGATTTCAATGGTGAGAAAAAGATATTTTCTCAAATATGTTGCATGGGTGATGAAAACTCACTCACTATCAGATTATATGAAATGGTATTCAAATGAGATTACATTGGAGAAGATCTATGTGGTACGGCAATGCTCTTGGAATTTTTGTTCAGATCTTGTGATTTTTTTATGGCTATAATTTTTTTCTTCAAACAACTATGCTCCTTCAAATTGACATCATGCCCTTCTTAGTCTTTGAGAGTGAAATATGCCTTTTCCCTTTGTCCAATCACTAAAAAACCAAATTCCTTCTACAAAGTATTCTATGAAACATGGATTATAAAAAAATGGAGAACATAGTTCGGGATAATATAAAATCAAGCAATTGCCCCTCCAAGTTTTTTTATGTTTCCATCACAGGTCCGGATGAAGACTGCTCTAATACCAAATATTGGTATAAATTAGAGTTTTCTCAACAATAAGAGAGATGAACATCATAGAATAATGAGTAATGATTTAAGCAAAATAATACTCTCACACTATATTTTATATGAAACTATTGCAAATCTATATAGGAAATGAGTTTCTTATATTCAGGATGGGAGATCCCTACAAATTCTCATAAACAATCTCCCAACTAACAAACCCACTAAATATGAAATATATTGTTGATACAATATATTCATCTAACTACCAAACACTAATAAAACTAACCTTGTATATTATTGTTATTATGCATAACAATAATAAACTAATAAAAATATATTAACCTAATATTGTGTAACTAACAATAATTACGTTATTACAAGGTAAATAATTTTAACACACCTTAATAGAATGATGGCGGCATGACCTATAGTTTGGTGAGCTCATGGATCCATATTTTTTTCTCATTATGCATCTTTATCTCTATGGTGAGAGGTCCCAAATACTGGATAACATCACTAGGCACCTAAGTGTGTGAGGTGATCAACCCTTGAATGTTGATCCACTACTAATTAAAATTCTCAAGATTAGCATAAGGTTGTCTAGTTTTCTTCCAAGTGAGGTTCACAAAGGCATTTTTTAGCTACTAGTGATATATGGTGTGATCAAGTGCTCAATTGATTTACACTGTGTGAAATAAATCAACAATACCAAAACTTGGTATTGAAAATAATGTGATGCATTCAAGATGACCTTTTCTATGTTAGTGACTAACTTAGATTCTAAAAACTCTACCCAGTTTAAATCTTCTTTGAGTCTGATCATATGATGTGAAATTTTAATGACTCCTTTGGTTACTTGTCACATACTCTTTATGGTCCACCCATAACTTTTTGTGATAAATTTTGTCAGTACTCGCATAGGATCATCATTCACAGAATTGATGGGAATCCCTATAGATGCCTGTGAATATGCCTCCTTTATGTTAGATTGGATCAAAGGTTCTTGCTTTTTTATGGTGCCAATGATTTCCCCTTATTGGTAAGATAGTCACCTACACCAAGATGGTGGCATTGATGTAAATTGTGACATCCTTGTATAAATGGGTGTCCCCTTCATTGTCTCAACTTTAGATATTCATCACTACTTTGTCTAGTTCGAAAAGATAGGTAATCTGACTAGGCATTTTGCATCTAATCTAGTAGCCTATCTAGTAGGACTAAATCTTCTAGTTATGAACTCATTATTTGTGCTTGGGGAACCATTCAGAATTAATAGCATTGATGAATTTTAAGGCCTCAATATAATGATAACCCATCTGTATTAGCACTAAACAAATCCCCATCTCTTCATTTTGTGAATCCAATAATGGCACTAGAATTTGAGACCTCTTCATTTCTTTTTGTGTTGTGGCAGTTACATCAAAATATCTCTGCTTAGTTGGATGGCTAAAGTTTAAATCACATAGTCTCTTATTCATTGAGAATTATAATTACATTTCCCCTATTTTCCCTACCTTATATATTCTTCTCCCAATATTTTTTAACACTTCACATTTCCCCTATTTTGCCTACCTTATATATTCCTCTCCCAATATTTTTTGACACTTCAAATTTTTTTGGTGATCTATTTTTACGTCATTATGTTCTTTTCTTTGAATTTTGATTGCATATATTAAAAGTTTATTTTAATGGCCTTCGATGATGTGGCATGCCATATTTTATCTTTTAATGAATTGATTTTATTATGTATTAACTCTATTTGACACATCTACCTTTTTTGGGAATGTCACAATCTTTGAAGTGTTTGCCATTAACTACCTTGCTAGTTACCTTTTTCATACCACTTCTCCATACATTTTATTCACTGTCTTGTTCTCAAACTTATTTATTTTACTCCCATGTTGAAAGATTTATGTTTCCTCAATGTTTTATTGTTTCCCTTTTTGTGTTATATAACTTTGACACTAATACCTATTCTAAATATCTGTGATATATATATTTCACTATACACATCTATGTTAAAACCTATAAAATATAAATATAAATATAAACTAAACAAAATTCCTAACTACGTGATGCTACTCAACACCCACTCTTTGTTTTTTATGCTTTTAAATATATAATTAACAATACAACTTAATCCTAGGATCCATTTACTTTCCACAAAATAATGGTTCCCTAAAGGTCTATGAGTGTAAGAGTGATTTTTTGCGACACTTCATAAATAGCATATGGACCCTTCCATCTAATACATAGTTTCCCAGGGTGTGTTATGAACCTATTATCATATAATAAGACTTTTAGATTCTTATGAAATTTATTTAAACATGTTGTGATCATGCAAATATTTTTGGATCCTTTTATGAATCTCATTTTTCCATGTTTCCCTTTTTTATTATATTTTTTTTAAATCCAACAACTTTACTTGAAGTGACTTCTAATCACTTAATCACATTATTAGTGTTACTCATATTCTAATAACTATGTATTCCATAAGCATGACTTCTTCCATACCATAAACCAACTTAAAATGAGTTAATCCAATTACAAATTTTTAATTGGTTGTAGGCCCATAATATCATAGGTATCTAATCCTCTCAGTTATCCCTATGAACATTTTATATTTTCATAATCATTTTTTCAAGAACCTTATTTGATGTTTTAGTCTGCCCATTGGCTTGAGGATGATAAGCCATGATTTTTTGATATGATATCATGAATTATTCACTTAGGTTTTTTATGTTTAATTCAATAAATGTATTCAACTATCACTAACTATCTTTATAGAACACCCAACCCTAGTTATGTTATTTTCATACAATAATTTAGTTGCATCTTTGGCACTACCACTTTGTGTCATAGCAGCTTCCACCTATTTTGTATAATAATCTATCTCATTATTATATATATATAATTATTTTTCTTTATAGGAGGATTAATGGGCCCTATAAAATCAATTCTCCATTGCTCAAATGGTTTCACAACTAGTATTGGATTTAGATCCATTTCATCTTGTTGAGTTAGTCTGCCTACTCTTCAATGTTCATCATAGTGATTTGAGACTATGTGTGCATCATGAAATAAGATAGGATAAAAAATTATTTCTTTGTCATAATTTTATTGTATTATATTCTCCTATGAAATTCCCTCCTACAACTCCTTGGTTCTCTTCTTCTAGCAACTACGACCTCTCATGATCCAAAACTACTCTTCGTAGAACATCATTTTTGCCCATCTCATAAAGGAACCCATCAATTGTCCTAAATGGAAAAGCTCATGCCACTAGTTTATTTTTATCCTTTTCTCCATAGTGCATAGGGAAAACACCCTACTCAAAAAAAAAATTATATCCTCCATGTTTTTTAGAATCATAACTAATTAGAATAAATGCACATCTAGTGACTCATTTTGCAACTCTTATGGATCCTCACCATTCCACATGAAACTAACATGATTTAGACCCAAATTTTATCTACTTGGTTTCACATTTTTATTATACTAAAATTATTATAATAACATCAACCACTTGGATATTCATTCTCCTAACATTGGCTTGCATGCTAAATATTGTAGATCTTGGTATTCGGTAAAGAACTCAAATGACATATCTAGAATATAATGCCTAAACTTTTTAAGTATAAATACCATGGCCAAATATTCTCATTATATGGTGGTGTAATTAATTTATATTTTCTAAATATTAAAACTTATGAAATTAATAGGGTGACAGAGACCTCCATCTCCTGGTTAAGCTAGCACTACACCTACTAAGATACCAAATGCATCCATGTGGAATAGAAATGCCTTATTCCAATTAGGGAAGACCAAAATTAGAGATTTGAATAATATTTACTTTAATTTAATGAAATATGATTTAAATTTTTTATTCCATTCAAAAAATTTATCCTTGTATAGAAATATTTCTAGTGGTGTTGATATCACAATATATCCCCCTATAAACTTGTGATAATACCCAATATGACCTAGGAATTATCACACCTTAGAATAATTTATAGGAGGTTTCAATCCCATAATTACTATGACTTTTTTAATCCATGATTATTCCATTGATACATACCACATGTCCCTATAGAACCCTAAAGGGTGTAAATAAAAAACACTTCTTCAAATTTAACACAATGCATAAAGTTCTACATATTTCCAACATCAATCACAACATTGAAAGATAGTTTTTAAATATAAAGAACATAACCCATTCATCTAGATAAACCTCTATAAATCATGTATGAATTCCTTAAATACAGTGACAACAACTCTAGAAAATACATTAGGAACATTTTTTAGACCAAATGGCATTACTTGTATGCAAATGATCTCTACTCTATCACAAAGGTGGTATTCATTTGATCTTCTATTATGATTGGAATTTGATGATAACAACTAACCTTTTCTATGAATGGGTAAACTTTATTTCCTATGAAAGACTCTAAAAATTCATCCATGAATAGATTTTTAAAATGATCACACAAGCATTGTCTAGTGCCCTATAGTCACTATAGACTCTAATTTTTATTGATTTCTTGGGTTGTACTACAATGAAAATTACCCAATATAATTTTTAAGTTGGATATATTAATCTTAATTTCTAAATATTATCAATATATAACTTTAATTTCATCTTCATAATCACTTTTAGTCTATATGGAGCTTCTTTATAGGCCTTAGGCACTCCTTCAACTTGATATGCATCTCCCATAAGGAAGGGTCTACACCCTTAACTTCTAAAATTTGGTGGGAAATGAATCCTTATAATATTTTAGTAATTGTATTTATTATAAAATATGGTGTTACATCCAATAATCTCTTATGGTCACAAGTTTAGGTTCAAACTCTATACTAATGTTTTCCACTACCTTCTTGATTGGTTCCTGATATATTTTACCAGGCACATTCGAAATGGAATCTCATAACTTCCTTTCCCCTTCCTACTCCTAAATATTCATGTCTCATAGGTTTGTATCTCCTTTTTTCTCTATGATGTTATTTTTTAGGCTCCTTAATCTCCTACTCTAGCTCAAATAATCCTTTCAAATCTAAATCCTCATCACTTTCACTAGATCTTGCCTACTTTGTGCTATCTAAAATTATGTTAGAAGATTTGAGTATAATTATTCCCCTTCTATGATCAATAAATTTTGATGGCTTTATTAATATCTATCATTGATTCTTCCTACAAATTTTAATTTTGTGTAGCTAGTATGTCCTCTTCACTCTATGACATTAAAATATCTTCAAATTTTGTAGAGTTTTCTGTACCATGGGGTTCTCATCCTCAAACATAAAGATTTGAATAAAATCTTCTTGAAATTATGGCCAATGTTTAGTTTCACATATTTACTCTTGGTACATGTACAATGCAATCATCATAGATGATAATGTATATTAGAATATGTGTATCAATATTTTGTTTACACACCCTACGATGACAACATCTACACACCAATGAATATGTAACTTAGGGAACTATCCTTCTTGTAAAATAATCCAATTTCTAAAGATTTTAGAGGCCACTTAGAATCAAGATTACATAATTTAATAGGATTATTCCCAATGCAAATGATTTGAAAAATTAACTACCGACCATGTTGTAGTAATACCTTTTATAGTATAGTTTAGTGCATTCACTCTTTGATCTACACTAGGGACATGTTGTTCCATTATAATGATAAATTGCACTAAATATTTAGTTGTAAAGTATTGAAATAATTATCTCTCATTATCAAATACCATTCTCATGTGCCTTACCTCATGGTATCCATGTTCCCAATTTATTATATGTGCATCTAAGTCACCACTTACAGAAGATATAGCTTCCCACAAAAAAGTGCCCTCATGAGTGGGTTTTATATAATCCATATTTTTAGGAGTCCCCTAATACAATATATCCACTTCTGACCTAGTTATAAATCACACTAATGGAGACTTGCATTCTTCCATATAGAATTGTGGGACTTGATCCATTATCTTCATAGGTCGATATGAAAATTGTTATGTTTGTTACATCTATGGAAACTATTGAAAGTGAACTCTCTACTTTGCAAAGCCTATGAATTTGCTTTTATGACAACTTTAAACTAGTTCCATAAGCATAAAGTAATATAAACTCCTTAAGAATGTTGTAAGTCTTAGTTTAACCCTTTTTAAAGGGTATGATGATGATCCTGTCCCCTTGATGTGCCTCCAATTAATTATCTACCATATTGATGGTCATTTGACCATCAGACACCCATTTTTTTCCAATTAACATAGTGTAATATATTTCATCCATTTTCATATCAATAATTTCAAAGTGTCCTCTCAAACTTAGATTAGCTAATTTGATCTCCACATCCTCCAATTTCAAAGTGTCTTCTCAAACTTAGATTAGCAAGGTTTAATGTGACAAGCTTATAACTAAGAGTTGGTCTTCCAATGGCCTCCCATGTAGACCTAGAAATCATATTTATCATGCTTCTAATATAAAACACTACATTAGATACTTCATAACTTACAAGTTCTATGTTGAGTATAGAATCAACATCCTAGGGATTTTTGGTCTTGACATACCATACCACTTTCTTGGTATATTGTTTTCCCCTCTTTGCATAATCCAAAAGGTTTTGTAACAAACTTATAATATTTTATAATATGTTTTCATTACATAGAGTAATAACCAACTTCAACAAATCTATCAAAGTTATGACTACTCCTTTCCTTAGGATGTGAACAATATATTCATATATTTGTGCATCTATTACTTTAACATCTACCTCAAAAGCATTTTGATTTTGTATGGTTTAGAGTAATTATGTTACTTCAAACATTATGACTTTCTCTCTAAAAACATATGGATATTTATACTACCAAACCTTCCTGATCATATCATCTTGGGGCATATTTGGAGGTGGTATTCCTTGCTCTTTATACTCCTGGTAATATCTTATAAAAATGTTATATCTTTGGGATGAGAGTTCATTGTATTAACATTTGACATGAGATTTTCCTTTCTTTGATTTTCTATAATATGACAATATTTTTTATTGTGTTTCCATATGACTGAAATAAAAATAATATATGTCTATATCTACTTTTTTAGGGATAATTTCATGTGGTGTGATTGTATTCACCATAAATGTAGTAAATAATAGGTTATCATGCTTGTATGTACTCTTATCTCTGATTCTAGTTTCCTCCCTAGTATCCTCTTCAATAGTATCCATGCCTTTATTTTGAATCATTCCTTTGTTTTTTTCCATAATATCCCATATATTATATATCTTAATTATTATTGGTGGAGGTTTATACCCAACCTAATACTAGGGTGACTATGGTGCCTAGCCTGCTTGGCCTTGTGGTGACTAATGAGTCCATATAGATTGATATTGTGGAGATTAGCATCCATACAAGATCTACTATGTTTTTATGGTCATATAAACATATGGAATTGGTACTCTTAGTTTCACAATTAGAACCTATTATGAAACTATTGTGAAGACATTCTTGGTGATTCTTTATTTCAAATCTTGAAGGGCTTAGTAATTTTTCTCATCATGATTATG
Source organism: Torreya grandis (assembly GCA_037957365.1). Classification (NCBI taxonomy): domain Eukaryota; kingdom Viridiplantae; phylum Streptophyta; class Pinopsida; order Cupressales; family Taxaceae; genus Torreya; species Torreya grandis. Next base: position 929,403 of record JARHVA010003684.1, on the reverse strand, counting down.
TGATTTATAAAAATTAAAAGACATGTTGTGTAGCTATTGTATATATTTTTTTATTATATGACACTTTATATTGGGATGTCCCACTATGCGATATATTTCACAAAACTCTACCTTGATTTTTGGACATTCATTCCTATGATGCCTTCTTTATTCACATAATATGCCTTATCTATATAACCTAGTTCTATTTCTCTCATGTATGTCTTCCATATTGTGTAATACATATTCTATCTTTGCATTTATTTTTGTATTAGATGGAGGGAAATCTCTATAGTATTCTATTTTCTCAACCTTGATTGCGATAAAATATGCTTCAACTTTAGAATGAATTGGGTTTGTGTGATATCAAACCTAATCCTAGGTCCCAAGCCTTCCATTAAACAAATTACTCTATTTTTTTCCTATAACTCTAAATTCCCTTTATTCATGGCATCTAAAAACCTACGATTATAATCCTAAACTGATTCCCCTAATTTCTAATGAATCTCCTTCAAGTCATGAATAGTTTGGCTTGCACATTTTTTCATCTTGAATTCACAAATAAATTTTTTTGATACCTTAAAAATACAATTATGTTGGATCACTTTTGTACATTAATTATATATCTCTACCTATAAAATCTCTTATGATCTCATACTTCTTTGCATCATCAACATTGACACCTTTAACTTGTCATTTCATCTTGTAGGTCAATAAATATTGTTTTGGGTTAGAGGACCCATAATATGGTGTCAATATAACAAAAATATCACATTAAGAACCATATTTACTATGGTGGTTACTAATTTAACTAGTTGATTTAGAATTATTTTAACCAGTTTATGTAAATTAGCTACGATTGTCTTTGGAGTACTATTATTTTCTAGTAACTTTTGAGTTTATGCACTTAGCCTTTTGAATTTTCTCTATGAAATTATCAAACCACTTATTATTTATCTTATATTATTCACTACTTATTCAATTTAACAAATTAGGCACATGGGATGTGTCCCCTTGGGATAAATGAGCCTTTTCTGAGGTATCTTCCTCACTTGAACTTGAACTTGACTTAACCTTGTGATTCATCATAACTTATTCAAGAGATTATCCTTCCTCATTTAAAAATAATATACTTGCTTATAACTACTTCTTAAAACTACCTTCTAACTAGTTTAGTTGCTTCTCTACAACCTCTCCATGATCTTTATGATCTCTTCCTTCTATTTTCTCTAGGTTACTTTCTTCATCCTAGACAATATCTCTAATTAATTTTCCACCTTCAGTTCCTTTGGGTACTATAAATTCCCCATATTTTTATTCTCTAACTTCTCTTTGAGGTCTAATGCCTCCCATAATATTCATTGTCTTTATCCCACTCCTATTTGTAGTTACTTTAGGATCACTCTATTTATTACATCTCTTTCATTGTCACAACTCTCTTTGAAGTCCTAAAATCACCTTCTCACTCTACTTTTATGTATCCTCCATTTTATAGGTTTATAGGTTCCTTCTCTCAATTATTCATCATTCACCTCCCTTCTATACACATGCTTGTAGTTCCCTAGATGACCACTCCATATTGGTTGGGATTGGCACATTGGTGTTCTCCACACCAACATTTTTAGAAGTATAAGTATTCATTGTAATAATTTTACTTTAATGCTCTTAAAAAAATACATATTTATCTTTAAACACAATGTATCCTTGCATGAAAATCTTAGTGACATATTCATTAATTATGGCTTTCAGTATGTGGTTTATCACACAAGTCTAATCAGTATCCAAGTTGGATAGTTGTTCAAAATTTTCTTCATTCAAAATAAAACACTACACTCTCTTAGGTCTAAAACATTAATATTCAAGCTATGACAACCAAGAAGATAACAATCTAGGTAATTCACACAAAAATATTTCATAGATCTTGTCATATATATGTTCGGTTATGATTCTCTTATAGAGCCTTTCATTTTCCTAGCTTCATCTTTTATAATTTGTGATCTCTTTCATCCAAACAACATTTAATATCTATTTGACTAGGTAACCATCTCAACATGTTTCATTTCCACTCTCACTGCACCATTATTAGTAGAGGTTCTTGGAAATTCCCATTAGAATATGCTAATGTTTTTATTGTGTGATTTTAGTTACAGGTTCAATATATTCTAAACATGATTATATTAATTAGATTCATTATTATTAAAATTATATTTAGTTAGACATAGTTTATTATCCAAACTAGACATCTTTGTTACATTAGACACACAAATTTTAATATAATAAGAAAAAATTATGTACACATAAAATGTTCAATTGAATCATCAAATAATCTTTATAGTACTATCTCACAAATTGGAATTATTTATTCTTTACAATACAAGTATTTTTAGTGTCGTAAGGAAGTTATTTCCCTTTGTATTTTTTAAATTTAAATTATATCCCAAAGGAGTATTTTCATATTCTATAATGTTTTGATCTTCAAACACATGCAGAATTACAAAAAAAATATTACAACTGCACACTTATCACTTATACAAACCTTTCTTCTTTTAAACTTCCTAGTCTACTACCAATAAAGGCATTATAGACAAAAGATTAAGATAGCATCTTGATAATGAATTATATTCATATGTAAATAGTTTAGAATTGAAAATGAAGGAAAGATAATTCCATAACATAGCGATACTCTGCTCTTGTATTCTCTATATAGTAATGTAGCAAGGTGGGCTTTATAATTTCTAAAAATCACTCTATTAATCAAAATGTGCTCCTAAATATGCACTCAACCTTATTATTTATAGTAAACCTAACTAATATTTCATTAAATCTCTTTAAAATTATTGTATTCTATAAATGCACCATGATGCACTATATTCTTTTAAGCAATTTTATCTTCATTTTGTTAGTTTTTAACCTATTCAAGCCAACTTTTTTAGTTGATCCTATTTCTGCATTATATAGTATGTGCAAAATTTTCCTTAGTCCTTGGATTTAATGTCTTCTACCAACCATTTTTCCTCCAATTGCACTCCCAATGACTTGGTCAACTCTAGTTAAGCACTCTTGAGTATTCTATTACATCTACACCACCTCATCCTCATGAGTCATCCTTAGATTCCTCTTTATGTTGTAATGTGCATGCTAAAACTTAGCCTAAATTTGGGTCTAATGTCACCCCACACTAGCCTAATTGTTTATCATTATATGATCCTTAGAAGGCCTTGACATTAATGGAAAATTCAAGCACATCCTTTTGTATCTCTGCTTCAAAATTTCCCCACCTTATAATCATAGCTTGAACATTTCCAAAGATGATAATTACATGTATAGTTAATCCATTAAAGGTAGGGGTGATGTTGTAAATCTATGGATTTTCACTTGATCGAGTTGATTTTTTCTATAATCATTTTGAGCACTTCTTCCTATGTACTTTCTTGTTCATTTTTTCTTTATTTAGAGTCATAAATCCATCTTCCAACTCTTGCCTCTTTATACATATTTATTTTAGAGCTTATTCTATCTCTTGGAGGAGTTGGGTCATTTCGTATTTATCCCTCTTGGTATAAACTTGAGCTCCCAGCCCATCTTATTTTTATTTGTCATCAAATGGGTGTGCCTTGATCATAAATGTTTGGCATATGAAATTAAGAAACACTTGCTTTACTACCAATGCTTTCTCAATAAGTTTGCACATTTTGCTCACAATTTTGTAGTTTCTCTATGAATTTGATTTGTACTTTGTATAATTCTATTTTATTACTCTCCTTGTCTCCCTTACCTTTATCCAAAAACTTACCCACCATCAAAATAAATTTGTCACTAGCCTTGAACCTTTATAGGTTAACCCCATACATAATAGTAGGTTCCTCTTTCATAATACGATGATAAAACTTTAATGTTTCCAATTCCATGGTGGCCAGTCTTTTTCCACTTGTGCACATTGATTATCCATCTCTACTAACTTTTGTCATTGGTGAAAAATGGTGGCATTATTCATCACATTCCTTAATGTCACTTTAGTAGCTAATTATAATAGCACACTTCTCACCTCAACCTCATTGAGCTTGGTAGGATTAATAAATGTAATATCATGTTTTTCCTCTACTTAGTGAGTATCATGATCTTGGATGGAACCAACTATTATTTTGATCAAGGGTTCATCCACATTGATGTCAAACATGAAGTATATATGTTTTCATGTCATTATGGTCCATCTCCCTAGTTTCATTGAGTTTCACAAATACAGCTTTATGTCCCTTACCTTCTATTGGTACCTTTCATGAGATATTACTTCCTCATCATTAGTGTTAGACTCAAAATTTTGGAGGAGGTTCCATTTAAGAATAAAATTTTCTTACCACCTTCTTCCCTTTTTCATAGACTTATTCTAATGTCTTGATCTCTATAACTACATGAACTTTATCTTTCTCATTACCCCCTTCTTCTCTAGCATTGGTTTTGCCTTCTTTTTCATTCCCCCTTTCTACATCCCCTTGATCTTGTGCCATTGCATCCATTTCTTCTTGAAGGTTTAGGAAACATTAACACATTCATCAAAAGTTTGATCCATGTCCTACATGTTTAAAGTGCCTATTCCTCCATGGCCTCATCCTTTTGTACATTTTCTTGTTCCTACTTGCATTCAACTTTTGTCAAATAATGCTCTATTCCTACCCCCTTAGCTACAATGGAGAATATGTTTTTAGATTTGGTGAAGGAATATACTTACATGGGGATGGTTGAGTTCATGGTTGAACTTTTGGGGGTGAATTTATGGTTGATAGAATATTAGGGATTATTTTTTGCACAACAAGGGTGATTTCTCTATTAGGATAATATTTTTGACATTATGGGTGTTACTTTCTCATTTATAGTTTCATATTATCTTCAACTAAATCAGTGCACTTGGAGTATTCCTCTATAGTGTTAAGAATGTGCTTCATCCTCTTATATGTCTTATATTTCTCACTTTATTATGCTTTACCCATTAGTTAATTTGTACCTAGGTGGATGAAATTATTTTTTTACTCTGGTTCTCCCTATCCCATGTTATTTTTCCTTGGCTGTAGCACAAATGTTTGTGTAATTTATTTTATATTATCTCATATATTTTGGGGTTTATGGTAGCATCATCATCCTAATCTTATTAAACCCTTAGATTCATATTTCTTGGTATACAACCATTATTTGCATGGTATGTAAATCCTCATCAATGTGCATAGTATCCAACTCTATATTTTTTGCATTGGATATTCTTGCAACCTCCTCTAAAAATAAGTGCACTTAAAATTCATATGGTAATATAGGACATACTAACATGTTATCATCATCAATAAAAATCTTTGTAAGTGAGTGGTGTTGAATTAATGCAAACTCAACATAGCCTTGCATACCTCTGGAAGTGCCCTTGGAATGAACCACTCATTCTTGAATGCTTCAACTAGGTTCACATGCCATCTCTCAATCTTTATTATATATTTTTTATTGTAAATTCCAAGGTAAAATATCCCATGGTATATGTTGGAAACTGATTTTTCCACAATAAGGAAGGACTAAATGTTGTCACCACAATCATCAAGGATTCCAATTTCATCAAGTACTAACAATATTAAAACACCACCACATATAAAGGTTTCTATTGTGTGGTAGGATTCTTCTACACTTCCAATGATGGAATTGATAATGCATTTGGAAATATTAAATAAGGTAACCTCTACCATCATATTCATAATATAGAGGATGTGTTTATTTATTTCTCCCCACCTTCATACTCCACTTAAAGTCATTATAACCAATCATGTGGCCACCCTAGTTATGTGATCTTCAATCATCTTAATAGGAAAATTGAAATTTTTATGTTTGTACTCTAACATTAACATTTATGCAACCCACTCTACTTTTGTAGTATCATCCAATGTAACTTTTATATCTTCACCAAAACATGGAAACATATGGAATTGTTTATGTGCATTTAAAAAAGATTCATCTTGCACCCAAAAATTCCAAATTAACCCTCATGTATGCACAATAATAAGAATCATAATAAATCAACAAGATTACTAAATATGGTAACTCAAACAAGAGAATTACCCAATTTTATCTAATTTTTTTTATTGTGCAATCAACAAAGATGACAACATTTTCACTCCTCTTCCCTATTCACACCATGTAGTCCTTGATTAGTTTTATCTCATTCTTTCATCCTATGTGGTTATAGTCCTATTATAGCATGAAATTACACCCTTGTGAGAGATTTCTTCAGGGTCTCCCACTTTTGGCTATAAGCATGGGAACAACCTCAGGATGTGGGTTTCCTATAGTGAGGTTGAACCTCTAAGATTTTTCAAGAGACTAGTTCCTCTCTAGTGGATCATCTAAACTACTGCTGAAATGAAAATTCATAGGAAAAGGGTTAGGAAGAGGCAACAAGGATCCTAATAAAGCTAATAAGCAATGCACCAAATTTAAGTGGACACTCATCTACACTCAAACCCACACTAGATCAGTCATGAGGTGACTTGGATTTACACAATCTTAGGATTAAGCTAACACATATTGGAAGAGGTTTAAGGAGAACAATAGTCTAAACCTACAAAACTTGAAAAGACTTCAAAGAGGCAAGTAGCAGGCTAATGGATTAGGAATACATGCATTCACAAATCTACCAAGAAATAAGCATACTAAAACACTAATTGAAGATAGGAAATAGGCAAATAAATTGAATCTCATTACATTTAATAGGTATTTATTATAATATTTTGGTAGGTTCAAGCCTAACCAAGGGAGCACATTTTTGTAAATGCCTTAATGAGTATCCATCTCCCAAAAAGATAACAAAAACTCTAAAAACCAAGAACCCTTTCAAATGGAAAATCACTAGATATATATATAGAGAAGGAAAAGAGAGAGATGTTACGTGGGAGGAGAGAAGAAATTGTTGGTTGCTACAAACATCTTCCTTTGCCATGAAATGTACCATTCTAGATCACCTCAAGCTTCTCAAACCACTCCTACATTCAACTTTATCTTTGTGAGGACCATGCCTCCATGCTTGCAATGTCATGATTAACATATTCGTGGATAGCTGTTTGTATGACTTTAGTGTTTTAGTATGCTTGTTTCTTGGTGGATTCATGAATGCGTGTATTCCTAATCCATTAACCTACTTCTTACCTCTTTGAAGTCCTTTTAAGTTTTGTAAGTTCAAACTGGTGTTCTCCCTAAACCTCTTCTAGCATGTCTTAGCTTGATTATGAGATCATGCAAGCCAAAGTTGCCTCATGATTGATCTAGTGTGGGTTCAAGTGTAGATAAGTGTCCATTTAAATTTGGTGCATTACCTATTAGCTTTCTTAGGAGACTTATTGCCTCTTCCTAACCTTTTTCCTATGAATTTTCATTATAGTAGTAGTTTAGGTTATGCACTAGAGAGGAACTAGCCTCGTTAAAAATCCTAAAGGTTCAACCTCATTATAGGAAACCCACATCTTGAGGTTGTTACCATGCTTATAGCCAAAATTGGGAGAGCCTGAAGAACTCTCTCACAAAGGTGCAATTCCATGCTATAACAGTTTCTATCACATCTGGTGGGACTAAGGTCCAAAGTAGTGGAAGGATTTTTGATATTGTCCTTTTACATATCATCCTTTGGAGGCATTTAACAAACATCAATGGTGACTTTGAGCATCTATCACTAGTTTAAATAGCCCAAGTGCCTGATCATTATTATTTTCTTTTAAAAGCAAGTATTAGTACCATTAGTACTCCAAATCGAAGTGTTTGGTTATGAACTAATGTTTATGAATAGACTAGGTTCATCTCTTTATGGATTTTAATCAGCACTTTCTTTTTACTTGACTTATGAGGCTAACATGGATAGCTATGGTGAATATTCCTATTATTCACCTCCTTATCAGTAGCCCCAATACGATCCATATGAATTTAATCATCCCTACCAAGATTTATATCAAGGATATGAGGAACCTTGAAAAGTTATTCATTATCCATATATGCAAGAATATTTCCATGATCCCTCTTGTGAACAAGCCCCTCAAAATATTGCTCCTCAACAACCTTATCATGATCCATCTATACTAGCACTTAGGCAAACTCTAGTGAGCCTTGACAAGTATGCACTTTATTTGTGCTCATAAAAGTGTCACAGCTAAAATGTCCCCCCTCAAAAAAAATATTATGTGAGGGATTCATTATGGCAAATCAAAGTAGAATGGGCCCCTGTCAAGAGACCAAATTAGAATATCCTCACTAGTGAAATGATAGACATATGTGATTACATTCAAAGCATTGAGGACAAGCTGGAAGGATGTGAGGGATAGTGAGGGTAGCTTCACCAACCTTTTGTGCCTAAATATGCACCACCTCAACCTTCTTATGTGTCATCTCTTCCTCCTCAAGTGGCCATTTCAAGTACTCCTTCTAGTCTTCCAAGTTCATCACATGTTCCACAGTCTTTTCTTTCTTAGAAATCCATCCAAGGAGGTTGTCAAAAAAATGAAGTACCTATTGTGAAATAGCATGTTGTTTAGTTCCAAGACTTCATTCCTTTCCAAGAACCTTCTTCTATTATTGATCACCTTAAAGAGAAGCTATTTTAAGATAATATAGAAAATAAAATCAGAGAATTGGAGCTAAAGACAAGGAAAGGCAGAATCAATAAATGAAGGAAGAACCTCTACCTTTCCCATATTGGATCCAAGTCACATAACCAAGTAATCCCAAGGTCATTCAACCCCCATCCCTCCCTCCTCCAAAGCCTCTATCTTTTCCATCTTTTCCATCTTGGAAATTTATTCAAAGTAGAGGGTAGAGAAAGGAGGTGGTGTTTATTGAAGTTAGTCAGGAGACTTTGTCACCTCCACTCCTTTTCTCAGCCTTTCCTTCATGGAGAGTATTTAAAGAAGTATAGAAAAAGGAAAAAGAATTGGTTTTCCCTTGCATATTTCTATAATGAAAATCATTTCAGCCATTTCAAGAAAAGAAAGAAGAGGAGGTAGAGGTGATGCAATTAGAGGAGCTTAAGGAACCAAATCAAGAGCCTATGGAAGATACATCCAAAGAGGCTAAAGAGGAGGATGTTACAACTGACTTTGAATAATAAATCACCATAGGGTCCCCCCTTAGTTAGAAAAAATCAACACAACTTTATTAAATAAAGAACATATTGAAGAATCTTATGCAGTTGTAGTTGTGCATGAACTAGATTGCACTATTGAGGATGCAAAGCTGCCATCTTATGTTGAGGATGAAGAGGTTAAGGTTGTTAGTTCTTTGAATGAGTTGCTATGTGATGAAGAGGATGAGGAAATGAATGAATAATCTAATCAAACTAATGAACTTGTGGAGTAGCCAGAGGTTCCCAATTAGTTGAAAGGCTCATTTGAGAATTTGTTCAAGATCTTGGTAGTTGGTTATGTCCTTATCTAAAGCAACTATGGCCTAGTTTCAGCCAAGGAGGGTAAATTTTTCAAGTAAGTCAAAGGAGATGGAGTGGGTAGGATTTCAATCTTACCACCTCAAGAGTGTATTATTGGTATGGACTTGTTTCAGATCTTTAGAATAGGTGATCAACTCCTTGATGAGACTAAAAAACATGAGATAAAAAACAAGTCCAATATTATTAAAGAGGCCATAGAGATCAAAGAGGTTTGCTTTGTTGAACCACCATTGGAGGCTATAGTTAAGGATCCATATGAAGAGTTTGAGATTACCTGGGTTTACATAGTTAATCTATTTGGAGCTACCTAGTTTTCATTAAGTATGATGATGAAGAAGCTGATAGTTGTAGTAAAGAAGAGGTAGGCATCAAGGCCAGGGGTCAAGAAGCTACATGCCTTGAGAAATAATTCATCTCATAATTCAAGAAAAGTATCAAAATTTATTTTTGATCTAGGAGGAAAGGGGTACATAGTTTTAGGATGTATATATTAGTTTTGTTTTGTTCAATTCCTCTAAGTGTTATTTTAGGCACATTTATATTTGCTCTATTCTAGGCTAGTTTCTTTTTAATAGGTTCCTTGGGCACTTTGTTTTATTTTTTTCCATCCTTATTGCTTTAAGAGGAAGTTCTAAGAAGGGTCAATGTTGTATCTAGTTTTAGCTAGCACAGTTGTAGAAGCAGTGGCTGCATGACCAATGGATCAAATGAAGCAAAAGTGTTGGGTTCATCTAAGCATAGCAGGCATGCTTCCCTATGAGTCACCAAAATGTTGGCCATTTCTTGGTCCCCATATCAAACTTTTTCCTGAGTATGAAAAGGTGGAATTTCAAGCAAGAGAATGGAAAGTCTTTGGGAAGCCTTCAGTTTTTCCAATAGTGACAACATTAGGTTTTTGGGGTAGCTCAACTTTTCCATTTTGTGATTAGTTACTTGAGTAAAATCTAAAGTAAGGAGGTGTCAAAAGTCTATTTTTTTCGTTGGGGGTGCTTCTCAAGTTTTCTAAGGAATAAGTCTTCATTATAGAGAAGTCCAAAAAGAAGAAGGGACCACCAAAGAAATTATGTGGGCAAATTTCCAAAAGAAATTCCTTCAAGAATTTTTTCTATGGGATAATGCAAGGGAAAAATCTCAAAGGAATATAGAATCCCATGAGGAAAGTCTAAAAGACTTCAAAAAATAAGGTCTAAAAGACTTCCACTTGTCAAATTCTAAAGACTTACACTTGGAAAAGTCCAAATTTTTCAACTAAGAGAACTCCAAAGCCTTCAACTGGGAGAATTATGAAGACTTAGACATGAGAAAGTCTATAGTCAAGTAGCTTGGGAAACCTGAGTTACTCTGTAAAAAGTAAATTAGGTTTTTCTAGGTGCTTTACTTGGGAAGCTTCATAAGTAAAGAAGATGCAAAAGCCTGAGTTACTCCATATGGAGTAAATCAAGATTTTTTAGGAGCTTGACTTAAGCCATATAGCAACACAAAAAGTCATGGAAGCAACGGATGACAAAGCTGCTACATGGTGCAAGCTAAAACAAAAAGGCCAATCAGCAAAGGACAAGTGGTAAGCTATAGATTGGATGAATGGAATAGATGTGTCTAGGAAGGTAGAGGTGGTTTTCTAAATGGATGCTATATATTTTATAGATTGACTATATGAAAACCAATGTCTTGGATTGGTTTTCCTTAATAATCAATTTTGGTCTCCATGAGAAGATGAAAAATTAATAAAGCAGCATGGTCATCACACTCATCCATTGAAGAAGAACTAAAGTCATATAGATATTCATTTAATAATAGGTTAATCATGACATTGTGAGCATGGAGGTGTGGTCCTCACAAAGAGAAAATTGAATGTGAGAGTGGCTCAAGAATCTTGAGGTGATCTAGAACAATGAATTTCATAGCAAAGGAAGATGTTTGTAGCAACTAATGATTTCTTCTCTCCTCCCATGTGGCCTCTCTCTCTTCCTTCTCTATATATCTCTAGTAATTTTCCATTTGAAAGGGTTCCAAATTTTTAGAGTTTTTTTCATCCTATTGGGAGATGAATACTCATTGAGGTATTTTCAAAAACATGCTCCCTTGGTTAGGCTTGACCCTACCAAGATATTTTAAGAACTACCTCTTAAATGTAATGAGACTCAATTTCTTTGCCTATTTCCTATCTTTAATTAGTGTTTTAGTACGCTTGTTTCTTGATGGATTCATGAATGTGCATATTCCTAATCCATTAGCCTATTACTTGCATCTTTGAAGTCTTTTCAAGTTTTGCAAGTTTAGACTAGTGTTCTCCCTAAATGTCTTCCAACATGTGTTAGCTTGATCCTAAGATCATGCAAGCCCAAGTCAACTTATAACTAATCTAGTGTGGGTTTGAGCATAAATGAGTGTCCATTTAAATTTTGTGCATCACCTATTAGCTTTCTTAGGAGCCCTATTGCCTCTTCTTAACCCTTTTCCCATGAAGTTTCATTTCAGTAGTAGTTTAGGTGATCCACCAAAGAGGAACTAGCCTCTTTAAAAATCCTAGAGGTTCAACCTCACTATATTAAACCCACATCCTGAGGTTGTTCCCACTCTTATAGATAGAAGTGGGAGAGCTTGAAGAACTCTCTCACAAGGGTGTAATTCTATGCTATAACAAGTCCTCAATCTTGTATTATGTTATCTTTGATTCCCACCTTTTCATACACATACAAGTCTTTGGATATTACATCTCTATTATTTGAGACAACACCTCTTTAATCTTCCCTTATAATTACTCCTAAGTCACCTCCTTAATAACCACTATTTTTTCCAATGACATTTCATGTGCATGTTTTTGAGGCTACTTGATGTGTTTGGTGCCTTGGTTTTAGTATCCTTTTGTTTTGGCTTTATTATTGTTTTGAACCCTTTTTGATAGACTTTGGGGTTGTTGAAATTCTATAAACCCCTAATTTGCTCAACTATATGATTCATAGTGTGTGAATGGTGGGATTTACTTTCTAAAAGCTACAACTTCTTCTAATTTCACTTTTATTCTACTGTTTATGCCAAATGTTTCTTACAATGGGTTATTAATCTCTTGTAGTTTTGAATTTAATAACCAAAATACCTTAATTAATTCAACCTTGTTACACTTTGCTTGTGTTTGCTCTTCTATTATTTTTGTGCAATGTGAGGTCTCAAATATTTATAAAAATGATAAGAAATGAAAATGACTTGGAAAGATAAATTTATAATGCTCATCAATGTTTAAAATTCTTCTAATGGTGTAAGTCATATAGTTAACTTATCATTATTTTCACTTTGGCACATTTGTATTAAATACTAATGAAAGATAGCTAGATTTTTCTTCAACCCAAATTATTTCTAGTGATGTTATCATGTGCCTTTCTTCTTTTATATGGCCTATGCATTCCCCATTTTTTCCCATGTGTTCTTAGGTGCAGTGTATATCTCATTTATCCTTCATGTTCCTCACCCTGTAGACCTCATGTATCCTTACAGTTGGTCAAATTATCTCACACACATCTACCTTCTCTTTATTGATTTGAGTCTTCTAGACCCCACACTAAATTTTTCACCTAGTCCTCTTGCATAATTTGTAATGTTAGTGTGTGGTGTATCAGATAGTATAACGTAATAAAGTGGACTAAATGAATAAGTGGGGGCTTATTCTAGGTTTTAAAACCAAGTAGCTCTAATAAATTGACATACAAGTGTTATAATAGGAATATTATCACTTTCTCATAAGTATTTAGACATTTGGCATAAGGGTATCAATGAAATCCTTTGCTCAAATCATCTAATTGGTATTGCAAGGTTACACACTATTACTAGTTCTAGTTGTACATGAACAATTGTGCTTATTTAAAGAAAAAACCTACACTATATAACATAAAACATGAACAAAATAAAATACATCATGATATACACCTTATTTTTTATTGTTTCATGGTACCACTTAGAGGTGAAATGACTTCAGTTGGTTTCCATTGAAATACCTAGGGAACATTTCACCATCTAATGTGTCAATTTACATGCACTAATTGTTAAGATATCATGGTTAATATATCAATCAATCCAATGGATTTAGATTTTGCCTATATCATGCTTTGAGTCATACATAAAAACATGTGCTTCATTGCATAATATTGTCCCCTTAATTTTTTTATCATGCCAATATTTTTCTCTATCATTTTCAATTATCTAGCTCCATTATGTAATGGTGTGTGTTTCATATAGTTTTAACAAACTTAAAAGGTACGAATTAAGTGACTCATAATAATCTATCCATCCCACACATGTGATGCATAGGGAGGGTAGTAAAACTCCATTGATAAGACTAATTCTAAATTGAACACTAATTACAAAGGTGTGACTTTGTTTAGACACTTATATATTATTGGATATGCCCAGAGGAATATAAAAACAAAATCATTCTATTCCATGTGGTCAATATCACAAACCTTTGAGGGTGGTACCAGTGATTTTATTAAAGGCCTTGATAATCCCATTGGATTGAGGGTGATAGGGAGTAGTCCTGTCATGGGAAATCATGAAATCCACCAAGAATATGCACATGATTTCATTAAGGAAGTGTGTTCTTCGATCACTTGTCAAACTCAAAGCACATCCATATTAAAAAAAGATATTTTACCATTAGAAATGCATTATCATTTTTGTCATGTAGTTATTTATTGGCATGGCTTTAACCCATTTAGTATGATAGTTTATAGTATTGATGACATACAGGGCACCAATCCTTCACATGGTGGAAGAGAGTAGCCCTAAAAATCCATTGGCACATTTTTCAAAGGGACCTTATCTAGTATTAGGTATCAAGGGAATTTAAACATGTTTATTAGGTTCATCAATCCATTAACACACATCAAACCTCTTAGAATAGTCTTTGGCATCTTGAAATAGGGTAGGCCACAATAGGCCAAAAAAGAGGATCTTACATATAGTATCCTCACTAGCATAATGACCCCTAGAAATTCCTTCATGCACCTCCCTCAAAAAAACCATGCAATCATTTTCCTTAATGCATCAATGAGGACTTCATCATGTCTTATATTATAAATTTCACCCCCAATAAGTTGATATGGGGTAACTTGAACTACTATTTATATTTTTGCTTTGGTCTATAGTTTAGTTGGGGAGATTCCATAATTAATGAAAGTTGTAATATATATTAGTTCATCAATAATGTGCTCAATTTTATAAAACTACATGTCGCATATGTCATCTTCAATTGTATATGCATATTCAACAAATGTGATTTGGGATAAATGATTGTGCTTTAAAATGTTTTAACTTGTATTCACTTCCATAAAGAACTGAAGTTCCTAAAATAACATGATCCAAATACAAATTATTCCATGGATCACTATTTTATTCACAAGATAGTTGAGTGTTTCATAGTCAGTGGAAAATAAAAAGAGTGTTTCAAGTAGATACTATCAAACTTTCTAAAGTCTGTAGACCATAGCAAGCAGCTCATGCTTGGTGGTTGTTAGTTTTGTTTAGTTGAAGTCAACTTGGGTATAAAAATAGATATGGTGGTTAATCTTTTTATCACTAAGCTAGGCCATGAGTACACCAATGGTAATGTTAGATGCATCCACATGAACATGAAATGAGGTGTTCTAATATAAAAATTGAAGTATCGGTGCATGTATTAATTTTTACTTTAGGATGTTAAAATTATATTCTTGGCACTTAATCCAAGTAAATGGTTCATATTTACATGATATTTATTTAAGAGGAGTAATGGTTTATGCATATTTATGAATGAATTTATGGTAATAACATGTATGCCTTAATAATGTGCATATATCTCAATGAGTAGTTAGCACATCCAATTTTAAAATGATGGCCACCTTGGTTAGATCTAATAAAAGACCCTCTTTACAGATGGCATGGTTCAGTATTTTTATAAAGGTTATCACAAAGACACATATCCTAAGGTTAAAATATATCTTCAGTTTTCAACATCATTCAATCATCAAACATAGATTATCATGGTGGTCCTTGACTACCCCATAGATAGTCCAATCATCTAGGTACACTTATGTTGTGGCGAACACAACTCCCTTATTCAAAAAGTGGGGGAACCCTATAAAAATTATTAACTTAAGGCTTCCTAGAGAATCAATCCCTTCCATGTTATCCTCAGACCTTTAGAATCCCCAAACTCCTATTTTGCCTTAGTCTATCAAGTGTTTAACAATGTTTGTAATGAAGGGATAATCTCTGTTAAAGATCCTTGTAATCCTTTGATGTTTAAACATAATTGATTCCCTATTACATTTTATAATAATAAAGATTTTTCAAACTTAGAAATATTTTATTGCACTAACTGTGTTTTTCATAGATTTGGATTCATGTTAGTTTCTCATAGTGTCAGTCTCCTAGAGTCCTACTCAACACTTCTTGAAGTTTTGTTGGCAAGTGGGTAAGCTTTTAATTATTTACATGTATTTATTTTAACTTGGTCATTTTTTAAATTCTTGCAAGAAAGTTGATAGGCTGATGTTATACCTCTCATTTAACCAATCCATGTATTAGTGTCATTTTCTACCAGGGCCAGTATTCAATAGCTATATGAAATGAAACCATTTGATATTGGAATTGTATAGTTCACTATTTGGGGGGGTTTACTTTATTGTGTTTTCAAAATCCTAAAAAAATAGTAATTAAAATTATAACTCTAGTTTGTAGGAAGTTAAATCTAAAAAGGTTTTTTAATTGAAGATTTATTGCATCCACACCATCAACATCCAAAACTTAAACATTTGGCATAAGACATATGATGTCCTCACTTGACTTGCCCAGCTGGATAGGATAGTATGATATTCTAGAATCTAAGAATGTTGTTTATTGTCACTTAAATAGCTTCTGACAAATTATAAATATGAGATGAATTAACAAAATTACTTGAATTGAAAGACACACTCTTGCATAAATGAAACCTGCTTGTATTGAATTGAAATAAATATTGCATACAAATGAAACACACTTGCATTAAAGGAAATTCACACTTACTTTTGAAAATGAAATTCACACTTGCTTTGAAGAAGGAAATTCACACTTGATTTTGAAAAGGAAATCACTCTACAGTAAATGAAATATACCTAAATTAAACAAATACTTCTAAACTATAAACTAAAAAGTACCAATTTATCCTGATCCTTAGAGAGAAGTGGGACCTTGTTCCTTCCTCAAAACAAGAACTACTTTACTTAGCAATAAAAATAAATACTAAATTTTATTTCATTTAAAGGAACATAAATAAATATGAAACCCTTCTTCTGATTTCTAACTTCAATAGCTTTCTAATTTACCAACTACTTACTGTATCTATCAGGAATGACAAGGATATATGTATCTAAATAGATCTCAGCATCTATTCATAGAGTACAAAATTTTGGTGATCTAAATGCTTAAATATACTTATTCAAATTATAGATAATATAGGAATCAAATCCCACACTTCTAATAAAATGTTGGAAATGACTCAAATAATAATAGACAGTAAATAACTAACATAGATCTGAAGATACTTATCTAGTTCTACAAAATAGAAATAAAATATATCCAAATTATTTTAGGCCATTATTATGAATAATAATGTCTAAAATAAGATATCTAAATATGGAAAGTATATTTATATACAATATATGTCCTTATAATTACTATTTTGATCAGTAGAATCCAGCTAGACATTCTTTGGAGTATGTTTGGGTGTCTTCAAAGTATTTTGTATAGATCTTCATAACATTCTATGCAGTTCTTCAGAGCATTCATAGACATTTTTTAATCATATTATATAGGTCTTCAGAGTGCTCTCAGAGCATCTTCATAGCACTTCCATATCATCTTCAAAGAATCATATCTTTGGAGCTCATTCACCAAATCCTAAAAATTATAGCCAAAAATATTTGCCAAAATTTTTTGATGTCTTCTCAAAATTATCCTACCCTTGGGATGTGTTTCTATAAACAGAATGATGCTCACAATAAAAAGGTAAAGAATTAATAATATATTACATACAAATAAAATATAAATTGCTTTCATTTCCTACTTAGATAAGACCTTAACTATTAAATGCAATGCAATATATAACCAAAGGTAACTTATGGATAGTCTATATTAGATATAATGAGCTATATGGAATGCTCATCAAAATCCCAACTAAATTAGAAAGTTCCATGTAACCCATCCATTAATGTGTTAGTCTCCCAGACTTGTTAGAGATGTTAGAACTCAGGAGAGCCTAATTGAATGAGGAAGTGTCATGCATCCCACCTGTCAATGTGTTAGTCACTCAAGTATGTCAGAGATGTCAGAGCCTAGGAGAGCCTGGCCAAATGAGGAAGCACCATATCATGGCCCACCTATTAGTGTGTCAATACCCCAAACCTATCAGAAATGCTAGAACCTAGGAGAGCTCAACTAAATAATAAAGTGACACATAGATCCTGTCATAGCTATCAGTCTCCTGAACCTATATGAGATGTCAAAGCCCTATAAAGCATGACCTACCATATCATGCCACATGTCACTTTCATATAAAATGGTAAAAAATGCCTAGGATACCAAGATGGTTATGAATAAGTATAGTAATATTCAAAAACAAATTATAAGATGCCAAGCATCACTTTAATACTCTAAGTGGCCTTTTCTAGCTCTCAAACAAGTAAATTGAAACATCCAATAGTGTTTAGGTGGCACTAATCACAAACAAGACCAACCAATGATGAACACTTGGAATGAGATAAATCCACCTAGGATGCCATATGGGTAATATATTTATGTGATTAATTAAATGGGAAACTGGGTCCTGATTAGATGATTTAAAATGTCACATCACAATCACCACATCTAGTAAGTAATATATCTTAAATCCCTTAATTAAGTCCAGATTGAGAAATGAATAGTTGGATCCTACCACCAACTCAAATTTGAATTTTCCTAGGTGAGATTAAAAATTCCATCAATGTAGGAGATCTGTGTGGATCCTTATAAGATCCCAAAGTCAAATTGGTTTACCATTATTCACTACCAATTTCCTAGAGTTTGCCTCCTCATTTTTAGCTCATTCTTGTGCTCCATTCACTCCTTGCTGTGAATAAGTTATTATTAATATTTATTCCTTTGCTTCATATTTTAACCCCAAGTTTAAGCCCAAATATAGATACACCACATTCCTTAATAACTTAACTCACTTTAAACACTATAACATAATATTCAAAGCGATTGAAATGGTGCCCAAATTTGCCTTTAGTGAAGATGAAGATGAAGCTAAATTTTAATGTTCCCTTAAGGCATATGAAATATTTGGGTTTCTAAAATATAAAGCCAAACCATAGGTTTTCCCCTATGCCAATATCTTTAATAATATGTTCCTCAAATCTAGGTGAGTAGAGGACATTGCCCATGATGTGGTGTACTCTCTAGGATCTAGGCACAAAATCATAGACATCTCAGGTGATGCATTTAAACCATACTATAACTTCCTAGAGGACACAATCACCTATGACAAGACCAAATTGGATGCATGGGCTAACACCTATTAGATTTAAAATGTTTTGAAGGATTAGGTAGGGAATCCTAATGTTTAATGGGTTAATAAGGAATACATGGATTCTTACACTATGTGCACCTTCAAGGAAGGAGTATATGTTCGCATGATCATACTTTATTAATTAGTAAAGACAAGTGACTATTTTCATGTAGATATTCTCTAGGTACCCCTATTCAGCATCATCCTTAAGGGTAAGGAGATCCTAGACCTTGGGATTATCATCAGCTTATGCTTGGTACACCATGTCATAAAGGCCTAAAAGGATAGTAAATTTTACATGATGAGTTACCTAATGGATGTCATTTGTGTAACTATTATGTTTAAGCCTTCTAATTTATCAACATGGACTCTCAAGGGTGTAGTGGTTCATGTGGTGTTATAATAACTATATGGCCACCATTACCATAATCACATTTGTGAAATATGTGAGTTATTCTACTCAACAGTCTATATGGCCATCAATGAGGTGGCCATACCTCTACTCTCCAATGAAATTAGGTAATATCTCACCCCCATTAATGATTACTAGTACTATAGCTATGACACCATCATTTGAGTGTCAAGGATTTTTAAGGCTCCCCTCCATTTTCTCTATTAGGTTTTAGACCATTTAGCTCAGAAGGAAATCACCTATCAGTTATTATAAGGCATCTTTAGTGATTGCCTTAGCTACCAGTAGAATTCTTTCCCAACCTGCCATATCACCATCTGCCACCACATATATAAAAGTCTTCCTCTATTGTAAAATATGGTGGTGTGTAGGGATTATTATACCCTGAGTAGATTAGAGCATAGGGAAAGGGACCCTCATGGCATCATCAAGGCCCATGTGTCAAGATATTAAGCTCATCCCAGCATCATGTATAACTAAGCTCCTCACCTGAATAATGAGATTCACCTTAACCCCATAGATGAAAATGAAGTGCTCACTAGTATCAAGGTAAACAAATGGAATGGAAAGAAGGTTCAAATTGGGCCATTCACCCAAAGTGTCCCTACTTACCTACACCAACTTATCCCCAGGAAGATATTCATGTAATTATCTTAAATTTCAATTTAAATCATCTAGGGAGTCTAGTTATCAATGTGTCATGCAGCCCACCTATCAATGTGTTAGTCTCTTAAACATATTAGAGATGTCAGAGCTTAGGAGAGCCTAACTGAAAGAGGAAGTGCCATATCATGGACCACCTATCAGTGTGTTAGTATCCTAGACCTATTATAGATGTAAGAGCCTAGGAGAGCTCATCTAAATAATAAAGTGACACATAGATCTTATCATAGCTATCAGTCTCTTGAACGTATAAGTGATGTTAGAGCCCTACAAAGCATGACCTACCAGATCATGCCAAATGTAACTTTCATATAAAATGGTAAAAAGGGCCTAGGATACCAATATGATTATGAATAAGTATAGTCATATTCAAAAAAATTATAGGGTGCCATGCATAACCTTAATAATCTAGGTGGCCTATTCTAGCTCTCAAACAAGTAAAGTGAAAGACCATGTCATGCTTAGGTGGCATTGATCACAAACAAGACCAACCAGTGATGGAAATTTGGTATAAGCTAAATCAACATAGGATGCCATAGGGGTAAGATGGTTGAGTGCCTACCACAATCCTCACATTAATTAAATGGGAAACTAGGCCTTGATTGGATGATTTTAAATGTCTCATCATAGTCACCAAATCTAGTAAGCAATATATATCTTAAATCCCTAAGTTAATTCTAAATTGAGAAATGAATAAGTGGATCTTACCACCAACTCAAATTTAAATTATGTTAGGTGAGATGCCAAATTCCATCAATATAGGAGATACATGTGGATCCCTATAAGTACCCAAAGGCAAATTCGTTTACCATTATTCACTACCAATTACCAAGAGTTTGCCTCCTTGATTTTAGATCATTATTATTCCCTCCATGCACTCTTTTCTTTGAATAAGTTTCTATCAAAATTTATTCCTTTGTTTCATAATTTAACCCTAAGTCTAAGCCCAAATATAGAGACAACACATTCCCCAAGAATTTAACCCACTTCAAACACTATGATGAAATATGCAAAGTGATTGAAGTGGTGCCCAAGCCTACCTTTAGTGAGGATGAAGATGAGGTTGAATTATAAGATTACCTTAAGACATATGAAATATGTGGCTTGCATAAAGTTATAGCTAAACCAGAGGTTTTCCACTATGCCAACATCTTAAATAATATGTTCCTCAAATCTAAGGGAGTACAGGACAATGCCCATGATGTAGTGTACTCTATAAGATATAGTCACAAAATCATAGACATCTCAAGTAATGTATTTTAACCATACTAAAACCTCCTAGAGGACACAATCACCCATGACAAGACCAAAGAGGATGCATGGGCTAAAACCTATTAGATTTAAAAGGTTTTGAAGGATTGGGTAGGGAACCCTAATGTTAAGTGGTTCAACAAGGAATACATGGATTCTTACATTATGCACACCTTCAATGAAGGAGTCTGTATTGACATGATCATACTTTATCAATTATTCAAGATAAATGACTCTTTTCATGTTGATTTTCTTTGGGTTCCCCTATTCAACATCATCCTTAAGGGCAAGGAGATCCCAGACCTTAGGATCATCATCAGCTTAAGGTAGGTGTACCATGTCACAGAGGCCCAAGAGGGTGGTAAATTGTACATGATGAGTTACTAGTGGATTTCATTTATGCAACTATTATGTTTAAGCCTTATAATTTCTCACCATGGACTCTTGGGGGTGTAGTAGTTCATGTGGTATTCTAATAACTATATGGCCACCATTACCATAATCACATTTGTGAAATGTGCAAGTCATTCTATCCAGTGGTATATATTGTCATCAATGAGGTGGCCATGCCTTTGATCTCCAATGAAATTAGGTAATCTCTCACCCCCATTGATAATTACTATTACTATAGGTATGACACCATCATCTAAGTGGTAGGGATTTACAAAACCCCCCTCTATTTTCCCTATTAGGTTCTAGACCAATTGGTTGAGAAGGAAATCACCTATTAGTTGTTATAAGGCATCTTCATCCATTACCTTAGCTACCAATAGAATTCTTTCCCAGCCTCCCCTATCACCATCTACCACCACATATATAAAATTTCACCTCTATTGAAAAATATGGTGGTAAGTAGGGATTATTATACCCTAGTATAGTAGAACATAAGGAAAGGGACCCTCATGGTATCATTAGGGCCCATGTGGTGAGATATTAAGATCATCTCAACATCATGTAAAACTAAGTGCCTCACCCAAATAATGAGATTCACCTTAACCGTATAGATGAAAAGGAAGTGCTCACCAATATTGAGGTAGATAAATGGAATGGAAAGAAGGTTCAAATTGGGCCATTCACCTAAAGTGGCCCTACTTCACCTACATCAACTTATCCCCAAGGAGACATTCAGGCAATTACCCCAAATTTTAACTAAAATCAACCAAGGAGTATCAAATCCCTCTCCTCCATGACTCTCACCTACCCCAATCTTAGATCTAGCTCCACCACCTCCTATAGTTTAAGCTACTCGACCTCAGCTTGTGTAGGTGTTATAATTTGACATTAGATCCAACCCATAGTTGAACCCTAAATATTAATAGTAATAGGCATCCTTGGAGATCATTTTCATTACTTCCACCATCCCTCAACAACCTAATGGAGCACCCTTATGTTTCCCTTTTCCTAATAGGCCTACTTAGGTGGTGTCTCCCCTATTTTCTATTCCACCCCCACACACACATAATTCCCTCAAGTACCTCTAGCCTCAACCATGTACAACATCCTCTCATCCCAAGTTCTACCCACTCATCTTATTTCATCAATAGGGATCCCTATGACAATCCTTTGGTCTTCAATAGCTACAATTGTTTGGCCCTTGATACCTCTATTATCTAGTGCCTAATAGGTGGCTACTTCTAGACCTACACTAGTTTAAGTCATAATGAGCCTAGCAATGAGTGCACCCATGTGCATAATTCCATTAGTTATAATAACTTTAATAGCACCTACAGTCACTCTATAGATTCCATAGTCAACCCCAAACACCATGCCACTACCACTCCTATTTTTTTAACACAGAAAATGGTATGTAAGAGTGGATCCAAATTGCTAGTGTAGTTAATGATAATTCATGAAATTATATCTCAAATATTTTTAGACATGCATAAATTATAAGTAAAATGTTGGTATATTGAGTTACAAACTAATACTTAGTTTTCATTAAAATCTATAAGTTATTTAATGGTAATAGTTTTTGGCACATGCAAATCCCAGCTCTAAACATTGCACTGATCCAAGAAAGAGGCCCAAGAAGAATGAAAAGGTAATTCTTGCTCCTCAACCCCCTATTTTTCCCCATGTGCCTCCTAAGCCTACCTTTTCCATTATCTCAAGTTTTTAAGGATTTCCCTTTAGCCAAACCATTTCCTCATTCCTTTTAAACACTCGTCTCCTTAGCATGATGAGCCCATAGGTCAATTTGAATCAAATCTAGTAGCATGCCCAGATGTTTTCACGGGAATCTTCATTTGTCCTTCTACTTTTTGCCCCTACACCTCTTCCTCCTTTATTTCTCTCTTCATTCCATGTTTCTACTTCATCTACTCCTCTTCCCATGTCTCCACCTTCCACTTATATCTATATCATCCCACTTTCACCCCCTTCTATTGTGGGAGTTTCCATAGGATCACAAAATCCCTAGATGATTCTACAAGGTGATCCAAAAGTTTAGTGTGAGCTTGATAGGAACTCAAAGAACATGAAGATGAACCTCACTCAAGGAGGATACCCAATGGTCTAGTATACCAAGCATGACATCTTCTCCCTCATAAAAGTGAGAACATATAATGAGGAAGAGAAGATGGTTGAGGATCCAATGTATGTGCTTTGAGCCACTCACGACATGTCTAATAATATTATGGAGGACATGAAAGAGTAGGTCTAGGTGCTTAAGACACAGGTGAAGATCACCTTACCTATAAGACTTATTAGTTAGGTCAAAAAGACTATCTTAAAATTCTTCATATCTTGAGGGTAAGTAGTCAAGACCTTGACTACGAGTAAGGATCATGTCTAATGAGCCTAGACGTACTTGGAGAGGATCTCACACATAGATAGCAAGTATAAAAATCTTGTTATGTTTATTAACAAGGGCATGTTCCCAAAGCTAAAATGCATGCCTCTCTTTGACCTCAACCTATAACAAACCTACATTGAGATCATGAAATATTAAATGAAGGAGTATTTGGTAGTGGTGTAGATAGTCACAAAACCTTTGGAAGAAGGCAAGAAAAATATGTTATATTACTTTAAAGAGGTCAACATCATAGTGCTTTTCCATTCAGATGGCACCCCATTAGGCAAAGGGGAATTCAAGATTTACCTAGGTCATTTCAACCAAGTCATGAGGAGGAGGGTGGCCAAGGCCAATAAGGTTAGGGCCAAGGTGACTATAGATCTCTCAACCCAATCCATGACTAGTATCAACTAGGTGTCAAAGGTGAAATTTTCTCTTAAGGTCCCACTCCAATTACATCAAAGAATATTGTCCCAATCATAGGTGATCTTCTAAGAACCTCCCATAAACTTGGCCAAGCTAGATATGGAGTTCGATCATGTGGTAGTTACACTGGATGCCAAGGATGTGCATCCTAAGTAACTGGGAGATGGTTATTCTCTATCTCATTAACATATTGATTGGTAGGGCACCTAAAATATTTTGGGAGAAGTGGAGACTATTCTATTTATTTTTAATCTTTGTAGTTGTAATAAATTTGAGATGTCATCATGGCCAAGTATGGGAATCTCATGGTACTTGTGGGTGATCCCAATCCTTTCTATAAATTGTGAACTAATTTCCTTTGTAATGATCAACATTTCTTATGTAAAGAAACTCTGTTAAAATTGAATAAAAATTTCATGTTTTCTATTAGACTAAGTTTTGTTTATTTATGAATGTGTTCAATCATTTTATACTTTTGAAGGAATGTTGATGCTAAAGAATTGATTATGTTTTATTACTAAGAATGGATGTTGTAGTTAAAATATGCTTTGTTTTTTTAACTCATTTACAAACTCTTCTCATTTTTTTTTAACACCTTTAATATATGTAATTAAAGTTATAGATTATATATGAAGTCCCTATGTGTGATCTACTATAGGTCCTTCTATGTGTGTACTTTTAGAAAATAAGTCATGAATTAAGCTTTATACATTAAAATATGCTCACCCCACTAATTATTCTAATTCTTGCTAATTTTATTTGATTCCCATATTTCATAGCTATATTAACTATTGGATTAACACCTATATCCCACATAACCCTTATCCCATCCTAAAATCAATTAGTCCCCTCATTAAACCCATAATAGACTCCATTACCTACTAACCTACCCCTTAAACCCATTAGCAAATTTAAAATTCAAAAATAATCTACCTACCCACCCACCACCCTACACAAGCCTCTCCTAAGATCTTAAAACCTATGGGGAGATTTATAGAATTGGAGGATTCTATAAATCTTCCCCAAACTAGCCCCCTTCTCTAGAATTCTCTAATTCTAGATATTTCCATGGAATTAAAAATTCTATGGAAATTTCCTAGCCCTAGATTTTAAAGGCCCAAATTTGAATTTGAGACATTGATCTTCCCTCCCTTTTCCTATAAAACTAAGCTTGCCCTCCACTCTCAAGACTAATATTAAAATTGTAATTTATCTACACAATCCATCAAGCTCTCTTATTACATCCATAAAGCATTCTATCACCCATTCAAGCCTTTACACAACTATTTGGAAGCCATTGTCAAGGTTCTACAAGCAATCCTACAATCCAAGCTTTTGATATCTAATCATATAAGTGAAAGTATTGGAATAGAGGCATGATAAGGTAAAAAGGATGGTAAGAAAGTTTTATTTGCTCTGATTTATCTCCTCTATCCATTCATATTGGTGCTATCAAGTTTTTGATTTATATTGCTAAGTTTATTAATATTGTGTAGAGATAAAATTTGGTGTGCATAAGCATTTCCTTTTGATGTCCTTAGACTCCTTACCTATGTGATGATGATTTCAATCCCCTAGTTAAACTTGAAACATAATGGTCTAATTGTGGCTAGGCACACAACTCTATTCTTGAAGCATTAGTACCCTTATAAATCTTGAAAACATTCTTTTATGCCTTGCCCTACTTCCCCTTTTGTGTTTTTCTTATGAATATGAATAAGTCATTCCCCTTCTTTTAGAAATTAGTAAATTGAAAATTATTAGTGCTCATGATTAGAATTTATTGAATGAATTTGATGGTTGCAATTACTCTATCAAATTGGTATCATACCCCTGATGGTAACACTGCATCTCCAAAAGAATCATTTCAAACATGTTATATCATGGAGATTAATACCTAAAATCATTCCTTGGATTTAACTAACTTCAATCCTAAAATGGAGGATGAAAATCCCTTATTGTCCTAAAGTTTATCTTGAATAATTAATCTCAGAAGTGTTTTAAGATAGGATTTTAGATCAGATAATAATTGGCATAGAAGGAGGGCCTTGAGAGTGATTGCCAATAAGAATTATGCTCATAAAGGAATATTTTACTAATTTCATCTTGATGTCCCTCTTTTATGCTTTCTCCATTATTGTGTGCTTCAAATACACACAATATCTATCATTAGAAGGAGGTCCTAAATAAACCTTAATTCATTTGACCTACCCTTAAATAATCTAGATCTTACTTTATGAATCACCAAATATAGGGCCCACCATGATAGACTAATTATTTTACTCTTGTAATTTTGTAGGAGAGACTGATTTGGTGGAAATAGTCTGAGACCTTTGATTTTTCCCACTAGCTTATCTTCATAGTCTACCCCAAATAGACCACCTCTAATGGCTTCCCCCATGGCCTAGTTAGCCAAGTCAACTAACAGTGTTCATGGATTTGTCCATGACCTTCCCAAAAACCTATAAAGGTACCTTCCACATTTCATGCCGAGCATGGGGTGGACTATCAAAGAGCATGTAACTTCCTATAACACCACCCTAAGGCTCCTAAACTTAGAACACAAAGATGTGACTTGTAGGCTATTCCCATTCACTTTGATGAATGAAACATAGGAGTAGTTCATAAATCTCCTTGGAAACTCCATCATGAGGTGGGAACAATTTAGAAGTACCTTTATAGCTTAGTTTGGTAAATTTATTGACTCTAGTGTCCTTTACCAATAGTTTGCATATTTTAATAGGGAACCAAATGAGCCCATCAAAAAATTTAATGTTAGGTTCTAAAAGATGTATAATCAGATCACCATGCTTTATCAACTGAATGCTTAAATAGTGATTGAAATGTATAAGAACTCCTTGGACTCCTGGATGACCATGTTTCTGAGACAGAATCCCTTGATAATAGATCTACCCTTTGCTTATGTTGAAGCCATAAAAGTGGATATAAAAATCAATCCCCAAGGTCAAATGATGTCTCCCATCATAAATGTCTTACTAAACTTGTCAACCTTAAACCTCATTCCTAATGCAAATCAGAACATGCCTCTATCTCAATCTCTACACATAACTAACTAGATTTCACTAAGGCATACCATGCCAAACTAGCACTTGAGTTTTATTAACCTAATGAATAGTGAGGTAGTTCTTGACTTGCATTACCAAATGATGTTGGTAGCTATAAAAAAAATTCAAAGTATACCCCATGAGTCTAGCAAGAATGATATGGATGTTATCCAATATATGGTGCAAAGGTTGAACAATGACTTATTAGGTCTCTAAAAACAAATAGGGAATGTTGGTGGTAAAATATCCAACAAGAACTTCACCTATAAAAGGTAAAACATATCATATAACCACCTCAATAATCACTTAGATTCATCACCTAACAAGCTAATTAAGATCAACATCTATGAGATATCCCTCCAAAATTGGTGTTGGGCACAAAACATAGCCCAACATAGGGAACCTGAATGCATATAACTTTATATCACCTTTGATATATTCTAGAGATAAATGGAGGAATACAATGTGGTCCCTAACCACTTGAAAGCCTCTAACACTACTAGACTATAAGCACCATGATGGTATTAAAGAATATGGAGTTCCCTAACCAATAATAAAATGGGAAAGAGAGTACTAGTGAGTTCCATGCATTTTATAAATTTCAAATGAGCAATTATGAACTTAGGAATAGGATGCCATAACAACCCCTTACCACCTATACTCCAAATATTGGTGTCATCCCTTATGATCATGAATCTAGGAATGACCCACCATCTTTGAGATATAATGAGTAAAATGCCTCTATAAATACCCAACGAATTCATAACAAGGTAGGGTACAACATAATAGAGGACATGAAGAAAATAAAAGCCAATATCATACTTCATGAACTCACCCAGATCACTAAACAACAAGACCTTCTCATGAAGTCACTTAGGGAGAAGCCAACCAGCCAAAAAAAGGCTACCCACACCAATGTGCTCATCCATAAGAAAAAATCTGAAGTTCCTTCTTATGACTATTAGACTATTTGGGAAAAATCTGCATAATTTCTTGGTAGAGTCATGATCTTCAGCCAATGTGATGCATGTTGGCATTTGTGAATAACTAGGGTTAGTCACTATCAAATTAGACAAGGTGGTGGTCCAATTATATAAATCATAGGTTAAGGTAGTTGGTGAGCTTTTAAATGGCTATATACAACTAGATTATGAGCCTAAGATCCAATAATTCATAGACATCTAGGTAGTAGAAATCCCTAAAGCCTACAAAATTATTCTTAGTAAGGATCGGTCTAAACCTTAAATGGGTACATGGATAATAAATTTTCTCATATGTGGCTACCCTAGAGAGGCATTACTAATTAGATCAGAGTAGATAAAGAACCTTGTATGAAACACATGATCACAGAATACAATGTCATGATGAAAAGGTGAATTTGGTGTCTTCAGACCTAGGATTTTACACCCTATCTATAGAACTGGTTAAGAATGAAAATTGAAATGATCTTGAGATGTTAGGTTTATGGTCCTTATTTTTTGATAAGGCCCATTTTAAATAAGGTTATAAGGAAAGAATACTTTTGGTTGACCCAAAAGTAAAGTGACCTAGTCATTTATTGACTTCAATCCCCCTATACTTACAACTTGGTAGAATACAAATCCTTGATCCTAGGGTTATAATTAGCTTTGAAACATAGGGTCAAATAACTCAAAGTGTTTGGGGACTTTGAGCTAGTCATAAATCAAGTCGCGATAAATTTTTAGTGCAAGCTTTCCTATCTTAGTAAGTTCAAACATAGGGCATGGGATCTGATAGGGACATTCATTGCCTTTAATTTTATTCCCATCCCTCGAAAAGAAAATTGAATCTATAAATATAACACCTCATAAGACATGGAATTGTATAATTTTTTTATCGAGTTGATCTCTTTCCCCTCTATCCTAGATAATGTCAAAAAACTCTAAGTATTCAAATATAACCATCATATTATGGAATTCCTTGATAGCACTTGGGTATATGAAGCCCACATCATTGATGAGAAAGAGAAAGATTACCCAGAGGATACATATTATGACTGAGGTGGCATCATGAACCTTATATAAAACTAAGTCCCAAAAGACATGATCTCTTTGGAATGAGTTTTCAACCTTGATAAGTCTCAATCCCTATCTAAGAAGCTAAATTACCAAGACATGAAGTTTAACACTATCGACCTTGGGTCCTTTGACCACCCTCAACCATTAACATTAACCTTGATTGTAGATCAAAATAAATTGAACAACTTAAAGGGTTGTTATAGTGGCATAGGGATGTATGTTCTTGGGCCTATGGAGATCTTAAGATCTTTGAACCGAGTGTAATCACCCATATTATCCCCCTCAAACTAAACTAGAAGCCTTTTAGACAAAGGTAGAGATTAGTGAATGTGATTCTAGAATTACTTATATATAAAGAGGTTCATAAGATCTTATTAGTATGAATAATTTTTCCAGTCCACCACTCCACTTGGGTAGCCAATTTGTTATCTATTCATAAGAAAAATGTAAAGATTTAGCTGTGTAGACTTCTAAAATTTGAATCGAGAATATGATAAAGATAATTACCCATTATCTCCTTGGATGAAGTGATTCAAATGGTGAGTGGATCATAGATGATGTTCTTTTTGGATGGATTCTATAGATACAACTAATTTCTCATCAACCTAGAGGATCAAACTAAGACTACATTCACAATGAAGTGGGGCACTTTTGCCTACAAATAGATGCTATTTAGCTTGATTAATTTTGGAGCTACTTTTTAGAAGGCCATGAATTTTGCCTTATAAGATTTGATGGAGAAATGAATTTTTAATTAGATGGATGATTTATCTGTCTTCTCTAAATATAAGTCAGATCACATCATCACCTATAGAAGATATTTGAGAGATGTAGGAGGTATGGCATCTTTTTAAACCCCAAAGAAGAGTATATTTAGTATTATCAAAGGTAAGATTTTCAGTCACATTATCATGAAAAAAGTATATTTATTGACCCTGAATGTGTTGATATTATTTCTAAGATACGTCTCTTAAATAATAAAAAGGAATAAAAGTCTTTCTTTGGGAAAATTAATTTTGTACGCAAAAATATTTCTAGATTTGCTAAAATTATTAAACCTCTTAATTCCATGATAAAATAGAAAGCCAAAGTGGAATGAAATTTTGAATCCAAGAAGGCCTTCTAGGACATCTAAAAGGCCATCATACAAGCCCTAGTTCTGATAAGCCTAGACTATACCAAGGACTTATACCTCTACTCTTTTGATTTTGAGCACACCATCATTATCATCCTCACTCAAAAGAAGAATGAGGATGAACACCTAATTGATTTCATGAGCGCAAACCTCAAGAATGTAGAGCTCAATTATTCTACCCTTGACAAACATGCCTATGCCTTGGTCAAGGTGATGAATAAATTATAACCTTACATTATCAAGAATAAAGTGCACGCCATTATCTCAAACATGGAAATAAAGCTTATGCTTGAGCATAATGAATTAGGAGAATGCAAAGGTCAGTGGATGGATAAGTTACAAGAATATGACTTGGAGATTAAATCTACCAAGCTTGTCTGAGGCTAGGGTCTCATTTATTTAATCATGGAGATTAATCCCTAGATCACACTACATCACATGGACTAAGTAGAGGTACTCCATTAAGCTTGGTATGCTCTGATCACCCACTACCTCCTCTATAAAATTCCACACCCAAGACTAAATTAGATTTATAAAAGGGCCTTTGGACTTAAAGTAGCACACTAAATGCTCAAGAGAGGGGTCCTCTATATAAAAATTATGAAGGAATCTATCTTAGATGCCTATCTGAAGAAGAAGATAAAGAGGTTATGGTTAGTTTCCATGACAAGCTATGTAGTGTCCATCCCTTTGAGAATGCTATAACACACAAGATATTATGAGTGGGATATTTATAGCCCTATCTTCAAATATGTGCATGCCAATGTATGATCATGTCACCAATGCCAATTTTTTACCAAATGAGAGGTTCATGATGTAACGTCGTTAAAGACCATTATTAAAGGAAAATTATTCACATATTGGGGGCTAGATTTCATAGGAGTTATCATCCAAACTCATTAGCTGGTTACAAATTCATGCTTACAACTACTGATTACAACATAATGTAAACTGAGGTAATGGCCACCAAGAATAGTATGCCAAAGAGGTGATCAAATTTTTTGAAGAAAACATAATCACCTAATTTAGCATACCTATGTCATTGATCTATGACAGCAGGCATGCATTCTAATTTATAGAGTTTATTAAAAGGGATTATGAACATGGAGTCACTTTAAGATTTTCATCTAAATACTATCCACAAGGGAATGGTTTAGTATAATCTATAAATAAGAACTTGATCGATGTGATCAATAAATATATAAAGAAGAAGCCCTAAAAATGGCACTCATTGTTAAAATATACCATTTGGGTTGATTGCGCCTATTATAAATAGGCCCTCAAATGTTTGTCATTTTTAGTAATATGGGCTAGAGTTCATCTTCCTAATCACCCTAAAATTTACTACCTATAAATTAATTAAATAATACATGAAAAGTAGTGACAAAGTAGACTTGAGGCTCTTAGATATTGTCCAATTAGAAGATGCTAGAGAAGAGGCCCTCAATAATTTTAGTAAGACTAGGGTACAATCAAAAGGTGGTTTGATAAGAGGATGAAGGTGAAGTCCTTCAAGATTTTTGACTTGATACTACTATGGGATAAAGCCCATGAAAATAAAGGCCAACACTCTAAGTTTAACCTGTTATGAATTGGCCCATATCAGATCTCTAAGTTACTCAAATAGAATGTGTTCTACCTCAAAGACCTTGAAGGCAAAGACTTCCCACTACCTATGAATGGATAGTTCCCAAAGCACTACTAATTAGTTGTCCCTTCAGATGCAATTTTAGAATAACTTTAGCAAGAGTGGTAATGTATATATTAAAGTATGCTTAGATTGGTTTGCATTTTTTGTGTGGTTAATTTCATCATTTATTTGCTTTTATTATGTGTTTACTTTCATTATTTTTTTAGGTTATTTGTTGTATGTGTCTTTTTCCAACCTTGTCATAGATTGTCTCCCAAGTCTCCCTTCAAGAGGTGGTAGGCTCACCCTAGTAATTAAAAAAAAAATGAGTTCAAAGAAAATGATGAATGCTCCCATGGATGATTGAATAATGAAAACTAGTGTTAGAATTGGGAAATAGAAGGTGAACCTCTAATATTGAACATAATAATAAGGTATACCTCCAAGGAAAACTCAAAAAATAGAATTCAATGATTCAACACGGAGAAACTGAATTAAAAATATCTATAATCTATCCAAGTCCATCACAAATACTTCAAAAGAAAAGAATAAGGATGATATGAATAATTAAATAATTGAAAGGTAGTCTAGATATTGGAAGCCTACTGAGGCTACTATCAACCTTGAATAAACTGATCTCGAACCCTCATGGATTAAACATCAAATATAAGATCAAATAAAATCTATATTTTAAAAATATATGTTAAGTTTCTTCCTCATAAATGGTGATCATCAATCACCATCATAGGCTTTCCAACTTGGATCGCAATCGATTAAGGTCAGAAGTGAAACTAAAAACATATTTTTTATGGATATGGACACATGGATGGTAGTAGAACAATGCTTAAGACCTACCCTTCAGACAAAATTATGTGAAATGCGTACCCTTTAAAAAATATTTTGATATCCCAAATGAATCTAAGCTTACTAAATTAATGCATCAAATAAAAAGAAACCCCTCACTAATGCACATAGTGGCCTTGAAAGGAGTTAGAGCCTAGTATGTTACTTTTTGAAATAGACTTGAAAATTTTTCATACTCAAATGTATCAAATAAAATTTAGCTTGGTTGTTTGTATGTTTAATATGGGATGATCATTGTATAGGTTCTAAATGATAGGGTAGTGTTTTCCCCAAAAAGTCACCATTTATTGTGGTCAATACAACCCCCTTATTTTAAAAGTGGGGAACCCATATGAAAATTCTTAACTTAAGGCTTCTTATAGTTTCAATCACTTTTGTGTTAGCTTCAGACCTTCAGAATCCTTGAACTCTTATTTTGCATAAATCTACTAAGTGTTTAACATTGTTTATAATTAAGGGTTTGTTTCTATTAAAGATACATGTAAGCCTCTAATTTTTAAACGTGTTTGAGTCCTTAATGCATTCTGTAAGAAAAAATCATTTTCATACTTAGAAATATTTTATTGCACTCTATTTTTATAGATTTGGACTAATGTTAGCTTCCTAGAGTGTCAACCTCTATGAGTCCTACTCAGCACTTCTTGAAGCTCTATTGGTAGGTGGGTAAGATTTTAATTATTTATATGGATTTATTTTAAATTATTCATTTCTTTGTGAAATCTCACAATAAATCTTGATTGAATGAGAAAGTGCCATGTGGCCCACTTATCAATGTGTCAGTCTCTCAAACCTATCAAAGATGTTAGAGACTGAAAGAGCCCAACTAAATGAGGAAGCACCATGTTGATACCATTAAGTACATCACAGGTGATCTTAGTGTTTAAATAACACTTCTCATTTTATAATTATAATAATTCATAGCATGAGTATCAAGTTTTGGTAATCTAGTTACGTGTGATGAAAAAGAGGCAGAGCAAATTAAACTGTTCCACAGATTTATATTGATCGGTGGTTGGGAGCCACCATGGTCCTTAATCTATGCAAATTTGAAGCATATATGTTGATCTTAGTGAATTATGATGAAATTTCTACACTACATACTAATCTAAGTGAATATTCACAATGAGATCTAAACTAAGGTGATTTGATCAAAGAATGAATCAAAACTAAGGGTAGGGAAAAAATAAAGTATGTGATTGTTGATCTTTGCCTCAAATATTATGATAAGGTTTTAATTTCAACTGAACATGTATTTAACCAATATATGATGTGAGGTAACAAATGCTCAAATCCCACCATATACTAGGCAAATATCTAAGGATAACATGAAATAATACAAGTATGAACTAACTTTGCCTTAAAGGTTTACTATTGCATTTAAATAGAATTTTCACATCCTAATACAGAGTAAATAAAATGAATCAAAGTATAAGAACATTCAACTAATCTAGCTTCAGCACAAATTATCAACCCTGTATCAAAGATACACATTTAGAATTCATAAAAACCATTCAAATTCAAGACTTAGAACAAGAAATTAAGAGAGAAGCCATGTAATAATTGATACAAACAAATTTGGATAAACTTTTTAGTATTCTTTGCTTATATTAATTACTCAAAAGCATACAAGTTTTATCTCAAAAATCCCTCCTCTTTACAAAATGGTAATACTACCTTTTATAGGAGACTCAGGAAGTATATCAATTCGTCATAAGATTACACATGTATAAAGATAAGGATAGTTGTCCTTCACAATTTTAGAATACATTTCTCTTTCCAAAATGGACTAACCTATAGGCAAATATTCTAACAAACTAGCATATGCCTTTACAATAGAATATTACACATTCAAATATTACAATGCTTTACATAAAATAGAATATCATCAATTATCTAATGGGCCCTGGGTTAAAGGGCTCCTCTGCTACTCTTGAAAAATCTCCATGGCTCTTTAATGTTGCATGTTGACTAGCTCCCAATTGATAGATGGATTTAAGAGATAATCATCTTCTCGATCAACCAAGTCATCAAAGTCCCTATCATTTCTTGCCATGGCCTCCTTGATGATCCTAGCTTCAATAATCTTCTCCTCAGTAGTGAAGATCATGCCCATGACTTGGTTATTATCACTTCTAGATTGGCCTTGACTTTTTTTCCTCACTTTTTACATCACCAAAGTGGCTATGTGCTTGTGCTCATCATCATCAATGATGCCTAGGGAGTTGGATTTTATAGGGTTAGATAGCATAGTGCCAAGGAGTTGTTTGATTTTAGCTATCATCCCCTCATCATCCCTCAAGATTCTATCTAAGATCTTCGACCAAGTACTCAAACTTTGAATTTAATCAACTATCCCCAATATTGCATTTAAGTGGGCTAGGCTAATGGTTTTGAAGTTAGGAATACTACCCTCAATTAGTATGTTGATAAGCTCCCTTATTTTTTCTTCTGAATCCTACCACTAGGCCACCAATCCTTTGGCTATTTCACTTTTTTGGGTCAATGCATTTTGCCTCAGCTTCATTGACTTCAAGGAGTCAAACATGTCATAGAAATATGCCTCAAACATCTTTATTATTACCTCTAGGACTAAGAAGATATCTTGTATCTCCATATTCTCCTCTTTTTTCTTGAGGTTCTATATCTTCTACCTCATACCTCTGATACCTACTTTGAGCTAAGTTGAATGAGCATCAGCTAGTTCTTCTATATCTTCCTCATGAAAAGGATGCTCACTGGGCCTTTGACATCCAAAGGGAGTTAAACCAACAAATGGTTTAACCTTCTAAAATGTGAACTCCTCACTCCCAATCATGGTTTTCTTGGTTGTCACACTCTCCAATCCTATTATTTCTAGATTGAACTACACACTAACTGATGACTCTATGACTTTAGGAGTCTCGATAAAGTCTCCACTTGTGTGTTTCTTGAGGCTTTTGGAGTGTTCATTTTAGTGCCACTTGATCCTATTATGGAAATTATTCTTTTCTCTTCCTCTTTCTTCATCAAATCTAATATCCATGGCTTGACTTCCTCATGAACATAAATGTGGACTATTTGGGTCATGGAACATGAGTAAGATAAAGTGGGAATCTTATGCATCTTCCCATAAGCAAACCATTTAGGGATAATTATCCCATAAATGGGGTATTCATCACTAAACAAGTTGACCTCACTCATGGGATGGGTGAAGGTCAACTTGAGCTTCTTTTTCCCAATAGGTACCAATACCAACTTAGCTTTCCTTGTATGTGGGGGTGTTATTGAAACTAGGTCCAAAGCAACTTCTTTTCCTCTATCTTATTCTACTTCCTCAACTTGGGATTAGGGTTATTTAGTTCATTCTTCTTCTTATCTAACCCATATGCCTCAGTAAACACATTAAAGGCATCTTCTACTCTCTCACCAAGTTATAATGAAACCATATCCATTAATTCTATTTGATACTCTAGCCTTTTAGGTGGGGCTAAAGATGATCCTCTTTCACCAGGTCTCTCTTCTAGTTTATCTTTTATAGTTCCTTATGCAACTTGTGCTTGAGGCTATTGCATTCTAACCTATGGCTATTTTAGAGGAGACCTAGAGGATGGTCCAAGCAACAAGTGATATTACAGGGCCCCATTTGCCATATCTCAATTGGTGGCTTGTCATCTTCCATAGCCAACCTAGGATTTAGTTTAATGTTATGCCTCTTCAACTTGGCTAAT
Source organism: Torreya grandis (assembly GCA_037957365.1). Taxonomy (NCBI): domain Eukaryota; kingdom Viridiplantae; phylum Streptophyta; class Pinopsida; order Cupressales; family Taxaceae; genus Torreya; species Torreya grandis. The sequence goes on along the minus strand of JARHVA010003684.1, from coordinate 892,431 downwards.
ACCTCTAGGAAACTAGAAGCCTTGATATATAGTGGGTCATGGACATTAGGCTGATGTTTATAGGCCTTGTTTATGGTTTTGAACTTCAGATGTTTGGTGACCCTCTCATTAGAGTCGCATTAGCTCAATTCATCTTTATGTAGGGTGAATGAGTCTTTGGTCTAGTAATAACATTCACATGCTCCCAATTTCTCAACATAGTAATATTGATTGTCAAAGGAAAGGGATGGAGGAGGCCCTTCCTTTTCTCCTTATACATCTATCTATACCATGAAGAAGTTGGTATACAACTTCTTGTTCTACTAGTTTCGTGGGCACATAGATGGGTAACCTATAAGGCTAAATCAAAGTCCCTTATATCCTTATTACTATACAATCTAGGTAGAACCATATATCCCCTATCAACTCCACATATTTTTTAACTAGGGGGATAATCCTGCTCATGGTGATCCCTATGATGGCTTCCACTAGAGCTAGATAAACATAATCACAAATAAACTACATGTTGTGTCTATATTTGAATATGTGAAGCTTGGAATAATGATGGGAGATAGTAGGTCTCCTATCAAGTGACCAATTCTTAATGTTTGGCATCTTGGTGGTGACAAAGAGGGCATCAAGTAAATAGGACATCATGTAGAAGTGGTTGTTGGTTTTCCTTCTGATGGTTGTGAACTATGATTTCAAATGGATATTAATCATCTCACCCAATGGGGGAGTGAGTCCATTCTCTACCATGAAATAAACATAGGTCACCCAAAATTTATCAATATGTGTGGTGGAGGGGGCTCCATATAACCTATTTAGTAAGGTCATAATTATCTTAATCCCCTCCCTGAATTGGACAATTGGGATATTCCCTGTGGGGTCCTTGATTACTTGGTACCTGGTAAGCAGTCATGGGGCAAGGACTGTGTTTAAGTTATGCTTTCTAGTCTACTCTTTAATGGTGGGAAAGTCTATTTGGGGCTTACATAGCTTATTATAGCTCTCAAAATCAAGGGGGGAAATATATGTTACTTTCTTAAAACTATGCTCATGAACTATCCAATCTTACTCAATTTTATAATCCTTGAAAAGAGGAGCAAGGACATCGATGAAATATAATACCTCAAGCTTGATGATAACATAGTGGAGGATAGCCATCTGGATGGAGACTAGGTCATTATATCTCTACAGGATTGTTGTATTTTTCTATTTTTCTCTCATAAGAGCTTACATCTCCTCAATGGTCCAAAAGAGTTTAGACCAATTCCTATTCCAAGTGTTTAATGATGCAATATCTAGCTTTGTATCCTTGAAAACTCTTCCCTCATTGTCTAAATTCAAGTATAACTTAGTTTCATCCCTTTCTTGTTGTCTACAAGATGCCATGGCTATGAGACTTGAAAATTGTTCACCAGTGGACCATAAGTAATCTATGGTTCAACTTGTTCTTACTTAGATTACAATTGAACTATTTTTAGTTTGACTATGATTAATATAAGTTTTAATTAGGGATTTTATGGATGTTATGGATTTTTTGAATCTTTAATGGCAATGGTAATTTAAACTTAGGCTCATTCATGGTGTGGATTTCATTAAAACCCAAACCTTTATATATTTGCCTTTTTTATCACATAAGATCTTTAGTTTTGTTATTTTGTGCTTGTGTGGTGCCCATGTGGCATCTATTTGACAACTTTCATGGTTTTTTTCATAAATTCCTTAAAGGAACTAGCCATTGTCTTTGGAAAATCTAACTTTTCCTTTGCACCATCGAATCCATATTTATGGATCAATGTGGATCATTGATCTTGATCGTGAGGCTTGAGAGTCATTGACTACTTTATGTTAGGCCCTACAGTTGTGACACTTGGTGCCTTTATAGGCCTTCTAGACCTTGTATTCTATGCAGTAAATGTGTTATTACCATGTGTCATTCTCACAAGCACTAAGGGTTTTGTTGAATAGTCTCTAATAGTTGTGCTCTATCCGATCACCTCTAACAAGCAAGTGGAGGCCATTGATCATAATCTAAATGGATATATGCCATTGGTCTGATGGATCAAATGCTTTAGATTCATCATGTTTTTTCACTTTGTCTGATCATCCTCTGTGATGAAGTGAGAGTCATTGATCCTACAAAGAATAATAACTTTAATTACCATCAAGACATAAGAAGGGACTTAGGTTAAATACTTTAGGCTAAGGTTTATTTCATGTTAATAAACACATCATAAACTTTAGGCTAAAATATTTTAACCTAAGTTTTTAAAATACATATAAAAGGGACCTAGGCTAAATATTTTAATCTAAGGTTTATGTTGCATTAATAAACACAACGTATACTCTAGGTTAAAATATTTATGCTAAGTTCTTAGAATATGCCTAAAGGGGCCCAAATAATAAGTGGTCCAAATGTTAGGTTTCATGATAGGGTTTTATCATATTAATAAACATGATAAAACCTTAGATTAAAAGCATTTTAAGCTAAGTTTTATGTCACAAGGACCTATTAAAATAAGACTTAATATAAATCTCTAACCTAAGGTTTATTGCATTTAAATAAACACAATTGGAACCTTAGGAAATAGACTTAGATTAAGGCTTTGTCTGCAAATATTTAGGTCGTGATATCATTTTATCATTTGAATTTCAAAGATCCTAAGTGTTTGAATATCTTCTGAGGGATCCCGTTGATTTATAATGCAAGCCATAAGCTTTTAGTAACATTTTGAAGTATGTCCCTATGTCTAAGTAAAATAATTAATGAGCTTAAATTTAATGGTCTCATAGACGTCAATGATAGCCTCACAAGTATCAAATGATGATCACAAGGATGTCAAATTTAAGTTAGTGGATCATTAAGTTTTATGGGCTTAAATTTGATGGTCTCATGGACGTCAATGATGGCCTCGTGAACATCAAATGATGGTCATGAAAACATTAATTTTAATATCATGAAGTCCTTTTGGTCCATAGATATTTGATTTGATATATTCCATTAGATCATTTGGTCCCACTCAACTGTAGACTATTGATCAAGATCTAAGCAGATGCATGCCATTGGTTCTTGAAATCATAAAGGAGATCAAGTTAACTAGAGATCATGTCATAAAATATTAAACTAAGACAAAAGCCTAAGTTTATAAGCATAATAAAATAAGTCCCTTCAAATATTATGGTCATAACCTAAGGTTCTAGCCTAAGGTTCCATTGTATTAAAAAATATAATGAACCCTCAGATAAAAACTTAGGTTAAGTCTAAATTTTAATACGTGGGACCCTTTATTATCAAGATCAAATGTGGGAGTGCCATGTGGTGGCTCCATGGGGCTCTTAATATTTTGAATTTTCAGCACCATGTTCACTCCATTGGATCTACTTTGTGCGAGGACATGTGGACCGTTGATCATGATCCGAGTTGATACATGTGATTTGCTTAAACTTGTATCATAAAAGGGGATCCATTTAAACTTGAGGACCATATTATTCCACCCAATCATTAGTCCCACTTGAGCATGGATCATCAATTGTGATCATGGTAATCTTACAATATTGGTCTAATATATCAAAGCTTTAAGTTCCTTTGACTTCCTACGCTCCATCAGATCTTTCCTTATGATGAAGTGAGGATTGTCGAATTTGTAAAGAAGGAAGGTGCTTAAGTTAGGATGTGGGTTAATATAGGAACTTAGGCTAAAGTTTCAAGACTAAGGTCTCATTCATGTTGACAAATATGAATTGGGCCTTAGGTTTGAGACTTTAGGCTACGCATATGATAAAGGGGACCATGTTAAGATAAAATATGATGCAAACATAAACATTAGACCATGTTAAAAACATAGGGAATAAAAGGGGGAAATAAAAGGGGACTAAGCATGATTTTAGGCTAAGGTTTGGTTGTGTTTAAAACATGACCAAGCCTTAGCATAAAATTTAGGCTCAATTCTAAAGTTAAATCACAACATTCCTGCCAAATCTATTCCCACCAAAATTTGAATTGGAATCAAACATCTAGGCTAGGGCTTACTGAAGGAGGGTTTAATCTCATGAATCCAACTATGAGCTACCATAAATGCAAAACTAGTAAAATTCTAAGTATGGTTAATCTGTAAATTTCAATAATGATCCATAAGAAACTCCATGAAACTTGCAACTTAAGACATGAAGATCAACTGTTAGTAACATTAGGCAAGTCTAAAATAAAACCATGAATAAATGGACCAATTTCATCAAGTGTGGGTGATATTCAAATTCCAATAAATGGTAGAATATCAAGCTTTCAGTGTTAAAGTTCAAAGTAATCACAAGGGTCCTTATTTTTCATAAATGGGGGTATGTTGACCTCAACAAATGGTGACTTATGGGGGAAACATAGAAATATGTTAAAACTTAGAGACTCTAGTTCAGACACATAACTAGGTCATTCATTCCACTTGATCAATGCCATTGTCAAGATTAGTCTATATTTGAGACAATCCTTACACATGCAAAATTAATATCAAATATCAAGACATAGCCATGTTATGAGTGTGCTCTGATTTCACTTACTATTTTCCAAGGGATTTAGGGGAAAACTTCTAGGTTTCATACCTTTAATCATTATCACTAACTTGGAGCATGTTTATATCTTCATTAAGAACCATGCTTCTAGTTTAGGGAAGGCCTAGGCATTGCTCTACTACCAGCTAGGCATCCATATCCCTGATAAAAATGCCTTTGGATCCACTCACAGCCTTGTTCCACTACCAGCCAGGTGTCCATAGCCCTAGTGGAGATTACAAGAATCACCTTTGCTTGAGAAGTTTTTGATTTTGTAATAAGTTCTAGTTTTTTTTGGTATTTTTGGGTCTTTTAGGTTTTCAACAAAGGTTGGGAACTAAGGTATCCATGTTTAAGGATTTGGTCAAGTGTCTGATCCTTAGATAATCACCTATGGTTATAACCTTTGTCCCATGCAAGGATGTTTGTTAAGTGTAAGCATGATTATACCTTAATATATTGATCTTTCATTTTACATGTGTAATTCTTATTAAAACCAAGTTTAGGTCAAGACAATTTTTACGGTCTCATAGAATGGTTAACCTATTAATGGGTCCTTACTAGTTTATTTTAATCATAACACCAAGACATATTTCAAATCCATAGTCAACATATGTATGAGTTTCATACCAACATTTTTTAACGTCTAGAGTTTCAAGTAAACTAGGGAACTTTGAGTTGAGCGCTATCTAAAAGGACTTATTGGAAGCAAGGAACACAACAACAAGAAATAAACACATAAAAATAAGCAACAAAGCAGGAATCAAAAGGGATGCAAACAAATATATACATACTTATGTACAAACAAGGGATAAGAAGAAAGAGTTGAAGGAAACTAACTAGCCTACCTATTCTAACTCTAATTATCTTACATATTTACTCCATGAAGACCCCAAGAGGAGTAATAGAGAAGTAATGTTTGAGACATTGCCCATTACTGGGTAGTGTGAACTCTGCTCCTTGTATATCTTTGAGTCTAAAGGTGTTATATCCAAGTGTATCAACAATCTGATAAGGGCCAATCTATAGAGGTGTGAACTTGCCATGTTTACCCTTGGGCTCAGATGCTTTATCCCAAAGAAGAACTAAGTCTCCTTGCCTGAACATCTTGATCTTTGATCTCCTACTAAACCACCTCTTTACTATATTTTGGTGTCTGCTAAAGTTATCAAAATACTTTTCTCATGCAACTTCTATTTAAATAATGTCCAAAAGCCTTGAGTTTGCAAATTCTTGGTCCTCTTTCGTATACTCTTGCATAAACTTGTAAGTTGGCAACTTGAGTGTGATGGGGAATATAGGCTCTTAATCATATACTAGCAAGAAGGGAGTACTTTAAGAGCCTACTTGACTCTTGTACTATCTTCCCATAAGGCATACTTAAGAATTTTATGCCATGTTCTAGGTTTGTCCATAATAGACTTCTTAATGGCGTTCATTAAGTTTTTATTCATTGACACAGATACTCCATTACCTTGAGGATAATGGTTAGATGAAAACTTGAGAATAATGTTATTATAATATGCCCACTCTATCATTTATATGTATAAGAATGTTGACCCATTGTCACATATCAAAGAGACTGGATTCCCAAATTTAGTACATATGTTTTCTTTGAAAAACCTGATCACTTCTTTTATTCTGCATTGTTTGGTGGCTACTGCTTCAGTCCACCTAGTGCAGTAGTCAGTAGCTGTCAGAACATATTTGTGACCTTCTAATGAGTTGGGGTTGATTACCCCTACAAATTTTAGTCCCCACTAGGAAATGGGTTTGTGAATCATGACTAGTTGTAAAGGCATTATTGCCTTTGGCTCCTTAGTGTTGAAGATCTAGCATGAATGACATTCACTTACATGTTTATGAGCATCTTTAAATATGGTGGACCAATATTAGTCAACCCTAAGGATCTTGTGGGATGTTTTTCTTCCTAATGGATGCCCACTTCCCAACTTCTCATGAAAAGTGATCATTACCTTGGTTTCTTCTTCTTTGAAAACACATCTCAGGTATACACCTTCAAAATTCTTTTAGTATAGGACTCCATTTTTGATGAGGTAGTGAGTTTTCTTGAGCCTTAGAGCTCTCTTATGTTCCCTATTTAGTCCATTAGGACAAGTGCCATTAATTATTGAGTGAAAATTGGAATCATACCATTCTTGAACTTGAAAGCTTTATTTATCCACCTACATAATACTTAGCTTAGGGCTGGTATTGGAAATCATTTTGATCAGACCTTGACACCTTACCAGTTTTACAATTTTCATCTCTATGTCATATACTTGAAAGATAGACATCCACTTACCTCTTCAATCTCCAAGTTCACATTGGCTCAGCAATAGCTTAGTGGCTAGATCTAGAATAATGGCATGCACTTTGTTCTTAAGAATGCAGTACCTAAATTTATTGATAGCTTTAACTAATGTAAAGGCTTGTTTATCAATCAAAGGGTAATTTAAATTAGAATTTTTCAAAGTAGTGCTCATAAAATCAATTAGATAGTTAGATCCTTCTATTTTTTGAGTTAAAATAGTAGAAATAGTGTGGTTAGAGTATAAAGAGTAGAGGTAATAATCTTTTTAAAAGTTTGGACTTATCAAAACTAGGGTCTGGCTTATTACACTTTTGATGTCCTCAAAGGCCTTTTTTGACTCTTCATTCCATGAACTTTAGCATCCTTTTTCAACATATCATTCAATGGTTTGACAATATTTTATGCATCTTTCAAATACTTGATGTAGGTGTATGAAATGGTCTTCCCTATTCTTGGAAAAAATAGTTAGATCATCCATGTAAATTATGATACACTTACCAATCAGGTCTTAGAAGGTATGGTCCATGGCCCTTTGAAAATTGGCCCCTACATTTATCAATCCAAAAGGCATTCTCTTGTATGCAAATGTGCTCCACTTAGTTTTGAAAGTTATCTTTATGTTGTCTTCCTTGTTTATCAACACCTGATTATATCCTAAAAAAACATTAAGAAAAGACATCATGGTTGATCTAAAAATAATTTGTATTACCTGATCAAGAGAGGGAAGAGGATAATTATCCTTTTTAGATGCTTTATTCATATTTATAAATTCAATACACAATCTAATTTCACCATTCTTCTTTCTAACTGGCACCAAATTGGCCACCTAGGTAGAGTGCCTAATAGAAAATACAATTCTGGCATCTAACAATCTCTTGACTTCTTTGAAGATCATGGGTTCTAAGATAAGATTTATAGGCCTTTGTTTCTACCTGAAAGGTTTGCAATTTTCCTTGAGAGGTATAGTATGTGTGATGACTCTTGGGTCAAATATATTCAAGTCATCATAAGACTAAGCTATGACATCTTTGTATTTTGTCAATAGCTCTTTGGCTTTTTTGTTCTCAATATTAGAGAAAGATTTTCCAATGTTGACCAACTAAGGTTGATCTTGAGGTTTGAGATCAACTACATTGTAATATTTTCCACTTACTTTGGGAATCTTAGAAACTTCAACTAGGTTATCTTGATCAAACAACCTTTTCAAGGCAATCATCCCCTTAGGGATTTTATTATCATTCAACTGAATTACTTGCCATCAAATTTTCCTTCTCTAAATTCATTTTCATCAACCTCATCAATAATTTGAGCTTTAAATTCTCCTAAACTAGTCATGAAGTTTAAGGTCTATTGGTCATCACTAAAGAACTACAAATGGTTCACATTGTTTGGGATAGAAGGGTAAGGTATGAGCTCAATACTAAAGTTTGGTGAATCTTGGTTAGGCATGAGATTAGCTATAGTAAAGGCAAGCTCATCAATAGATTTATTTTCTTCCCTTAGGATAGAAACAATATTTAAGGCATTTCAAGATTCCACTAGATCCTAGACTCTAAATTTGTACCTCTTGAGGTATGACAGTTTACACTGCTACTTGATTTACAACTAGTTCTAACTCGATGGAAAATTACAAACCTAAGATGAGATAATCATATTCTACAAGGTTATTGGTGTAAGGAAACTAGAGTCTATAATAATCATGATATTTTTTACCAATAGGGTTAGTTAGGACAATGCCTACTCCAAACCCAGATTTACACAAAGCCCTATCAAAATGTAACTTCCATAGCCTAGACACAACATGAGAAGCTTTAGGATCACACACCTTGGTAGTTTCTAGGGTGAAAACTCCTAAATTAGAATCAATTATGTTGACCCTTTCATTAGCATCATTATACTCAATAATCATGTGTTACATACTTGGCTCTCTTTCAATTCTGATCTAGTTGGGAACTCCCATCTAAGGCAACCATAGGGATATCTATTACTTAGAGCTCTATAAATTATTGGACCCTTGGCTCAGAAGCCAATTGCATGTGGACATTTAATAATTCTCTAACCACCTTAACCCTAGACTTATTTAATTAGGTGATAACCCTATCAGAATTAATAGAGGTCAAACCAATTTGTTTAAAAACACCTACAAGCATAATATTTATAGAGGCACCAGAATCTACAAATAGTTATGCAAGTTTTAACCAAACATTCTGACTATGAGTAAGAAGGGTGGGGACTTTGCTTTAGTTTTATACATAGTTACATTAACATTATCAGCCTTGGTCACCTTGTTAGACTTTTTGGATAAGGATTCCATTAATAGATTTCTTTGATCTATGATTTATGCCAATTCATGTAAGGCAATATTAGATTTTATTTTATTCATGTCCTCTACAATGTTATAACCAGTCTTATTAGAAGCATCAGCACTAGGCTTAGAAGTACCTCCCTTTAGAAGCTCTAGATTATTATTTGAAGTGGTATCCAAAGGAGTACCAAAGTTATTCTAAGGAATACAAGTATTTAAAGGTTGCCTTTCTTCTCTCTTCCATATAGGGTATGTCTTCTTCAAGAACTATTAGAAGGCATGAACTTCTTCAAGAACATCATCAAGTTCATTGTCTTCTTGGAAGGGGAAATCACATGTTTCCACCATGAAGGTCTGGTCAACAGGCTTGGATCTTGAAGTACATACACCATTTTATTTGTTAGGCACTACCTCAAAAGTGTCCAACTCTTCTTGAAATGCCTCGAAATCTTTACATAATTCAATGCAATCCATCTCACCATGCTTAGCAGTATAATGGACTCTATAATATTTAGACAAAGTAATACCAATAAGATTAATATCCATAGTCTTCTTTTTAAAAGATGGTTCATTATTCTTATTTTTGTGAAAAATATCATTATTAAACCTATTATTGGGTCTATTGAACCTTTGGAAAGAGAAGTTTCTACCAGAGGTTTCTCTAGTATTACCAACTTATTTTTGTAGCTAGAGAAAGTCAGTGCTCAATTTTTGGACCAATTTTGAAATGGACTCATTCTTACATTTTTAGGCTTCTCAATTATAAACCTAGTTAATATTAGTACTAGTGGTTGGTACCAAGGCCCTTAGATTAGTTACATTAAATCCATTATACCCCAAATTTTGGTTAGGAGCAACATGTCTTAGAGGTAATTATTTTAGGTTTGGGAGTTGGTTAAGAGTAGGCACATTTTGGTTATTATTAAGAAATACATTCAAAGTAGACATATGTGGGTTGACATTGGGAATATAGTAGGCCATTTATCCTTGAGGTTGTATTTGCTCATTAATGATCACATCCTCAGAATAAGCTAAAGCTAATGTGTTCATTGGACCTATAGCCCTCTTTAAGAATATTAAAGTCATGGGGTCAAGAGCATATTTATATATTTCCAAGGCCAATGCTTGATCAAGTTTATGAGGGTTAATGGTTCTACTATACATCTTTTGTAACCTAGCATTGAAAGCTCTTATAGGTTCATTGGCATTCCTTTCCAGGGTGGTAAATTGTTGGTACAGGACACAAGGGCTGATTCTTTTATCAAATTAGTCAATGAAGATGTTGTTAAACTATTCCCAGGTGGTGATGCAATCATCAAGAAGGTTTAGGAACTATTGTTTCCAAAATCAGCTTAGCTCATTTTGGAAGCAACCCCCTATGAAACTTGTCCGTTTCATCTTTTGTCTCTCTAAGTTCATTTTTCGATACGAATTTTGTAATTCATTTTCATCTTGGTCAGATCGAGGAGTGGTTACTATCTCGTCCTAACCAAGTTTTCCCTTCCCCTTTTTTCTCTCCTTTCAGAGTTGGTCTCCTTTTATTTTTCTGTGCAAAGGCGGCGAAAATTGCCGCCTCTACATTTCCCTTGCATTTTTTCCTGCAAGGGCGGCAATTTTTGCCGCCCTTGCACTCTTTCCTTCAAGGGCAGTGATTTTCACTGCCCCTGCACTCTTTCCTTCAAGGGCAACGATTTTTTTCACCCCTACAAAGAGACCGACTTCATGCGAGGGTGGCAAAAATCACCGCCCTTACATGTCTCGATTTCTATGCAAGGCATTAATGGCCACACGCGGCGGGTTGTTGGGGTGAGTTTTTCACCCTATATATTCTGATTTGAGCCTCATTCTTCTCATTGCTTCTTCCTCTCCTCCTACCTCTTACACTTGAGTGCCTCAAGTGACGTTTCGAAGCACCAACTCGTGGATCCGACCTCGTGGCACGCGTGTTTTTTAGGTAGGGTTTGTTTTTGTGTTTATTTCATGTTGTTCTTTCTAGCTTAGTTGTTGTTTTTAGTTGTTTTTTTGTTTTATTTCTTTCTTCTTTCCCCCTCCTACCTGTGGTTTTTTCTGTCAAAACCTTATGTGGGTGGCATTTTTGCCGCCCATGTCTTTTCCAACTTTCGTGCAAAGGCAGCAAAATACATCGCCCTTCCACGCTTTCCCCTTGTCAAGTGCGGTGGCGGCAATTTTTGCCATCTCTATACTTTTTTGCCCTCCTCCCCGTAAGGGCAGCGATTTTTGCCACCCCTGCATTCTTATTTAATTTTCAGCTAACTCCCAAAAAAAATTTGAGTTGTCCCTTTCGCACTTTTTCTTCCTCATTCTCCGCTCCTTTGCTAGACCTGGCCTATTTAAGTGACCTTCAGTAACCCATGTCACTTAAATTGCACTCTCCCTCTCTCGCTCACTCTTCTTTCGTCTGTGATCATCGCTGTAGCACCTTCAGCGAGCTCCTATACATCTGCTCCCATCCAATCAAGATCATCCTCTATGATGGAAGCATCTCCCTCAAAGGCGAAGACCATGAAATACAAATACTAGGGCATCTTCTCGCTCACATCAGTCACCTTGAATGTCGATGACATTCGAGATACCGAGATTGGCCATGTGGACATGGCCAAATTCTTAGAGCGAACCAAGGCAACAAATCCCAGCACTGGGATAAAGAGGATTGTTGAGAGCAACATCCACCTGGTGGCTGCCTTTCCTGTAGCAGCACATCATGTAGAATTTGTCCTCCAGTGCACGTGCTTTTACAACAAAGAGACTAGATCGGTCTCAGACACCAGTGGCGACATGATAATTCGGTTGGACCCCGATTTTATCGACAAAGTTTTCCTGTGTCCTCCAGCCACTGAAGTAACTCAAATTGACTTCGAAAACACGCAAAAGGAGTATGACAAAGACCTCAAAAGGGCAAAGAAGGTCATGAACCATAAATGGTTAAAAACCCCAAGGACCAGTCTCTCTAGATGGCCGAAGAGCTTCCCCAGGAGTGATTTCATTGAAGAATTTGGTGACCTAATCACCCTCCTCAGTAGAGTACGAGGCCTCCCATCCTCTTCACAATTCCATGAATGGATGTATCCATTCATTAAGATCATCCTTTAGGGTAAGCAAACAATCTTTTGGGAGGAATAGATCAGCAATGCTATCCACGAACAACTAACCAAGGTACAGACCTCCTTCAAATTTTACATGACCTCGTACCTGGTCTATATAGCTGTCGCAATGCGATCTTTTCCAGGTTTGACAATAGAGGGAGATAGAAAGACCACTCCGATCTACTCATACTATCCACAGCTGACGCTTCAGGGGTCAACACGTCATTTCAGATGAGTAAATGATGCATTATTCACCATATTTTTGTGTCTCTTCGATCCTCAACTGGAGTAGAAGAGAATATCAAACGAGGCATGGACAGTAGTGAACAGTTATGGCTGTATATTCCTTCAGTTCCCTACTTTTTGCTATCTACAAGTGGGTTTTTACCAAGGATACCCTTATATGCTCCCCAAATTCCCTTCAAATAGGTTAGTCCTAATGGAGCTTTGCTGACAACTGGCTGTTGTGCACGCAAAACAAATGGAACTTAAGAGACCTGATTTCAAGTTTTCTATCTAGATTGGTAGGTTTTCAGTTGCTACATCAACTAAAGCCAGGATCATGGAAATAGAAATGCAGATGGTTACCATCAAACCATTCAAAAGATGGGAGAAATTTGACTACAGGGGAGTCAGAGAGACGATCCGAAGGAAAACTCAGTTCCACGAGCCCATGATTGAGGATATCTGGGTGGACATGAGGACGGCTGATGAGGTAAGAAAGATGGACTATTGTCATCTCACACTAGAGCAGATAGATTACCTCGAGCTTGAAGAGATCCCTTCAGGTTTAATTGATGATGGGAATATTGTAAACAGTAGATATCTGGCAGAAAAGGTCGCTAGTTCCCCTCTCCCTCTAATTAACTGGTCTCAAAAGGAACTAACTTCTCTGAAGAAGAGATTCAAACCAATATTGGCTAACACCAATGATTGGTTAGTAGCCAAAGGGATCACCCTGAAAGAATTCATCACAGGATCAGAAGCTGAATACCAAGCAAAATTGAGAAGGTAGAGAACTAAACAAAAAATAAAGGTGATGTTCCTTCTCCTTCCATTCCACACAAACCTAGAATCATTTTTGTCTCCAAAAAGTCTAAGCCTACACAAGAGCTTGAAACGGCAGCTGAAGGAACCAAAGAACAAAGCCATGAGGCACAAGCAGCTCAACTCATGGGGAAAGCAGATCAACCTCCAAAACAACCAAGTGTTGGGTCTCCAATCTCACTGGGACAAGCACAACAACTCCAGAGTGCCTCTCCTTCTCCCTCTCAATCTCCTGCAGTGCCCGCTTCTCCTATCTCTCCAATCAGTGTTCCCTCTTCTGGAGTTGCTTCCCCTTTCAAGGTTGTTTTTGGTGATCCTCAGGGTCCTTTAGCAGGTTCCCCTCGCTCTTTTGGGTCCATTCCAAGTCTATCATCTCTATCTTTCAACCTGCCACCAAGCCCTGCACTTGAGCCAGAATCACTAGTTGATACAGTTTCATCGATTACTCTAACTACAACTACTGTTACCACCAGTAGTGTCGAAGCTACTACATTGACACTGACAGAGGCAACTATTGTTACAACAGACAGTTCTCTCCCGCCTTGGATGTCTACTTTCATGCTGAAGAGGAAGAAAATGGCCATCTCTCCAGATGAATTCGACTTTGGTAAGATAATGCCGACAAAATCAAAGGCTCCTAAGAAGCCAAAAATCCTCTCCAAATTGGTCGAAGAAAAGGGGCAAAAAATTTTGGAAATTGCCAAACCCCCACAAGATGCAACCCTTGAGGGTTTTGAGATGAGCAGCTATTCCATCTCTCGTGTTGAACTTGGCAAAGTTACTCACGAAGGTGCAAAGAGCAATCTTCAGTCAGCGATGGACATTATAGTCTAAAAATTTGATAGAGAGAAGGAGATGAAGGACTATTATAAAGCCAAAACAGAGCAGTTAACAGTTGTAATCAAAAGGTTCACTATTCTGACAGAGGTAGCAACTCCAGAGGCCTTTTCCATGGATGATTCAGTCATTCAAAAAGTTGAAAAGACCTATTTAAAGGGGAAAGTCATGGAGGAATATGTTGAAAGGATGCACAATCAAGGAGTCTCTTTGCTATCAGAAGTTGCGGATAGAATAGATAAAATGAAGAGATTGAAAATTCAGGTAGACGATTTTGTCTCCCTTATCTTTCAAGAAATTGACAGCTTAGAGAAAGATCTCAGCAGATGGAAGGAAATGAAAGATCTCAAAAAGAGTACCCTGATATCTATCGGTGTCATCCCCAACAAAGATTTCTATGTTGAGACCAAGGAGTCAATGATCTTCAAGATTCAGGTACTCAAGGACTTAATTGATGATCTCAAAGCTTTCAAGGAAGCTAGTGAGAAGAGTGACCTGAGCCTACTGAACAAGTTAGAAGAGCTGCCATGCAACTTGACTTCCAAGGACCATTAGTTCCTTTTGACAGAGGAAATGATTCAGAGTTTCGAAGGGATAATCCAGAAAGATTTTGAAGGAGCGTCTTTCTCAATGACTTCGGTGGACAGCATTCTGGATGCTCAGTTAACTTTGGAGAATTTGAAATCCAGGTTAACTAGCCACTCTAAAGCCATTACAGCATTGAAAGATGCACTGATCAGAGCAAGAGTCATCTTCAAGAATGCAGTTGTGCTAGATAGAGTAGAAATTTAGGCATCAATCACCATGTACGATGCTCATCTGAAGAAGTCCGGCAGCAAGAATTGACTCTCTCTCTCTCCCCTTCTCTCTTCTATCCTTATGCATTTATGTTTTGTGTGGAATGCATGCAATTTTGTAAATGTGTAATTACATGTAAATATTTTGGAAAATATCTAAAAGTCAAAGATGAGTCATCTTTTACCAAGATATTTTGTATTTTATTATTTTCTGTTTTTGAGGATTTTCTCTCTATATATATAGTGGAGACCTCATTTGTAAATCTTCTTGGAAAATTTAATAGCAAACACTCTGCTGAAATTGAAGCAACTTTTGAGACTTTGTGCTCAAACTTGTAAATCATATTCTATTAAATGAATGAGAAGCAGGTTATTTCAGACTTTGTGTTGAGATTGTCTGTGTTATTTGGGAAATAGTTCTTATGTCTATTTTTTGATAATATCTTATTTATCTGATAAAATAAGCAAAGTGGGTGTGTTATTATTATCTGAGGGTGCTTCTAGAGGGTAGAAGATAGACTTTGTGCTGCTTTTACCTTTGAGATTCTTTTATCTTTTGTAGTTTCAGGTGAAGACTTTGTGCTTCACTTTATTCTATGGTTGTACTTGTTCCAAATCCATGAAGAAGCTACGGAAGACTTTGTGCTTGCGTGAGCGTTCTTGTGCCTTTGTTACTTCAGGTGATTTCTCGCTTTTTGTTTAATACCGTTCCTGAAAGAAGAGGAATGTTTTTAGCATTAGACCAGGATTTTCTCCCTTTTGTTCTTTATACATTACTTCTGAAAAAAGAGAAGTAGATGCTGTTATACCACCCCCATGTGTTTCTTTTTGCTTGATTATACATATGCTTAAAGCACATAAATATTGATAGGGAACCTCCCCTTGATGAGAGGAGAGATTTACCTCATCTAGATCTGGTAAAGCCACACTCCTCGTGGTGTAAATCTCCCTTATGATGTGGCTGATATCTTCATTTTGCCATCAGTTAGTTGATGACAAAATATTCACCCAACAGTTTTTGGTGACTCCGCTGGAGAATTCAGATGTGCAGTTTGAAACCTCAAGTTTCAGATTGAAACAGTCCCTACCCTTATCTATTACATAATATGGCGACTCCGTTTCATGTCTTACCCATTATCATTATAGCCTTACCAGCTACCTTCATTATATTATCTGGTCTGTAAAACCAGAGCCGTTGAGAAAAATGTGCATTTTGAAGCCTCAAGCTTCAATTTGAAATAGTTTCAGTCCCATTTTCATTATAAAACTTGGCAACTCCACGCTACACCAGAAGTCAGAGATCTAAAGGCGTTGTTGACCCTGTGTTTGAGTTGGTGCAACAGAGTAATTTTGATTTATTTCCTCCATCAGCTTCTCTTCGACGGTCTAGGAGTTTTCCTTCTATCCTTGTCAGGTCGCCAACATAAGGAAGAACTCATTTTCTCATTGTCAATCACCGCCTACTTATAAACACTCCACCAAGGTTTGTTATCCCACCTTTTCATCCTCTTATCATAATGGCTCAAGGCCTGTGGGTAATTCCTTCGGCCCTCTTAATTTAACCCCACCTCTGCATGAACTACCTCGTAGTTCTAAGAAAAAAAAATTTAAATTTTTTGGTGATGGAAAGTTTCATCCCGATAAGCATATTGTTGCTTTCTCCATAGCATGTGGCATAATTGGGGTCGAATTTGAAGATGTGGTAGTAAGACTCTTTGTAGAAACTTTACAATGAGTTACCGCGGATTGGTTTTATCACCTAGAGGCGGGGTCAGTAACAAGTTGGAATACACTCAAGTCCAAATTCAAAGCCAAATTTAAACCCACTGAGGATGCGCACGCTTTGTTGGCACAGCTGACACAATTAAAGAAAGAATCCCAGGAACCCATGAGGGATTTCATAGCTAAATTCAACAAGTTGAGGAACCGAATTCTAACTGTGGCTCAACCCACGCCAAAAAATCTCAGATGCTTTTTCATCAACTCACAGCTTTCCAAAGTAATTTTCTTGTTGAGACGAGCTGGCCCTATGGACCTAGCCTTGGCTCAAGGTTTGGCTACCAAGATTGAAGATGATCTTATCCTGGCGAGAAAGATCAGGAAAGATTTTGGTAATAATAAATTCCCTTCACCTACTGAAAGCTCTTCCACGGGCACTACAGATCTTATGGTGCAAAAATTAACAAATGAACTGATAGCTTTGAAAAGACAAATTGCCCAAGGTACGTCTGCTCCTACCTATTGAGATGTACCCAGGAGGACTTTCCAGAATTAGCCATATCAAGGTAATACTGCCCGGACCCAAGGGCAATCAAACCACCTACCTCCCCCTTCAGGAAGATTAGCCATTGAAGTAGCCCCTGCCAATTCAGAGGTCGGATACCTAGAAGCTGAGCACGATGACTCCTTTCAACCACAGCTAGAGTAACAAGAAAATGCTAACCTCTTTGATGAATAGGATGAGGAATTAGCTGGCGACTCCAATATCAATTTCTTGGATTATCAAGATGAAGCTGGGAGTAAAGGGGAAGATTCGGAGGGAACTTATGTTATTTTTATCAGATCTCAAAATCAGTTGGCTTCACAAACTGACAAAGAAAAGGTAGATGAAGAACCCCAGCCAGTAGTTTTTATTGCCAAACGCGAGACTCCATTACCTCTGCAATCAAAAGATCAGGTAACTCATAAAAAAGTAAGTACTCCCAATCACTCGATATCCCCCTCTTCTGCTACTCAGGCCAGTGGAGTACCCTTCAAAGCCTCTGATGATGGAATTTCTTCTTCTTCTATTGCAACTACTTTTCAATCATTTGATATAATTGATCATGCTAGAAAGACTAAGATTTAGATGACAGAGGTTGAGTATTTAAGAGCTAACCCAGAATAGTTTGATAGGTTAGCAAAGTATGTTAAAAATAAAGCTATCCCTGTAGGACAAGATTCTTTGAAAGTTGTTCTTAATCCCCCCAAAGACCAACCAGCCCAAAATAATCTGGTTATGACTCTTCCTGTCGCTCCTGGAAAAATAGAACTTTTCTATGTTTCCCTGCTTATAAATGGTTACAAACTAAGTAACTGTATTATAGACTCTGGGGCTTCAGATAATGTCATGCCTGCAAAAGTGGCAGATTCTCTCAGCCTAACTTTGACCAAAACTTTTGGGAGGTGTTTTTCCATGGAAAACAAGCAGGTTCCCCTCCTTGGCCAAATAAAAGATGCCCAATATGCCTTCGCGGCTTTTTCAGAAAAGCGAATAAAAATGATGGTTTTAGTAGCCGATGTTCCAGCATCTTACGGCATCCTGCTTGGGCAAAATTTCTGTAAGGATGTTGGGGGCGAGTTAAGCATGGACCTATCAAAAGCAAGGATTCCAATCCAAGGCATCATGAAGAAATTGCTTCCTAAAAAAGAAGCCAGGTACGTAGTTACCTGTTCTGCAACACTTGAAGCTCAAATTTAATTTGAGTCTTCAGGCATGGGCACTTATTTCTTATCCACAGACGAGATCCATGGTGCATTAGATGAAACTCCTACGGGTGGTAATTTGGGTTTGGTTTTAGCTGACGTGAAGGGTGGAATACTCAAGCAAAATGAACACATGAAACAACCCTTTCCCCAAAATAGGAAAGTTTTTATGAAAAAAGTAATACCTGATGAGCTATGGACCTTAGAGTTTGACGGCAGATGCTCTTTTACTGGATCAGGAGCTGGAGTTGTGTTGGTATCCCCTCAAGGAGAGATTACTCCTTTTTCCTACAAATTGTAATTCAACAATACTAACAACATGGTCGAATACGAATCCCTGTTGCTTGGACTACAGGCTGCCAGAGAAAAAGGCATTAGGAAACTCCATGCTAAAGGAGACATTGAGTTGATAGTCTGTCAGGTAAGGAACCTCTATCAGACCAAGAATGAGAGGTTGTGCCATTATCGCAATCTGGTATGGGATCAGATCAAAAAATTTGACGCCTTCAATATCTCTACCATTCTGAGGGAATTTAATGATTGAGCAAATGCATTGGCTGTCTCTGTCACCCTCCTGATTCCCCACCCAGATTTTAAGGGAGATAAGTATACTATTGAGCTAGTTTTTTGACCAAGTGTACCAGACAATGTTGACCACTGGCAAGTGTTTAACAATGATGATCAAATCATCACCTTCTTGGAGCAAAAGGACACTTTCAAACAACTGCTTTTTGAAGGTAGTGAGCCCCAGGAGTGTGGACTAACCCCTAAAACCCAGGTCAATACAGGTGAAGATTTTCTATAGCTCAAGGGGAATAATATTCCCAAAGGTTTAGTTTTCCTAGAAAAGCTGTTTGATAACCATGACAGATTTGTCAAACAACAACGAACAGATTCAAATTCTTCTCAAGATTTTGATCAAGTCAACTTGGAGACCAAGCACGATCCTAAGATGGTAAACATTGGGAAATGTTGCACTTCCAAAGAAAGGTTTGAGCTTGCTAGTTTACTCCGTCAATATAGGGATGTGTTGGCTTACTCTTACAATGACTTGAAATCTCTCAGGCCACATGACATCCATCATGACATCCCCCTGAAAGCCAACTCTGTGCCTCACAAACAGAAATCCAGGCAATATAATCCAAAAATCTCAGGTACTATTTTAGCTGAGATACAAAAGATGTTGGATGCTCGAATAATTTTTCTGATCCATCACTCAACATGGGTTGCTAACATAGTACCCATTATAAATAAAAATGGTGAGATTCAAATCTGTGTAGATTTCAAAAACTTGAATCAGTTGTCCTTAAAAGATAACTACCTCCTCCCCATTATGGATCAAGTCTTACAGATGGTAACAAGTTTAGAAATGTTATCAATGCTTGACAGTTTTTCAAGTTACAATCAAGTTGAGGTCGGGAAAGCAGACCAACACAAGACAGCGTTCACCACACCCTGGGGCACTTTCGCTTACCACAGAATGCTTTTTGGTCTGATAAATGTAGGTGCCACTTTTCAAAGGGCCATGGACCTCGCTTTCAAAGATGTAATGGGAAAATTCATTGTAGTGTACCTAGATGATCTGATGGTATTTTCAAAATAGCATTCTGAGCATGTTCACCATTTGCAAAAGATACTGGAACGCTGCCGTCAAAATGGCATCTCGTTAAACCCAAAGAAATCTATCTTTGGAGTAACTGAAGAAAAACTTCTCGGACGCATAGTGTCCTGAGAAGGCATCATAATTGATTCAAAAAGAGTTAGGTCCATCCAGAAACTTACTCTGCCTACCAGCAAGACCGCAGTTCACTCTTTCTTTGGAAAAGTGAATTTCCTTAGGAGATTTGTTCTAGAATTCACCGAGAAAACCCATCACATTGTCAACATGATGAAGAGCAATGCCACATTTAGGTGGACTGCCGAGGGCAAATCAGCGTTCAAAGAAATTAAAGAAGCAATTGCTCAGGCACCAGTCTTGGTCTGTCTGAACTATACTAAAGGTTTCAAGATATATAGTTATGCCTCTGAGCATACACTATCAGCTATTTTGATTCAACCAAATTTAGAAAATGCAGAATCTCTTATTTCATTCATGAGTTGCCCACTCAAAAATCACGAATTAAAATATTCCCTTATGGAGAAACATGCATACGCCGTGGTCAAGGCTGTCAAGCATTTCAAGTTTTATATCCTGAATTCTCACACCGAAGTTCTCATGCCAGATACAACAATAAAATCTATTTTGACTTAGCAAGAGTTTGGTACAAAGAGAGGTAACTGGATTGCCAAAACTCAGAAATTTGATCTGGACATCAAACCAACCAAGCTTGTATGAAGAAGGGGTCTCTGCCAATTGATCACCAACAACATTCCAGATGAATTAAAAAGTGAAGAATAAGATATCAAAAGCGTGCCCACAGTTCTCTTTATCGCCACTACTGATGAGTGGTATTCTAACATTGCTCATTTCCTAACATATGGCGAATGTTCTGCTCATCTTTCTTTTAAAGAAAAATATAATGTTAAATTGAAAGCAGTTGGTTATGTTTTGTGGGACAATGGTCTTTATAAAAGAAACTTGGATGGGGCATTTCTTCGTTGTGTTAACAAAGCTCAACAAGAAAGACTTTTAGAATCTTTTCACGATTTGACCTATAGAGGACATTTCTCTGCACCGGTGATGGCACACAAAACTCTACGAGCAAGGTACTATTGGCCCACACTTTTTCAAGATGCTTACAAATGGGTGTGGAGGTGTGAGCTGTGTCAGCAATTCATTGGAAATCTTAAGCTGCCTGCTTTGCCCCTCAAGCCAGTTGTGATCGAAGAACCATTTCAGCAATAGGGTATTGATTTCATTGGTGCAGTTAACCCGTCTTCAAGTGTCAGACATGATTATGTCCTCACTGCAATGGATTATTTTACTAAATGGGTGGAGGCCATACCAACCAAGCATGCTACATCTGAAGTAGTATGCAGCTTTCTCAAAGAAAATATCATCTCTAGGTTTGGGGTTCTACTAAAAATTGTGACAGATAATGTGGCCTATTTTTCGTCACATGAAATCACTCAATTTTGTTTCCATTATGGGATTACCTTGTCTCACACTTTAGATTATTTCCCTCAAGAAAATGGACAAGCAGAATCGAGTAACAGGAACCTAGTCACCATTATCAAGAAGTTGATGGACGATAATCAGAGAACATGGCACAAAGCTTTGTATGACGCTTTATGGGCTGACAGAATAACACCCAAAAGAGCTATAGGTATGTCACCTTTCCAACTCCTATATGGATGAAATACAAAAATTCCCATCACCCTTGAACTACCAGCACTCAGATTAACCAAATCAATCGAAGACTCAACTTTCAAAAGCTCAGTTGACAAGCAGATCATGTGTCTGACCGAGCTGAATGAACAATGAGTTATGGTGGTGGATCGGATCAAGGAACATCAGGACCAGGTGAAAGTGCTTTTTGATAAGAGAGCTAGAGTGTGTGAGTTCCAAGTTGGAGATCAAGTCTTGTTATGGGACAAGCGACGAGAACCAAAAGGGATGCACGGCAAATTTGACTCCCTGTGGAGGGGTCCGTTCACCATTCGATAGCTCTGTGGTGAGGCCAGCTTTTTGCTAGAGTATAAAGATGAAACACCATTTACACTACCTCACAGTGGACAGCATCTAAATTTTTTCAACTCTTGAAGCTTGGATGGGTCCATTTGTAAATTATGTACAGTTTTTACGTTTTGTCTATTTTTCTTCCTCATTTTTCGCTCGACTCCGTATCCCAATGGCTTAGATGAAGGCACTTAGAGACTGGATTCTGCTTTTGCTAATCATTTTGATTAAATAGAAGTTCCCCAATAGGAGCCAGCTATTGTTTCCAAAATCAGCTTAGCTCATTTTGGAAGCAACCCCCTACGAAACTTGTCCGTTTCATCTTTTGTCTCTCTAAGTTCATTTTTCGATACGAATTTTGTAATTCATTTTCATCTTGGTCAAATCGAGGAGTGGTTACTATCTCATCCTAACCAAGTTTTCCCTTCCCCTTTTTTCTCTCCTTCCGGAGTTGGTCTCCTTTTATTTTTCTGTGCAAGGGCGGCAAAAATTGCCACCTCTGCATTTCTCTTGCATTTTTTCCTGCAAGGGTGGCGATTTTCGCTACCCTTGCATTTTCTCCTGCAAGGGCGATAATTTTCACTGCCCCTGCACTCTTTCCTACAAGGGCGGTGATTTTTGCCACCCCTGCATTCTTTTCTACAAGGGCGGTGATTTTTGCCACCCTTGCAAAGAGACCGACTTCATGCAAGGGCAACGAAAGTTGCCGCCCTTACACGTCTCAATTTCTGTGCAAGGCATTAATGGTCGTGCACAGTGGGTTGTTGGGGTGAGTTTTTCACCCAATATATTTTGAATTGAGCCTCATTCTTCTCATTGCTTCCTCCTCTCCTCCTACCTCTTGCACCTGAGTGCCTCAAGTGACATTTTGAAGCACCAACTCACAGATCCGACCTCATGGCACGTGCATTTTTCAGGTAGGGTTTGTTTTTGTGTTTATTTCATGTTGTTCTTTCTAGCTTAGTTGTTATTTTTAATTGTTTTTTTGTTTTATTTCTTTCTTCTTTCCCCCTCCTACCCACAATTTTTTCCACCAAAACCTTATGCGGGCGGCATTTTTGCCACCCATGTCTTTTCCAACTTTCGTGCAAAGGCGGCGAAATACATTGCCCTTCCACGCTTTCCCCTTATCAAGTGCGGTGGTGGCAATTTTTGTCACCTCTACACTTTTCTGCCCTCCTCCCCGCAAGGGCAGCGATTTTTGTCGCCCCTGCATCCTTCCTGCAAGGGCGGTGATTTTTGCCGCCCCTGCATCCTTCTTTAATTTTTAGCTAACTCTCAAAATTTTTTTTGAGTTGTCCCTTTTGCACTTTTTCTTTCTCATTCTCTACTTCTTTGCTAGACCTAGCCTATTTAAGTGACCTCCAGTAACCCATGTCACTTAAATTGCGCTCTCCCTCTCTCGCTCACTCTCCTTTCATCTGTGACCATGGCTTTAGCACCTTCAACGAGCTCCTGTACATCTGCTCCCATCTAATCAAGATCATCCTCTATGATGGAAGCATCTCCCTCAAAGGTGAAGACCATGAAATACAAATCCCAGGGCATCTTCCCGCTCACATCAGTCACCTCGAATGTCGATGACATTCGAGATACCGAGATCGGCCATGTAGACATGGCCGAATTCCTGGAGCAAACCAAGGCAACAAATCTCAGCACTGGAATAAAGAAGATTGTTGAGAGCAACATCCACTTGGTGGTCGCCTTTCCTGTAGCAGCACATCATGCAAAATTTGTCCTCTAGTGTGCGTGCTTTTACAACAAAGAGATCAGATCGGTTTCAGACACCAGTGGCGGCATGATAATTTGGTTGGAACCCAATTTTATCAACAAATTTTTCTTGTGTCTTCCAGCCACTGAAGTAACTCAAATTGACTTCAAAAATATGCAAAAGGAGTATGACAAAGACCTTGAGAGGGCAAAGAAGGTCATGAACCATAAATGGTTAAAAACCCTGAGGACCAGTCTCTCTAGATGGCCAAAGAGCTTCTCCAGGAGTGATTTCATTGAAAAAGTTGGTGACCTAATCACCCTCCTTAGCAGAGTACGAGGCCTCCCGTCCTCTTCACAGTTCCATGAATGGATGTATCCGTTCATTAAGATCATCCTTCAGGGTAAGCAAACAATCTTTTGGGGGGAATAGATCAGCAACGCTATCCACAAACAACTGACCAGGGTACAGACCTCCTTTAAATTTTACATGACCTCGTACCTGGTCTATATAGCTGTCGTAATGCGATCTTTCCCAGGTTTGACAATAGAGGAAGATAGAAAGACCACCCCGGTCTACTCATACTATCCACAACTGATGCTTCAGGGGTCAACACGTCATTTTAGATGAGTAAATAATGCATTCTTCACTGTATTTTTGTGTCTCTTTGATCCTCAGCTAGAGCAGAAGAGAATATATGATGAGGCCTAGACAATAGTGAATGGTTATGGCTGTATGTTCCTCCAGTTCTCTACTTTTTTCTATCTACAGGTGGGTTTTTACCAAGGATACCCTTATATGCTCCCCAAATTCCCTTCAAACAGGTTAGTCCTAATGGAGCTTTGCCGACAACTAGCTGTCGTGCATGCAAAACAAATAGAACTTAAGAGACCCAGTTTCAAGTTTCCTATCCAGATTGGCAGGTTTTTAGTTGCTACATCAATTAAAGCCAGGATCATAGAAACAGAAATGCAGATGGTTACCATCAAACCATTCAAAAGATTGGAAAAATTTGACTATAGGGGAGTCAGAGAGACGATTCGAAGGAAAACTCAATTCCACGAGCCCATGATTGAGGATATCTAGGTGGACATGAGGTCGGCTGATGAGGTAAGAAAGATGGACTATTGTCATCTCACACTAAAGCAGATAGAGTACCTCAAGCTTGCAGAGATCCCTTCAAGTTTAATTGATGATGGAAATATTGTAAATAGTAGATATCTGGCAGAAAAGGTCGCTAGTTCCCCTCTCCCTCTAATTAACTAGTCTCAAAAGGAACTGACTTCTCTGAGGAAGAAATTCAAACCAATATTGGCTAACACCAATGATTGGTTAGCAGCCAAAGGGATCACCCTGAAAGAATTTATCACAGGATCAAAGGCTGAATACCAAGCAGAATTAAGAAAGAAGGCAGAGAACCAAACAAAAAACAAAGGTGACGTTCCTTCTCCTTCCATTCCACACAAGCCTAGAATCATTTTTGTCTCCAAAAAGCCTAATCCTACACAAGAGCCTAAAACGGTAGCTGAAGGAACCAAAGAACAAAGCCCCAAGGCACAGGCAGCTCAGCCCATGGGGAAAGCAGATCAACCTCTAGAACAACCAAGTGTTGGGTCTCCAATCTTGTCGGGACAAGCACAGCAACTCCAGAGTGCCTCTTCTTCTCCCCCTCAATATCCTACGGTGCCTACTTCTCCTATCTCTCCAATTAGTGTTCCCTCTTCTGGAGCCGCTTCCCCTTCCAGGGTTGTTTTTGGTGATCCTCAGGGTCCTTCAGCAGGTTCCCCTCGCTCTTTCAGGTCTATTCCAAGTCTATCATCTCCGTCTTTCAACCTGCCACCAAGCCCTGCACCAAAGCTAGAATCACTAGTTGATACAGTTTCACCGATTACTCCAAGTGCAACTACTATCACCACCAGTAGTGTCGAAGCTACTACATTGACACCGATAGAGGCAACTATTGTTATAATAGGCACTTCTCTCCTACCTTGGATGTCTGCTTTCACGTCGAAGAGGAAGAAAATGGCCATCTCCCTAAATGAATTTGACTTTGGTAAGATAATGCTGGCAAAAGCAAAGGCTCCTAATAGGCCAAAAATCCTCTCCAAGCTGGTCGAAGAAAAGGGGCAAAAATTTCTAGAAATTGCCAAACCCCCACAGGATGCAACCCTTGAGGGTTTCGAGATGAGCAGCTATTCCATCTCTCATGTGGAACTTGGCAAAGTTACTCACGAAGGTGCAAAGAGCGATTTTCAGTCAGTGATGGACATTATGGTCTAAAAATTTGATAGAGAGAAGGAGATGAAGGACTATTATAAAGCCAAAATAGAGCAGTTAACAGCTGTAATCAAAAGGTTCACTATTCTGACTGAGGCAGCAACTCCAGAGGCCTTTTTCATGGATGATTCAGTCATTTAGAAAGCTGAAAAGACCTATTTAAAGGGGAAAGTCATGGAGGAATATGTTGAAAGGATGCACAATCAAGGAGTCTCTTTGCTATCAGAAGTTGCAGATAGAACAGATAAAATGAAGAGATTGAAAACTCAGGTAGACAATTTTGTCTCCCTTATCTCTCAAGAAATTGACAGCTTAGAGAAAGATCTCAGAAGATGGAAGGAAATGAAAGATCTCAAAAAGAGTACCCTGATATCTATTAGTGTCATCCCCAACAAAGATTTCTATGTTAAGACCAAGGAGTCAATGATCTTCAGGATTCAGGTACTCAAGGACTTAATTGATGATCTCAAAGCTTTCAAGGAAGCTAGTGAGAAGAGTGACCTGAGCCTGCTGAACAAGTTAGAAGAGCTGCCATGCAACTTGACTTCCAAGGACCATCAATTCCTTCCAGCAGAGGAAATGATTTAGAGCTTCGAAGGGATGATCCGGAAAGATTTTGAAGGAGCGTCTTTCTCAATGACTTCGGTGGACAGCATTCTGGATGCTCAGTTAACTTTGGAGAATTTGAAATCCAGGTTAACTGGCCACTCTAAAGCCATCACAGCATTAAAAGATGCACTGATCAGAGCAAGAGTCATCTTCAAAAACGTAGTTATGCCAGACAATGTAGGAATTCAAGCATCAATCGCCATGTACGATGCTCATCTGAAGAAGTCCAGTAGCAAGAATTGACTCTCTCTCTCTCCCCTTCTCTCTTCTATCCTTATGCATTTTTGTTTTGTGCAGAATGCATGCAATTTTGTAAATGTGTAATTACATGTAAATATTTTGGAAAATATCTAAAAGTCAAAGATGAGTCATCTTTGACTAAGATATTTTGTATTTTATTATTTTCTATTTTTGAGGATTTTCTCCCTATATATAGTGGAGACTTCATTTGTAAATCTTCTTGGAAAATTTAATAGCAAACACTCTGCTGAAATTGAAGCAACTTTTGAGACTTTGTGCTCAAACTTGTAAATCATATTCTGTTGAATGAATGAGAAGCAAGTTATTTCAGACTTTGTGTTGAGATTGTCTATGTTATTTGGAAAATAGTTCTTATTTCTATTTTTTGATAATATCTTATTTATCTGATAAAATAAGCAAAGTGGGTGTGTTATTATTATCTGAGGGCACTTTTAGAGGGTAGAAGATAGACTTTGTGCTGCTTTTACCTTTGAGATTCTTTTATCTTTTGTAGTTTCAGGTGAAGACTTTGTGCTTCACTTTATTCTACGGTTGTACTTGTTTCGAATCCGTGAAGAAGCTACGGAAGACTCTGTGCTTGCGTGAGTGTTCTTGTGCCTTTGTTACTTCAGGTGATTTCTCACTCTCTGTTTAATACCGTTCTTGAAAGAAGAGGAATGTTGTTAGCATTAGACCAGGATTTTCTCCCTTTTGTTCTTTATACATTACTTCTAAAAAAAGAGAAGTAGATGCTGTTATACCACCCCCATGTGTTATTTTTTGCTTAATTATACATATGCTTAAAGCATGTAAATATTGATAGGAAACCTCCCCTTGATGAGAGGAGAGATTTACCTCATCTAGATCTGGTAAAGCCACACTCCTCGTGGTGTAAATCTCCCTTATGTTGTGGTTGATATCCCCATTTTGCCATCAGTTAGTTGATGACAAAATATTCACCCAATAGGAACCACTCATAACATATTTAAATATAAAAGGGAAAAAATTACATGCTACATCCTCATGAGTTACATTTAACATTTGAAATGCAATCTTGAATGATTTAACATGTTCTTCTGTTGTTATAATACCATTAGGACTAAAAGTTGGAAAATACTTTTTAGGATTGTGAGGAGGTCATGAATTGCACCTTATACATTAATAGGAGAGATTCGTAAATAGGCCATACCTTGATGAAAGATGAATGCAGGAGTACCTTGGAGTGGTAAAGTTGGCAAAGACTTTGAACACCTACATCTACCTTTGTCTCCTTTGGCTCTCCTATGGATATCTAGTTCCAATAGAGGTTCCTTGTCTCAAAGTGTGATCTTGTCCAGATTCTTGGTAGTTCTAGCTCAATAAATTTGGATCCTATTTGAGATGTGATGTGTCAAACTAGCCTTTACAAAGGATAGGACTTAGATTTGCACATTAAGCTAATTTTGAAAAGATATATGTAAAGAACAATAAAAGGCATCAAATTTTAACTAAACTAGCTAAAATATGTGTCCAATTACACAAATATGGTTAATATTTATAATTATAATCCTAAATAAACTCATATATAAAATATCTACCAATCTTTGATCAAAATAAGCTATTTTAACCTCAAATACTATTGATTTTCAGATCTTAAGCTATCTTTACTAGAATTAAGCATATAACCTCAAAGAAATTTGAACTTTGTCTAAAGTAAGCACAAAGATGGGTCAAATACCATAAATATCAATGATATTTATGCTTTTGACCAAAAATTTACACAAAGGTACAAAGATAACATCGACCTTTGATCAAAACATACTAAGACTACCAAAGATTCAACAAATTCAGCAAGATGCCCTCCTTCTAGTGCTAGCAGAGCTCATCTTGTTGATACCCCTAAGTGTATCACAAGTTCTCTTAGTGTTTAAAGAACACTTCTCATTTTTTAATTTTGATAATTCATTGCATGAGTAGCAGATTTTCTTAATCTAGTTACCTATGTTGAAATATAGGTAGAGCAAATTAAACTATTCCATAAATTTATATTGATTTGTGGTTAGGAGCCACTATGGTCCTTAATCTATGAAAATTTGAAACATCTATGTTGATCTTCATGAATTATGATTAAATTTATATATTAAAGACTAATCTAAGTGAATATTCACAATGAGATCTAAACTAAGGTTATTTGATCAAAGAAAGAAGCAAAAGGAAGGGTAGGGCAAAAAAAAAGTATGTGATTGTTGATCTTTGCCTCAAACATTATGACAAGGTTTTAATTTCAACTGAACATGCATTTAACCAATATATGATGTGAAGAATAGATGCTCAAATCCCACCATATACTAGGCAAATATCTGAGGAAAACATGAAAGAATATAAATATGAACTAACTTTACCTTAAAGGTTTACTAATGCATTTATATAGCATTTACACATCCTAATGCAGAGTCAATAAAATGAATCAAGTTATTATAAGAACATTCAATTAATCTATCTTCAGCACAAATTAGCAACCCAATATCAAAGATACACATTTAAAATTCATAAAAACCATTCAAATTCAAGACTTAGAACAAGCAATTGAGTTAGAAGCCATGTAACAATTGAAACAAAAAAATTTGGACAAACTTTTCAATATTCTTTTCTTATATTAATTACTCAAAAATATATAAGTTTTATCTCAAAACTCCCTCCTCTTTACAAAATGGTAATATTTTGTTTTATAAGAGACTCAAGAAGTATACCGGTCAGTCATAAGATTACACATGTACAAAGATAAGGATAGTTGTCCTTCTTCATAGTTATATAATACATTTCTCTTTCCAAAATGGATTGACCTATAGGAAAATATGCTAACAAACTAGCATATGCCTTTACAAAAAAATATTCCACATTCAAATATTACAATACTTTACATAAAATGAAATATCATCAATTATCCAATGGGCCCTAGGTTGAAGGGCTCCCCTACTGCTCTTGAAGAATCTCCATGGCTCTTTGATGTTACATGTTAACTAGCTCCAAATAAATAGATGCATTTAAGAGACAATCATCTTCTTAATTATCCAAGTCATTAAATTCCCTATCATTTCTTGCCATGGCCTCCTTAATGCTCCTAGCTTTGGTAATCTTCTCCTTAGTAGTGAAGATTATGCCCATGACTCAGTTGTTGTCACTTTTATATTGGCCTAGACTTTTGCTCCTCACTTCCTACATTACCAAAGTGGATTTGTGCTTATACTCATCATCATCAATGATGCCTAGGGAGCTAGATTTTTTAGGGTTAGATAGCATGGTGACAAAGGGTTATTTGATTCTAGCTATCAGCTCCTCATCATCCCTTAGGAGTCTATCTAAGCTCTTTGACCAAGAACTAAAACTTTGGATTTTATCAACAACTATCCCCAATATTTTATTCAAATGGGTTAGGTTAATGGTTTTGAATCCAAAAATCCTATCCTCAATTAGTATGTTGATAAGCTCCCTTATTTTATCTTATATATCCTACCACTAGGCCAAAAATCCTTTGGCTATTTCACTTTATTGGTTCAATGCATTTTACCTCAGCTTCATTGACTTAAAGGAGTCAAACATGTCATAAAAGGATGCCTTAAACATCTTTATTATTGCCTCTAGGACCAATAAGATAACCTGTATCTCCATATTCTCCTTTTCTTTCTCTAAGTTTTGTATCTTTTGATTCATGCCTTTGATACCTGCTTTGAGCTAAGCTAAATGAGAATCAGCTAGTCTTTCTGTGTCTTCCTCATGAATAGGATGCTCACCAGGCCTTTTAATTCTAATGGGAGTTAAACCAACAAATGGTTTAACCTTCTAAAATGAGAACTCCTCACTCCCAATCATGGTTTTCTTGGTTGTCACCCTCTCCAATCATGTTATTTTTAGATTAAACTGCACACTAACTGATAACTCTATGAATTTAAGAGGCTTGAGAGTCTCTAGTTTTGTGTTTCTTGAGGCTCCTAGAGTGTCCATTTGAGTGCCACTTGATCTTTCTATGGTATTTATTCTTCTCTCTTCTTATTCCTTCATCAAAGCTAATATCCATGGTTTGACTTCCTCATGAACATCAATGTGGACTATTTGGGTCATGGCATGTGAGTGGGATAAAGTGGAAATCTTCTACATTTTCCCATAAATGAACCATTTAGGGATAATTGGCCCATGAATGGGGTATTCATCACTAAAAAGATTGACCTCACTTATGGGATGGGTGAAGGTCAACTTGGAATTCTTTTTCCCAATTGAGACCAATGCCAACTCAGCTTTCCTTTTACATGGGGTGCTATTGGAACCAGGTTTGAAGTAACTTCTTTCCCTATATCTTATTATGTTTCCTCAGCTTGGGCTTGGGGCTCTTCAATTTGTTCTTCATCTTCATCTAACCCATATGCCTCAGAAAGCACTTTGAGGGCATCCTCTACTATCTCACCAAGTTCTAATGCATTCATATATAGGAACTCTATTAAAGACTCTAGCCTTTCAAATGGGGTTGAATATGATCCTCCTTAACCAAGTCTCTATTCTAGTTTCTCTTCTCTAGTCCCTTGTGTAATTTGTGCTTGAGGTTGTTACGTACTAACTTATGGCTATTCTATAGGAGGCCTAGAGGATGGTCTAGGCAACAAATGATATTATAGGGGCCCCATTTACCATATCTCACCTGGTAGCTTGTCATCTCCCCTGGCCAACTTGGGCACCAAATTAATATTATGCCTCTTCAACCTGGCTAATACCTCTATGAAACTAGAGGCCTTAATGTATAGTGGGTCATGGACACTAGGTTGATGTTTATATAACTTGCATATGGTTTTGGACTTTAGATGTTTGGTGACCCTCTCATTAGGGTCCCATTACCTCAATTCATCTTTATACAAGGTGAATGAGTCCCTATGTCTGGCAATAACATTCACATGTTCCTAATTTTGAAACACAATTTTGCTAATTATCAAGGAAAGGGATGAAGAAGACCCTTCCTTTTCTCCTTTTAAAATCCATCTATACCATGAATAAGTTGGTACACAACTTCTTGTTCTACTAGTTTGGTGGGCACATAGATGGGTAACTTGTAGGTTTATGTCAAAGTCCCTTCTATCCTTATTACTTTGCAATCTGGGTAGAACCATATATCCCCTATCAACTCCACATACTTCTTAACCAAGGGGCTAACCCTACTCATGGAGATCCCTATGATGGCTTCCACTAGAGTTGGATAAACATAATCACAAATTAACTACATGTTATGTTTATATTTTAATATGTGAAGCTTTGAATAATTATGGGAGATAGTAGGTCTCCCATCAAGTGACCAATTCTTAATGTTTGGGATCTTGGTGTTGTCTAAGAGGGCATCAAGAAGATAGGACATCATGTAGAAGTGGTTGTTGGTTTTCCTTTTGATGGTTATGATCTATGATTTCAAATGGATATTAATCATCACACCCAATGGGGGAGTGAGTTCCTTCTCTTCCAAGAATTAAACATAGGGCACCTAGACTTTATCAATATGTGTGGTGGAAGGGATCTAGATAACCTATTTAATAAGGTCACAATTATCCTAATCCCCTCCCTGAGTTGGATAATTAAGATCTTCCCTATGGGGTCTTGGATTACTTGGTTCCTGATAAGCAACCATAGGTCAAGGATTGTGTTTAAGTTATGCTTTCCAGTCCACTCTTTAATGGTGAGCAAGTCTAACTGGGGCTTACATAGCTTATAGTAGCTCTCAAAATTAAAGGAGGGAATATATGCTACTTTCTTAAAATTATGCTCATGAACTATCCAGTCTTTCTCAATTTTACAATCCTTGAAAAGAGGAACAAGGACATCAATGTAGTGTAATACCTCAGGCTTGGCAGCAACATAGTGGAGGCTAGCCATCTAGATAGAGACTAAGGCATTCTATCTCTATAGGATGGTTGTATTCTTCTATTCTTCTCTCATAAGAGCTTGTATCTCCTTAATGGTCCAAAAGAGTTCGAACCAATTCTTATTCCCAATGTTTAATGTTGTAGTATCTAGGTCCATATTCTTGAAAAATCTTCCCTCTTTTTTTGAAGTCAAGTATTACTTGGTTTCATCTTTTTGTTATTGTCTATGAGCTACCATGGCTATAAGACTTGAAAATTGTTAACTAGTAGACCGTAAGTAATCTCTGGGTCAACTTGCTATTACTTAGACTGTAATTGAACTCTTCTCATTTTGACTTTGATTAATCTAAGTTTGAATTAGGGAGTTTATAGATACTAGGGCTTTTCTAAATCTTTAATGGCAATTTAGACTTAGGCTCATTCATGTCCCACATTTGATTGAGACCCAAGCCTTTATACATTTGCCTTTTCATGAACACAAGATCTTTATTTTTGTTATTTTGTGCTTGTGTGGTGCCCATGTGGCATCCATTTGACAACTTTCATGGCATTTTTCATAAATGCATTAGAAAAACTAGTTGATGTCTTTTAAAAATCCAAATTTTCCTTTGCACCATCAGATCCTTATTTATGGATCAACACAGGCCATTGATCTTGATCATGGGGCTTGAGAATCATTTGATAATTTATGTTAGGCCTCATTTTTGTGCCACTTGGCACCTTCATGGGCCTTATAGACCCTATATTCTATGTAGTGAATGTGTGCTTACCATGTGTTGATCTTGTAGGCACTCAGAGTTTTGTTGAATAGTCTCTAATAGTTGCACTCCATTCAATCACCACTCATGAGCAAGCATCAGTTGTTGATAATAATTTGAATGGATGTATACCATTGGTCCAATAAATCAAATACTTTAGATTCATTGTGTCTTTTCACTCCATCTGATCATCCTCTGTGATGAAGTAAGAGTCATTGATCCTTCAAAGAGCAATAAATTTTATCAGCATCAAGACATAATAAGGGACTTGGGATAAATAATTTAAGCCTAGGTTTATTTCATGTTAAATAAACATGTCATAAACTTTAGGCTAAAATATTTTAACCTAAGTTTTTAGAATACATATAAAATGGACCTAGGCTAAATAATTTTAGGCTAAAGTTCAAGTTGCGTTAATAAACATAACATATACTTTAGGCTAAAATATTTATGTTAAGTTCTTATAATACACCTAAAGGGGCCAAAATAATAAGTGGTGTAAATGTTAGGTTTTATCCTAAGGTTTTATCATATCAATAAACATAATAAAACCTTAGGTTAAAAACATTTTAAGCTAAGTTTTATGCCATAGGGACCTCTTACAATAAGACTTAATATAAGTCTCTAGCCTAAGGTTTATTGTATTTAAATAAACACAATTGGAACCTCAGGAAATAGACCTATATTAAGGCTATGTATGTAAACATTTAGGTCATGATATCATTTTATCATTTAAAGTTCAAAGATCCTAAGTGTTTGAATATCTTCAGATGGGTCCCATTGATTTATAATGCAAGCCATAAGCTTTTAACAACATTTTGAAGTATGTCCCTATGTCTAAGTAAAATATATAATGAACTTAAATTTGTTGGTCTCACGAATGTCAATGATGGCCTTATGGGTATCAAATGATGATCACGTGGATGTCAAATTTAAGTTAGTGGATCATTAGGTTTGATGAGCTTAAAGTTGATAGTCTCATAGACGTCAATGATAGCCTTATAGATGTTAAATGACAGTCATGAGAATGTTAATTTTAAGCTCATGAAGTCTTTTTGGTCCATAGATCTTGGATTTGATACGCTTTGTTAGATCATTTGGTCCCGATCAAGCACAGACTATTGATCAAGATCAGAGTAGATGCATGCCATTAGTCTTTGCAATCATAAAGGAGATCAAGTTAAATCAGGTCCATGAAATAAAAATTAAACTAAGATAAAAGCCTAAATTTATAAGCATAATAAAATAAGTCCCTTCAAATATTATGGTCATAACCTGATTTTTTAGCCTACGGTTCTATTACATTAAAAAATAAAATGAACCTTTGGATAAAAAATTACATTAAGAGCAAATTTTAATGTGTGGGACCCTTTGTTATAAACCTCAAATATGGGAGTGTCGTGTGGTTTCTCTGTAAGTCTCTTAAGCTTTTGAATTTTTAGCACCACGTTTGCTCCATTGGATATACTATGTGTGAGTAGACATAGACTGTTGATCATGATCTGAGTGAATACACATGATTGGCTTAAGCTTGTATAGTAAAAGGGGATCCATTTAAACTTGAGGATGATCTTGTGCCGCTCGATCATCAATCTTGCTTAAGCTTGGATCATCGATCATGATCATGGTAATATTATGACATCATTATGATGAATCAAGTCTTTAAGTTCATTAGGCTTCCTAAGTTCTATCATATTTTTCCTCATGATGAAGTGAGGACCATCAGATCTATAAAGAAGGGAGGTGCTTAAGTTAGGATGTAGGTTAATATAGGAATTTAGGCTAAAGTTTCAAGACTAAGGTCTCATTCATGTTGACAAATACGAATGGGGCCTTAGAGTTGAGACTTTAGGCTAAGCATATGATAAAGGGGACCATGTAAATATAAAATACCCTACAAATATAAACATTAGACCAGGTTAAAAACATAGGGAATGAAAGGGGGAAAATAAAAGGGGACCAAGCATGACTTTTAGACTAAGGTTTGGTTGTGTTTAAAAACATGATCAAGCCTTAAAATAAATTTAGGCTTAAGTCCAAAGTTAATTCATAATATTCTTATCAAATCTGTTCCTACCAAAATTTGAATTTGAATCAAAGGTCTAGGCTAGGGTTTGCCAAAGAAGGGTTTCATTTCATGAATCCAACTATGAGCTACCATAAATTCAAGACTAGTAAAAGTCTGAGAATGGTTAATATGTATATTCCAACCATGATCCATAAAAAACTCCATGAAACCTATAACTTAAGACATGAGGATCAACTCTTAGCAATATTAGGCAAGTTTGAAATAAAACCATAAACAAATAGGCCAATTTCATCAAGCATGGGTGATCTTCAAATTCCAATAAATGGGAAACTATCAAGCTTTTAGTGTTAAGGTTTAAAGTAATCATAAAGGTCCCTGTTTTTCATAAATAGGGGTATCTTGACCTCAACACACCATGCATCCCACTTTTTAGTGTGTCAATATCATAGACCTATCAGATATGTCATATCCTAAGAGAGCCTAATTGAATAAGGAAGTTCTACGTGGATCTTATTAGAGTTGTCAATTTCCTAAACCTATCAGAGATGTCAGAGCTTAGGAAAGCCCAACCTATTAGATCACACCACATGGCACTTCCATATAAATTGGTAAAAAAGGCCCAAGATACCTGATATGGTTACAAAGAAGAATAGACATATTCAAAAACCAATCAGAGGGTGCCACATGTCACCTAGATACTCTAGGTGGCCCATTCTAGCTCTCAAATAGGTAAAGTGCAACACCCAACCATGCTACATGGAACTAGTCATGGATAGGAATAACCAACAATAGACACATGACACAAGTTAAAGCCACCCAAGATGCCATAGGGGTAAGATAGTCTTGTGCCTACCACACTCCTCACATTAATTAAATGAGACACTAGGTGTATATATTAAAAATCTGCATATTTTTGGTCATCATAAAACACCCCTTGGCCCCCTTAACCCTCTTGGGTTAGGATTAATTATTAAGATAACACACCCATTTATCCCATTTTGACTAATTTAATTAAGTAAATTAAATTAAATGGGCCTATTTACACCTCCTCACCCAAACCCATGGCTAAATGATTGACACGTAGCCTTAGGACTATTTCTCACCTAGGTATTTAATACCCTAACCCCCTAGACTTATTCTTCATGCATCCAAATAAGGACTTAAATAACCTTAGGCCATTTTCATTGTTCTTAATAACTAGTCTTAAGTGCAAATAGCCAAAATTAGCAAGTTTTGACTATTTCTTCTTGACCGATGTCGGTCAACTCTCGATTGACGTTGGTTATCTAGGATTGATGATGGTTACTTAATGTCACTCAAAGACCTTGCCTTAGGAGGTTGAAACTATATTTTTCATGAGAATCTTAACTCTCATGTGAATCAAAGCTTCTAGGTAAACTAGAAACTAGACCAGAGACATCCAAGTGCCCTAGCAACTCATCACAAAGAGCTCAAGTATTATTACTCTGCTTATATTACTCTAAAAACCCAAGCAAATTGCATCCAACTTTAGAGCTAAGTATATGCACTTATATCAAGTTTAGTTGTTAGTTTTAGTAGCTTTATTATTTTAGAGCCATTCCCCATCTCTCCCATACTTCCCCTCTATGTTGGAGTTTTAAAACTCCAAGCACCCCATCTTCCACCAAGCACTTATAGACCATTCCTAGTTAGTTTACCACCCAAATCCTAAGTTGTATACTTCTGAGCATCCATTTTTCCCTCGTGACCATTCCCCAACCCAAAAATAATTCATGCAAACCTTCTTGTAACTCACCCAACACCCATTTTTACCTAAACTAAAACCAACAAAGACCATCACCAATCATCTCTAATCAGCATCGACCATCCCTCGATCAAAAATGATTACTTAACTAGCATTGATTGTATAGTGACTGATATTGGTCACTATGTGTTTTATTTTACCAAAAACAACAAGCAATTCCTACCTATCTACCTTCATCCAAATTCTAGTTTTTGAGTTTTTGTCACACCATAGAGGCCTAAATTATTTTTTTAAACATGTTTGAAAATTTTAGAATTAGATTTCAATAAGTTATTTCTATTTTGATTAAAAGCACTTATTTCCCTTCAAGCATTTCTTGCATTAAGTTTTAGTATTTTTTATTGTTTCATGTAAGCACCTATTTTTATTTTTCAAAACTTAATTATTTAAAGAGTGGATTGATAGCCTCCAAGGAAGTCTAGTTCTTCTTGGATCTAGCTTACACTAGGTAATCCACCTATTTATCTTACTAATCCACCTTTTTCTAGTTGCTTTCTTATTTGCAAGTCATCCTCCCAAGCCAAAGAGGAGTATATACTATCAACTGGATCATGAGCACACAATGAAAATCAGGTTCTTCTAAACCTCACCCCTATTTTAAGTTTCTTCTTCTTTTATAAAAAAACAAAAATAAACATGAAAAAAATAGTGAAACACTCTGGTACGCCTAGTGGGACCCTAGAGCTTTTTATTGGGTTCATAATTGTTTAGGATATTTAGTTTCATTAGTGAAATTTTCATCCTTTGAAATTTTTATTTTTGAATATTAAACATTATTTGTTTCATTTTTTTCATTGGAAATCTTAGTTTCAATTCTTTTTTTTCAAAAGCAAGTTTTAGTTTTCTTTGCATTCTTAGAAAAGGTTAAAATTTTCATTTTTCCTTCATTTCTAAAAATCAAAAAGCACTCATCCTAGGATTAGGACTTGCATCTTCATGCTGCATTTAGTTACATCATAGTTATTCTTGTACTCATTAAAAAAAATCAAAATTTCCCTTTAGGTTTAAAAATAACTTGCATCCATTGCTTACTTGATTTTTTAGTTCATGTTGACCAAATTTGACTTCTAGAAAAATGAGGTCAACCCCTATCATTTTAAACTTTTCAATAAGGTTTATACACATCCTATGGGGTCTCATATTGTCCTATATCTCTTACTTGGTCTTGTCCTAGTTCTTGTCTAAGTTCATTCCCCTTGAATTGGCCTAGTCAACCATGGTCAACAATGATCGAACCTTGGTCAAACTTATTCAAAGGTACATTTCATGTAAAATTGTCATATTATGTCATTTATCATGTTTCAATGTGATTACAAGTCATAAACTAGTCATTTGTTAGGTTTCATGTGCAAAAAGAGGTCTTTTGGCCACCTTTTAGCCTGTTAAATGACTTGTACTTACCTTTATGAAATAAAATTTGACACCAAGGTGATTTTAAATGTGGGTCATGTCAATATTATGTCAGGTAATATTTATAAGTTAGTTTCATCAGGCAAGAGGTAGTTTTCCCTAAACAATAAACCTTTTTCAACACTTGTACAGACTTCTCAAGCTCCCTTGCAGTAAAAAACATGGTGGAGTGAATATTCACCTCCCCATAGGTCATATCCATGTTTTATTTTCATATATTTCATGAAAATTTTCATCTTCAACTCATTTCTCTTCATTCTCCATTGGCATGCCAAGGAAGGGCAAGTTCAAGCACTCACTATGGAAGCTACAGGTGGAGTTAAGGGAAATGCTTCTACAAGTGGATATCATTTTGAGTACACTTCACATCCATAGAAATAACTCCCATATTGGTATCTCCTCTTTCATGAATAATGGTTAACACTCCAAGTAGCTTTTTATGCCTATTCAATCATGTGGGGGTCTCTTTTTTAATCTATTTTAACTTATATTGCTTTGGATTGATGGAATGGTTTGTTTCAGGTGTTTCCACATGTTTCTAAAGACATTATTATGCTTATTTTTGTATTTCTAACTTCTAACTCCTCTTTCAATGCCACTTGAAGGAGGATTCCAAATTATGCTTGTTTTGCCAAGTTGGCAATCATGTATGTGGAATCTAAGTTTTGCAACATGGGAGGAGCTCCATGGAGGTTTTAATGTGTTTTAAATCATGTTTTAAATTTTTATTTCATGAATACTATTGTGGGATATCAAATCAAGTACTCCTTCCAAGCTAATTTGCCTTAGTCTCTTTGTTCACTGCCTTGTTTCAAAAATGTGCTTATAGTCAACTTCTCCAAGAGGTTTGTACAAAGATTTTAATGATTAATGTATGGTAGAGTTCATGATTGAAGTAATATCACATATCCAAAGGTCCTTTTCTTCCATACTATGAAGGTTTAAAGGCTATTTAAGGCAAGATTTTCACTTCAAATAGTGAGAAGGCCATTTTGGGTTCTCAGTCCCTAGAGGATCAAAACAAAGATCTTATGTGATTTTTATGTTTTCATATTATGATATCATGGTGTTTTTAAATGACCTTGATTGGTTTGCCTTGTATCCCTATCCATAATCACTACTTATTCTAATTTTGAGGTCAAAAGGAGGAGAGGAAGATGGTTTTTGAACAAACTCAAAAGCTATAAAAAATTACTGATTTGTAGTAGTGATATCTACAAGGTGGTGTAAAAAGTGATCTTGTGTTTCATTTAAGAAGTTATAGACCATGATTCAAGTTAAAACCATTTAAAATTAGTCCAAAGGGCATTCATAGGCCAAGATGACAAAGACAAGGTCGTTTCTAATGTTTTGGACCCCTAACACACCCTCCCTTATCCGTACTAGGCATGGGAACCCCAACAATCAGTAGCCTTAACAAGTTTTTAACATCAACAGGGCCTATAGTGATCAATTCAAAGGTGTGAAATGAATTATATGTTTGAATAATTACTAGTCCCCTTAAACTCCAAAAAACATAGTCAAGGCAGACAGGGTTGCTAGTTGGAAACTTAAGCATTAATTGGTGTATGGTTTGAAGGTTTTCTAAGTGAAAAAAATGCATTAGGATGTCCTATAATTAATAAACATGAAGATTAAGTCCATACACCATCATCTCAAGTTCAATATCACCTCCAAGTAAGCCCAAAATACATGAAATATAGTCCTACATGTAGGAAGTTGAAAATAGGTTCTCCTTTGCACAATAGGGACCTTATCGGTGAAATGAAGCTTGTAAAAATTAATCAGTGATATCAATATAATATAAAAATGATTAAAACACTTTCAAACCTAGTTTTTAGGCCTAAAAAACTTCCAAACATAGTCAAAGGACTTTGTCCCAATCAAAACATGAGGACAGGTAAGCAATGATGAGATGTTTGGATGTAGGTTCTAGTGAGAGTCACATTGAAAAGTGGTTGAAAAAAGGTATATATATGTATCAAAATTAAATTAAAACATCAAAATGAGGAATTAAATCAAATTAAACCATTTTCCAAAGGCAAAATAAACTTGTAGCCTGCCTACCATGCATATTCTACCTGCCTAATGACCAATCTTGGAATTTGGAGGTCTTGAGGGTCAAAACTAGGAATAAAAAGGTGAAATTTGGTAAAAATTACCATTTGGGGCTGATTAATATTTCCAAATAATTTAATTATCAATAATAATAGGTTAAGTTCCCCCTATTTTGTCTTAGATAAGGGGCACTTTTCCCTTTGCATAGACCTTGCCATTTCATGAAAATAGGTCAAATCATGGACCAGAAGGTAAGGAGGGTTCAAGTTAATATTTTTTAAGATTTAACACACTAAGGGAGACATTAGAAGCCAACCTAGATGATTTGAAGGCAAATAAGGTGCTCCAACCAAGGAGGTTTACATGTATACCTAGTGGGCAAGAAATAGGTCTAGTCTCAAATGGAGAGTCACTTTCATTTTGGGCCTTAGTAAAGCATCTCAATGTCTCAAGTCACCTTCATGGAAGTGGAAATGAAGTTTTGGAGCTATCAGGAGGTGTAGAGGCCATTTTGAATCTAGGGTATAGACAAACCTATTGGCAAGGCTAGACATGTTTCCAAAGTAGGGCTCAATTTCATTTATATATTCAAGGGAGATTTTATAGTGATTGTAGGGTGTTTATAGGACATATTAAGAGGTTTTAAAACCTTTTGTTTTCAAGAGATTCACCAAGAATCCACCATTTGGCCTAGAATGTACTCTAACCCTACTATTTACATAAAATTAACTCGAATGGTCATCTTAGAATGCCCATATCTTTCATGAGCCTTTACATGGGACTTGGATCTATTAAAAGAAGTTGTAGAGGTTCCTTAAGAATCCACAAGTGCCATTTTGAGATAATTTCAATGTAAAACCTTTATGAACAAAGGTTAAGAGTACAAACCCTCCAAAACCCTATTTTGAGACCTGGAGGTGAAAATGAGCTTAAAATTGCAACCAAATGGAGGAATTTGACCCTAAATTCTGAAGATAAATTATTTTAAACTCCACTATTATCACATCCATGGCCTTGGATTGTAGGAAACTATACATAATAGATGAAAACAAGGCTTATTGTGACCATTTTTTGTGTTGTGCAGGCATGGTAAACTTATAGGAGATTAAATCACTTTTTGAGGGAATATTAAGAATTTTTATAAGTCCCTATGGTCATTATATGAAGTTCATAAGCTCCACTAGCTAGTTTAGTGAGCCAGCTAGTAAGGACTTAGAAGAAATGACAAATATTCATTTGAAGATCCTTTTAAGGAAAATTTCTTGTAAATGATGGTATGATCACTCCTTAAACATGTCATTTCTCCTCTTTTATGGATCATATTTTAGGTTTGAATATCTTGAAGGTGCCAAGTGTTAGAGGCGAAGGGAAAAGGGCTATTTTGAGACTCACAAGTGTGATCATGCATGGCCAAGATGATAGGAATGGTTAGTATCCTCCCTAATGAATGTGATGGATTATTAGTAACCTATCCTAATCATATTCATCATCAAAATTTATCAGGTGCAGTGTTTGGGTAGTTTTGTAAGGCCAATCATAAGGGGCAGTTTTCTATGCATAAAAAAGGAGTTTCTTGACTATTTGCAAGTTTTGGATGATTTAAGATGAAATATTTATCTCATAATATTATATGTCTCACCCTATCCTTATTTATCATGCATTTTTAATTATTATTCACATTTGTGACACTTGCCCTTGTGCCTCTTCAACTTCTCCTCTCTCTCTCTTCTTCCAAGTTCTATAAATTGGGCCTTCTTGGCCATTGTATGGATCTCTCCACTTGGGTATGGTGAATCCCTGAAAAAATTGTGACTTGAATAAATAAATACAATTAATTTTACCTAATTCAAATAATTCACTAAGTGTAAATGATAGTGTTTAGTCTTGTGTAAGTGTGATGTCTATTTGCCTTCACATACTATTCCTACTAGTACCTAGTGTGTTATGTTCTCTTTCTTGTAGGTCAAAAATAAGTGTCAAGTGAGGTTTTAGGAATAGTGAATATCTCATTAAATAGAGTGTCCTATCATGCCTATTTCCTAAGTCTTCTTCATATATGCTATCTTCTAGACCCCATGTTGAAGCATTGATGCGAGAGAGAGAGAGAGAATTGATATTGAGTGAAGTGTATATGTAACTTGTTCTTAGTTTTAAGTGCATTTAAAATAGTTTGAGAAGATAAAACATTTTTTGTATCACCCCCATATATTAGGATTACTTTTCAATCTATTCTTAACCCTTATAAACCCCAAATTGATAGTTTTAGGATATGTGCTTTAGTGAT
This sequence comes from Torreya grandis, assembly GCA_037957365.1. Lineage (NCBI taxonomy): Eukaryota > Viridiplantae > Streptophyta > Pinopsida > Cupressales > Taxaceae > Torreya > Torreya grandis. Next base: position 849,378 of record JARHVA010003684.1, on the reverse strand, counting down.
GCATCAAGGGGAGCTAGCCCTTAATCTAGAGATCCACCCCCCATTAGGGATACCCACAGCCTTGGGGTGGTTCCATTGTCTCACTTTAATGAGGATAATCTTGTCCCATGTCCTCATTTGGTGCAATTTAAAGTGACAATAGTTCACATAGTTAAATTTAAATGATGAAATTAATCATATCAAATCACTTCTTGTGACACACATAATACCAAATCACTAATTCAAATCAAACATAAAACACTAACATAAGGCCCAACTAGGATTTCATCACCTAAAAGTAAACCTTTCCCTTGGTTATCCCACTTAGACTTCACTACCAAGAGGAGAAACCAAAACTCAGTTCATTGGCTAAGTATAATCTCTTGTAATTTGGTATATTTTGGCTAAGCACTTGAAACCATTATCACTATGGTGTGTGAAGTGAGGGGGTAGGCCCCAATATCAAGCCATATACCAAATTATAATATATATTTTTGATAACCTTGAAAAACTCAAAACCATCTTTAGACTTCCTTTTCTATTTCTTGTTCTACAATCCCAAATTGAGTCTCATAACTTCTGAAATTGGGGCATAAGCCCAAAGAGAGATAAAAAGTGTTCTAGTACTTAAACGTACTCTTAGTGAATGATTTTTTTCCTTGAATATTTTTTTTTTCTTCTCTTTTTAGTGTGTGAGATTGATTTTACCCTTCTTTCATCTTTCTTTGCATGGGTTTGACAATACAACAACTTAGAAACCAAGCAAACCAAGATCCACCTCCCAACCACCCATTTTCTTCTTCCTCATCCATGAAGCACACTCCAAATGTAGGGATTTCCCCTGATCACATTGGAAATCCTATAATACCTCAATCTATTGCTCAAGGAGATATGTATTGCACCACCCTTCTTGATAACAATCCCATGGCTCTCCAACATTACCTCTCCACCATGACTAACCATACCCATGCTTCAGTTCCCTCTATTGAACCTCCCTATGGCATGACAACTTACCTTATGGGTGAGACCTCGGTATCCACTATCTCCACCCAAAATATGATAACCAAAGCATCTTCCTCCACTAACAACCCTTCCAACACCACCACCCAAAACTAATCCCTTACACCAACTAATACTCAAACACCTTCTACCCCAACCAACAACCCTTCCAATGTAGGGGCAATCCAACCTTTGGCAACCCATACACCACTTACCATGGGGATGCCTTCACTAGTGTTGTTTCCTTACCACTTAATATTCACAACCCACCATCTTCCACCCCTTTCCAAACTTTAGTAGTTTTCATACCTTCTACACTCCCACGTATTATCACTAAGGTCACTACCCACCTTCAACCCACCAATCCAATTATTCCTCTTACCCAACCAATGTCTATTCCACCAAACGTACACCTTATTCCCAACCTTCCATGCTCATCTACCAATATGTTGCATTTTCCCAACCTTCCATGCTCACTTATCAATATGTGGCATCTTCCCAACCTTCCATGCCCACTTACCAATACATGACATCATCCCAACCCTCTACTAGTTACCCATGTGTGGCACCTTCACAACCCCAATAGAATATACCTTACAATTATGGAGGTTCACCACAACAAATTGATCTTATCAAGATGTTGATGGATAATATGACCAATCTAGAGACATCTATTTTTGGTGCCCACAACCTCTTTTCATATGACCAAATTTTCAATGAGCCAATCCACACATTTGTCCCAATTTGACCATACCTCGCATAGTGGAACTTATAAAATTTGCTAAGTTTCAAAGAAAATAAGATCCCCAATAGCATCTTAGATCATTTAGACATTCATTTTATTTGATTACTTATGATGACACTCTTCTTCTCCCAACTTTCCCCATGTCCCTAGTTGGACTCGTATTAGATTAGTATAGTGTTATTACTAAGCACTCCCTCTTCTCTTTTGCCCAACTATCCCAAACTTTTTTAGACCATTTATCTATTTATATTTCTAAGAAATTTTCTATCATCAACCTATATTCCATAAAGTAGTTTGAGGATGAGTCAATTACCAACTTTGTGGCCCATTGGAGAGGGTTAATTAACCAACTCTCCTTTTCTTTGTCCCAACCTGAGTTGATTGAGATTTTCTCTCAAGCTTATGCCAAGCATGTCTCATCAACCTTATAGGTTCAGACTTTTTGAACCTTTGATGAGGCATTCACCATGGCTCATAAGTTGGAGATTAGATCCATTAATGAGGGAAAACTTTAATTAATGAACAAAAATTATAGTTTCAAATCAAACAAGGCATATTCCTCCAAAACCACCAACCATACCAACACCAAAACCACATCTAAAAGAACCACAAATGAAATTATGCTTAAAATGGCTCCTCCTCCAGTTGTCAACCAACCCAATTCTTCTACCTCTTCCAACCACAATGCCAAAACCCAAAACTGCTATGTCCAAAAATAATATACTCCACTAAGGGAATCATATACTTCAATTTTGGAAAAGTTATTGAAAGCATCTATCATCCAACTTCCTCCAATAAAATCACCTCAATAATTCAATTCCTCACACCTTATACCAAGTTGGTATAAGAAGAAATAAATATGTATCTTCCACCATGTCATTGGACATTATTTTAATAGATGTAAGATGTTTAAAAACATTGTCCAAGATTTGATTGATAAGGGTGAACTTGTGATGGACAATGTGAATGCACCCCTCAATCAATCACTTGATATTTTCATACAACCTTTCCCTAACCATTCACCTTCTAAAAATAGTGATCATACTAATGTGGTGTCTTTCTACAAGATTGAGGTTCACACAGTTAATGTTATTCTCAAAGAACTAATAGTTAATGAACCCATGTCCCAAGCTACCACCTCTTCTCCACTTATTAAGGTAGTGGAGTCGCCTTCCCTTTCTTTATAATATTAAACAAAGGAAGAAACTATCATTCCTTCTCCACTTATTTAGGTAGTGGACTCACCAATTTCTCCTTTAGAAAACATAACAAAAGAGGAAACCATTACTTCCATCCCTTTTTCATCCATGATAGAGCTATCTACCCTTCATTTAGAAAGCATTCTTTAAGGAAAATATTACTTCACCTACCCATTCTATGGAAGAATCAACCACTGAGGCCTTGGAACCTTTGATAGAGGAAAAATAAAATATGACCACCCCGCTTTCTTAGTTATGTGGTTTATCCTTCGAGTCCAACACCGAAGGAATTAAGTTCATCTATAATCCCTTTTCTAGGTTGGTCTAAAATTTAGAGTTTCTCTCCCAAAAAAACCTTGATCAAGCCACATTTTGGCATCACCTTAGACTCCCCTATCCAACTAAGAAAGAGTCATCACCCTCACCCTTGTCTAACCTCCACAAGTGAAATCACCATCACCCCAACCAAACTAGTAAAAGCCTCCACCTCCCAAACCTAAAATGAACCATCCAACCCAACTCCCTCCAAAACAATCAAAATACCTTCCACTATCCCAATAAATCCCATTAATAATATAGGTATCCTTCCTACTTAGAATCTTACCCATCCTCCATTAAATTTGGATTTGACACTACCAAACCCACCTAAGAAATTTTAAGTGAAGCCAATAAAGAAAGTTGAGCCATTTAGGAATCTCAAATCCAAAACTTTACCTCCCATTTACACTTTGCCTTCCATCTTGGGACCTCACCCTTTCACCTTGATTAAGAAACCAATCCTCCCAAAGAAACCACAAACCTAACTTCTACTTCTAGATACGCCTCCAATTCTAGCTACACCTCTACCTATTCTAACCAAGCCTTCTACCTCCAAACCATCTACAACCAAGCCTTACACCTCCAAACCATCTACAACAAAGTATTATACTTCCAAACCATCTACCTCAAATCCATAAACCTTCAAACCATCTATTCCAAAATAACCCACCAAGAACATTCCACCACTCAAAGCTCTAATTGTCAACCCTATATTTCAGAAAGCTTCCACCCTAACTGTCAAAACCAAAACCCCCACTCCCTTGCCATCCTTTCTAGAGTCCTACTAGACCATCTTTAAAAGGTTTTTTTAATATTCCTACTTGGTCTTTCCTCCTATCAAATCATTTTATCCCCTTAGTTCTAAGCCATCTTTGTTTAATGATAATTTGGTTTGATTATACCATAGGATGCCTGGACATGATACAGAGAATTGAAAATATCTCCAAGTCATAATCCATAAAATATGTGATGATGATGACTTATTGATAGAGGACCCTCCCATGAGCACACCACAAATCCAAAATCCAAAATAAACTATCCCACACCTACCTACCCCCAAACTCTCATCTGAGAGTATAAAAGAACCAAAGTAACCCACTAGCCCAACTCCTTTCCAAATCCATACCATTCATGTGGTCACTCAATTATAAGCCCAAAAAAAGGATAAAGGGAAAGCAAAGGTGTCCATCCCATGTATATACCCTTATTTCACCACTAAATCACCCAACCAAGCCCAAACACCTTGACCCAAACCCAAGATTTTTATCTTGGGTGCACCCTAATCCAACCCTCCTGAGTCAATACAAAGGATATTTCTAAAAAAACTTCACCAAACATCAGTGAAAATGACTTTGTATGAGTTAATCAATACCTTACCCCAACACCATCAAGCCATGCTAGAGGCCTTACAATATATAGAGGTTCAACATGAATATCCATAACCTCTAGAAACCTTCATTAGAGCCCTTCAGCTTTCCACCCTCATTACCTTTTAAGATTTAGAGATAACCCCTATTCATCTAGATGATCCAGATCCTCCCCTTTTCATTACCACCCACATTAACCAAACTTGTATCAAGAGGGTTATGATTAATGGGGAGCCAACATTAATATAATTTCTTCTCATGCATATGACCAATTGAAACTACTAAAGAACATCATGTCAGAAATTATAACAATACTCTGATATTTCAATGATACCATGGTAACAACCTTAGGGATAGTCATCCTTCATATTCATTTAGGACCTCACACTCTTCTTCAGCTCTTCTATGTGATAGAAGGCAAGTTCTAATAAAATGTTTTGCTTGGACACCCTTAGATCCATTCCATGGGTTGTGTGTCATCTACCTTACATCGATGCATCAAGTTTGAGTATGAGGGTCAAGTCTATACCATACCATCTAACCTTAGTCCTTTCAAGTCATGAAATATGACTTATTGACCTAATGATGTTCTCTTCCCAATCAATGATGCATCCCCTTCTTCCATCAACTAAGCTTCCACCAACTCATCCATACCTTCCTCCCAAATACCCATGAAATACCCCTTAGAATCAACATTATAATGTCTCTCACTTGGGGAGCATCACCTTTTGACCTTAGATGCCTTCCCTACTCCCCAAGAGTATGGGAATCTTGACAAACTAATGTAGAGCTATGGGGAGAAGACTCATGAATCCACATGTTTTGATGCTAAACCCAACTGGTCACTTTATTTGGTTATGCTTGCCTTGATCACACTAGATTGTTCCTTGGTCCTTTAACTTAATATATTTCTTGAGCATGTACCTATTTCAATCTCCTTTCAAGTTTTGGATCTCAACTTACCCTTCATTTCTTTTCACAAGGCTTATTAGGTCCTTCCAAATCTTATAGCCTTCTTCTCGGTCTTTTCCTTTAGATTGATCAATCTATCATCTTATCTAAAGGTTGAACAACACATTAGGACATAATTTACCATCCTTCAACTCCTCACAAAGCTACAGGACCTTACTCTCCTTTTGGTTATCATTTTATTTGAAAAAGGCCTCTAAACTAATTATTTCACAACCACCACTATCAAATGTGTACATGTGTGTACCTTTTAAAATCAAATCCACTTGAATATCTTCACACATGTCTAAAGGAGAAAGAATACAAAATTTCATCCAGTTTTGATGGTGGGAAATATTTTTATCTAGCAAACCCTAATCATAGTGTTTTCCTAGTCTGCACAAGGCTGAGAGCCTTTAAAAATCAATTTATTGAGTTTCACAGTGAATCAAAGCATCAAATCACTTTTATAAGTTCTATATTCACCTTTCCTAGCTAGTCTAATCATTGAAAATCCCCTCCCAAGTTTTTTCCAATTTTCTAATCAAATTTATGGATAATTGTGTAGGGAAAAGGTGTCATATAGGTTTGCAACAAAGTTTACCAACACTAGACCATGTTCTAATGCAAGTAATGGATGTTCTTAGTATTATTACATCACTATAACATGTATCAAGACCATATAAATACCAAATAATGATTGTATACACAAATTTCTCTATAGGACTAAACACACAGTCATAAGTAATAATGCATATATAGGAAAAAGGGATCTATATGGAGACTACCTCCAAACCAAGTTTCACTTGACTGGTTCCAACAAAAGATTTGAATCTTTCCTCTATTCATGACAAAAATACATTAATCACAAATCCATTCTTTCATCAAGTATTAAACCTACCTTTCAATTATCCATAATAGGGTTTCCACTATATATACAGGATTCAAACAGCTTTTGAAACAATCTTAATCAAACTCAGGTTTTGGAATTTCTCTCCATACTTGTCAATCCTTCACCTTATTCACATTCTACCCATCTAAAAGCAATCTCTTCATCTCAGACAAAACTATCTCTTTATTAACACAAGACAACATAAAGATTCCAATTGTAAAACAAGATATGATATATCAAATGGACTAAGCATACAAAACTCTATTACATATTCTTCATTAGGGTTATATCAAATACTCCTATAGACTCAATAACAATATTCAATCATTACTCAAGATATTGAAACCCTCAATGTCTATTTACCAAACCTCATTTATCAACTCTAAAAATCACTAAATAATATATATACCCTCTAACACTGAGTTATTTCTCAACAGTTATACACTCTCAACTACCACCAATAACATATAAAGGGTTATAGGGACCAGGTGTAGACCCAAGGCTATTGTTTAAATATTCTCTTTGTATCCACCAACTCCAAATACAAGTGAATTCTCTCCTAATTAGACTATCATCTTCTATTAAATTTTATACCTTGTAATATCTATAAGAATGTAAGAGTTATTCAATCTATATCAAAGACAAGAACACATTAATAATTCAAAGAGACTCAATCCATTAAACAAAAACTTTTATTTTATTGATATTGATCAATCTTGCTTTACAAAATACAATCCTTAAGAGGACTTATCATATTTCTTGTGAGGGTTTTTTGTATTTTCTCATTCTCTAACCTTCCTCTCTCTTCTTAGAGACCTCCTACCTATCCTCTATTCCATTCCTCTTCATTACAATGAACCTTCTTTATTTCAACATTGGTTTTCTTGATTAGTTACAAAATAACTTCTTGTTTTTGAACCCACCATATGGGTGAAGGTTACAAAACCAAAACATGACTTCCACCTTATGAACTTAACCCATATAAATTATTACCACCTTAAATATGACTTCATTAGACACTTTAATTCTACTTGACTCATCTAAACACTACAAACATGCAAATGACCCTTCATGACTCAACTCATATATTTGAATTTTCAAATTCTTAGTTTTGGAGGGAAAACTTGAAACACCTTCAAAACTCATCTTATGACTTCTAGGGATTTCACATGACTTCATATACATGAACGGACCTCTTGACACACACTAACACTCTAAACATGATTAATTTGACTCTTTAAGACTAAAATACAAAATTGACAACTTCTTGCCTTGATGCTCCTGCATCATACTCCCTAGGAGGGAGAAAGCTTGTGCCAGCATCTATCTTTCTTACCTTCCAATTCATCTTTTAAGGGTCCTTCATACTTGATTGACTATTGTTCATCTTGTCTAGTTCCTTTCTCCTTGCCAAACTCTTGCTTGTCTTCTTCTTAGCCTTATATAGCCTTCTTTTCCATGCATCTTCTCATTCCATGAAGTGTTTCAACTATTGTAGATACTTACATGTTGTATACTCCATATTTTCAATTCATCTTTAATCTTCTCATACTCAATTGCAATCAACTTGTGTGCATTTATCTTCCTCATGCTTTCTTCATGGCTTGTTTTCTCATAAATCTTTCTTGATTCTTGCCTCTTAATTTAGGTTTACTCCTCAACCTTTTGATCATATTCTTCCTTGGGCTCTAATTTCCTCTCATGCATGTCAATCTTTATCCTTTGATTATCTATACCTTCTTTTCTTACTTCTTCTTCACATTTTGATGACTTGGCCTATCATCTTGCTCACTATGCAAGAGCAATTTCTTGTTCCTCTCATCCTCCTCATAGTATATTTTTATTTGACCAATATTTGGCATCCCATATAAATGTTTATAAAATGTAAACTCAACTTGTGTTTGACCCATGAAATATCTCACCTTGTTTATTTCTTCATACTCCATTTGCTTGCTTGATTATGTCCTTGTGTGTACAACTCTTTGTGATTTCCTTTGCTGCTCATCTTTTGAGTTTTCTTAGATTGACTCCTTGATCTTTACCTAATGTACCTCACCTATTTTTTAGCATATTTTATGGACTGAACATTTCTTGTATCATCTCCAACTTTACTTAAAACATTTGTGCATTAATCTCTTCAAAATCTTCATCATACTTTGGTCCACATTGTTATTCATTATCTTGGGTAGCTTATTCTTTGTCTTCTCCTTGAAATCCTTAATTTTTTAGATTCACATCAACTTTATTTGGTTGTATACCATGATTCTCAATCACTCTTTGAGAAGATTCTTCCTCAACTTGCCTTGCTACACACCCATTCATCAATGTCATTATTTCATGTACAATATATCTTCATCATTGGAATCAAATTAAAACATATCATCATATACAACATTTGAAAACAAATATTGCATACACTTGTCTTCATTTAAGAATTCATTTTATTATTCACATGGATGTACCTTCATCTCACTTGCTTGGTTTGCATGCACCATCTCTCTTTATTGCTTTATGAGCTTACCATCTTCCTTGATCTTCATGTTTTCTTAGAGTACACTTGCATCCTGATAATATTATACTCTCTTCTTTTTTTTATCACCGACTTTCTACCTTCAACCTTCTTTAGCTATAGTTGTTCCTCATTTCATCTCTTTCATGCTTCATACCTTTATTCTCTACCATGCCAACTTGGTATACTTTTTCATTTGTTCTTGTCATCCATGATTGTGTTTGTTTTACACCTATGCATTTACATTATTTGGTCTCTTGTTTGAGGTACATCTCCTTATTCTCATCACCTACTTGTTTCAGCCACATAGACCATACATATCCATACCCTTATACTCTCCATGAGGGTTATAATCTATCATTGTTTTCCTTAATCAGTATATTAGCTTTTCCTTCTTCACATATGTAATCAAATTCAATATTTAGACATTATTTTACCTCTAATGGTAATTTTTTCAAGATTTTTTCTTAATTCATGTCTTTATGGATGACTTTCATGTCCTCTTAGGTGACCTTTTTGTCTTCTTGGTGTACCATCTCCTTTTTTTCAGTTGTTATGCATGGTAATGCATCATAAAACTCCTCTTTATCTTCATCTTCTACATGTGATATGCCTTCAATCTCATTCACTTTGTCTTCTTCAAGAGTTTCTTTCTCTTTGTCATTCTCTTGCCACTTTATAAGAAGTTTTCTTAGCCCATCTTTCACAAAATTTGAGGCCTCATGCTTGGCCTTCATCAACCTTGTCTTCTTACATGTAAACAAAAACTTAAAAGAAATTTCAGCATAAAAAATGAGAGACCACAGAGTCTCTTTCGATGTCTTTGGCATAGACATATTCCATCTTCTCTTGTCTTCACCTTCATGTGATATTCTTTTCACTTCAATGAGAACTCTCTTCTCAATATCTATATCTTTTTGCTCAATTTTAAACATCTTCTTTCTCATACCTCTTTGGGTTTCCTTCTCTTTCTTATTCCCATCTTTCAAGGCACTCTTATTGTTCCTTCTCTCTTTCACAAGTGACTCTAGTGGCCACTTCTCTTTATATATCCATCTTCTCCATTCCTCTTGTTTTCTAGGCCTATTTAGACCTTTCTCTTAGCAAGTCTATCAACCTTGCCTCTTATACCTATATTGGGCCTTTCCTCTTCCTTGATTCCTCTATTGGGATCTCTTCTTAACCTCCTTGGCTCTCTTTTGTAGTCTTCTTTCTTCCTCTTCTCTCTTGGAGATTCAATTCTCTCTTTTCTCTTTGTCTTTACTAGTCTTTTCTTGACTAGATTATTTTGCTTCTCAAAGGACTTTGGGCATGTATCTCTTCTCTTCTCAATCTGATATTCCTCTATACTAACCTTAATAGATCAAACTTACAACTTCCTCTTCTCCCTCAATACCCTATAACGTGTCATCTCAAACATACCTCATAGCATATACATTCATATCAAATAAACAAGTTGTAAAGAATATAAAACAAAATTTTACCCAAGATTACCTTGCCTTGCTCTAATACCAAATGATGCAGAGCTATGGGGAGAAGACTCATGAATCCAAATATTTGATGTTAAACCCAATTGGTCACTTTATTTGGTTATGCTTGTCTTGATCATACTAGATTATTACCTAGGCCTTAGAATTAATATCTTTCTTGAGAATGTACCTATTTTAGTCCCCTTTCATTTCTTCTCACAAGGCTTATTAGGTCTTTCTAAAGCTTATATCCTTCTCAGTTTTTTCCTTTAGATTTATCAGTCTATCACTTTATCTAAAGATCTAACAACACATTAGGACATAATTTACCATCCTTCAACTCCTCACAAAGATACATCACCTTACTCTCCTTTTGGTTATCATTTTCTTTGAAAAAGACCTCTAAACTAGGCCTAATTAGGCCTATTCCATGACCACCATTATCAAATCCATACATGTCTATATCCTTTCAAAACAAATCCACTTTAATATCTTCACACATGTCTAAATAATACAAAATTTCATCCAATTTGGATGATGGGAACTATTTTTATCCACCAAACCCTAATCCTAGGGTTTTCCTAGTCTACACAAGGTCGAGAGCCTTCAAAAATTGAATTCTTGAGTTTAAAAGTGAATCAAACCATAAAATCACTTTCATAAGTTCTATATTAAACTTTATTATCCATTCCAATAATTGAAAATGCCGTCCCAAGTATATGTTATAATATTTAATCAAATTTGTGGATAATTGTGTAGGGAAAATTTGTCATTCAGGTCTGCAACAAAGTTTACAAACACTAGACCATGATCCAATGAAAATAATGGATGTTATAAATATTATTGCATCACTCTAACATGTATCAATACCATACAAATACCAAATAATGATTGTTTACACAACTTTCTCTATAAGACTGCACACACAGTCATAAACAACAATGCATATATAGGAAACTAGGGTCTATATGGAAACTACCTCCAAAGTAGGTCTCACTTGACTAGTTCCAACAAAATATTTGAATATTTCCTATATTCATGACAAAAAGACATTAATCACAATTCCATTCCTTCATCAAGTATTGAACCTACCTTTCAATTCTCCATAATAGGGTTTCTAGTAAATGAGCAAGATTCAAACATATTTTGAAACAATCTTAATCAAACTTGGGTTTTGGACTTTCTCTCCATACTTTTATATCCTTCACCTTATTCACATTCTACCCATATAAAATAAATCTCTTGATCTCAGATAAAACTCTCTCTTTCTTGACACAAGACAACACAAAGATGCCAACTATAAAATAGGGTATGATATATCAAATGGACTAAGCATTCAAAACGCTATTACATATTCCTCATTAGGGTTATATTAAAGACTCCTCTAGACTCAATAACAAGATTCAAACATTATTAAAGATATTGAAACCCTCAATGTCCATTTACCAACCTCATTTAGTAACTCTACCAATCACTAAATAATATACAGACCTCTCTAACACTGAGTTGTTTCTCAATAGTTATACACTCTCAAATGCCACCAATAACATATAAATGGCTCTAGGGACCAGTTATAGACCCAAGGTTATTGTTTAATCATTCTCTTTGTATCCACCAACTCCAAATATAAGTGAATTCTCTCCTCATTAGATTGTCATCTTCTATTCAAGTTTCTGCCCTATACTATATACAAGAATGTAAGAGTTATTCAATCCATATAAAAGACAAGAACACATTAATACTTCAAAGAGACTCACTCCATCAAACAAAAACTTCTATTTTATTCATATTGATCAATCTTGCTTTATAAAATATAGTCCTTAAGAGGACTTGTCATCTTTTTTGTGAGGGTTTTCTGCATTTTCTCATTCTCTAACCCTCCTCTCTCTTCTAGGAGACCTCCTACCTTTCCTTTATGCCATTCTTCTTCATTAAAATGAATCTTCTTCTTTATTTCAACATTGGTTTTCTTGATTAGTTACAAAACAACTTCTTGTTCTTGAACCCAACATATGGGTGAAGGTTAAAAAACCAAAACATGACTTCCACAACCCATATAACTTATTACCGCCTCAAATATCACTCCATTAGCCTCTTTAATTTCACTTGACTCATCTAAACACTACAAACATGCAAATGACCCTTCATGACTCAACTTATATATTTAAATTTTCAAATTCTTGGTTTTTGAGGGAAAACTCTAAACACCTTAAAAACTCATCTTATGACTTCTAGAGATTCCACATGACTTCATATACATCAAAGGACCTTGAAAGGGTCTCTTGACACACACTAACACTCTAAAATTGATTAATTTGACTCTTTAAGACCAAAATACAAGATTGACAACTTCTTACCTTGATGATCCTACATCATACTCACCAAGAGGGAGAAACCTTGTGCCACCATCTTTATTTCTTACCTTCCAATTCATCTTTTGAGGGTCGTTCATACTTGTTTCACTATTGCTCATCTTGTCTAGTTCCTTTCTCCTTGCCAAACTCTTACTTGTCTTCTTCTTGGCCTTATCTATCCTTCTTGTCCATACATCTTCCAATTCCATGAAGTGTTTCAACTATTGTATCTCCTTACCTATCATACTTAGCTACAATCAACTTGTGTGCCTTTGTCTTCCTCATGCTTGCTTCATGGCTTGTTTTCTCATAAATATTGCTTGATTCTTGCCTCTTAAGTGAGGGTTTCTCCTCAGCCTTTATATCATATTATTCCTTGGGATATAATTGCCTCTCATGCATGTCAGCCTCTATCCTTTGCTTATCTATACTTTCTTTTTCTGCCTCTTCTTCAAACTTCTTCACATTTTGATGCCTTGGCCTATCATCTTACTCACTATGTAAGAGAAGTTTCTTGTTCCTCTCATCCTCCTCATATTATATTATTATTTAACCAATATTAAGCTTCATATATACATGTTTAGCAAATGTAAACTCAGTTTGTGATTGACCCATGAAATATATCACCTTGTTTATTTCTTCATACTCCATTTGCTTGCTTGTTTATGTCCTTGTGTGCACAACTCTTTGTGATTTCCTTTGTTGCTAATCCTTTGAGTTTTATTGGAATGCCTCCTTGATATTTACCTATTTTACCTCACCTATTTTCAGCCTCTTTTATGGACTGAACATTTCTTCTATCATCTCCAACTCTACTTGCAAATTTTGTGCATCAAAATCTTCATCATACTTTGGTCCACATTATTTTTCATTATCTTGAGTTTCTTATTCTTTGTGTTCTCCTTGGACTCGTTAATTTTTTAGAGTCAAATAAAATTAATTTGGCTGCATACCATGACTCTCAAGCACTCTTTGAAGAGATTCTTCCTCAACTTTCCTTGTTACACACCCATTAATCAATGCCATTATTTCTATGTACAAGATATCTTCATCATTGGAATAAAATTCAAACATATCATCATATAAAACATTTGAAAATAAATATTGCATACACTTATCTTCATTTAAGCATTAATTCTCTTATTCATATGGTTGTGCCTTCATCTCACTTGCTTGGTTTACATGCACCATCTCTCTTGCTTGCTTTATGAGCTTAGCATCTTCTTCTATCTTCATTTTTACTTAGAGTACACTTGCATCTTGATCTTCTTTTACTCTCTTCTTTATTTTTATCACCCAATTGATGCCTTGAACCTTCTTTGGCTACCACTTTTTCCTCATTTCATCTCTTGCATGCTTCATACCTTTGTTCTCTACCATGACAACTTGGTATACTTTGTCATTTGTTCTTGTCTTCTATGCTTGTGCTTATCTTCCACCTATGCCTTTGCATTGCTTGACCTCTTATTTGAGGATCATCTCCTTCTTCTCATCACCTAATTGTTTAATCCACTTAGGCCATATGTATCTATACACTTGTGCTCTCCATGAGGGCTACAATCTATCATTATTTTCTTCAATCTGCATATTAGCTTTTCCTTCTTTATATATGCAATAAAATTCAACATTTAGACATATTTTTCCTTATAACGGCAATTTTTTCAAGATTTTTTCTTCATTCATGTCTTCATGGGTGACTTTCATGTCCTCTTGGGTGACCTTCTTATCTTCTTGGTGCACCATCTCCTTTGTTTTATTTGTTATGCATGCCAATGCATCATAAAACTCCTCTTTCTCTTCATCTTCTACATGTGATATGCCTTCAATATCCTTCACTTTATCTTCTTCAAGATGTTATTTCTCTTTTTCATTCTCTTGCCACTTGAGGAGTAGTGTTCTTGGCTCATCTTTCACCAACTTTGGGGCCTCATGCTTGGCCTTCATCAACCTTATCTTCTTACCTACACACACAAACATAAAATAAATGTTAGCATACAAAATGAGAGACCACATAGTCCCTTTAAATGTCTTTGGCATAAACATATTCCATATTCTCTTATCTTCACCTTCATGGGCTCTTCTTGGCACTTATTTCTTCTTCTTGCTCTCTTCAATGAGAACTCTCTTCTCAATCTCTATATCTTGTTGCTCACTTGGCAACATATTCTTTCTCATGCCTTTTTGAATTGCCTTCTCTTTTTTCTTCCCATCTTCAAGACACTCTATTTTTTCCTTCTCTCTTTAGTAAGTGACTCTAGTGGTTGCTTCTCTTTATATATCCATCTTCTCCATTCATCTTATTTTCTAGGCTTATTTAGACCTTTCTCTTAGCAATTCTATCAACCTTTCCTCTTATATGTCTATTGGGCCTTTCCTCTTCCTTAAGTCCTCTATTGGGATCTCTTCTTAACCTCTTTGACTCTTTTTTGGAGTCTTATTTATTTCTCTTCCCTCTTGGAGCTTCAATGCTCTCTTTTCTCTTTGTCTTTTCTAGTCTTTTCTTGACTAGCTTCTTGTCCTTCTCAAATTACTTTGGGGTTGTATCTCTTCTCTTCTCAATCTGATATTCCTCTATACTGACCTCAATGGATCAAACCTACAACTTCCTCTTCTCCCTCAATACCCTACAAGGTGTCATCTCAAGCATACCTCATAACATATGCATTCATATCAAATCAACTTGTAAAGAATGTAAAAAAAAAAATTACCCAAGTTTACCTGGCTTTGATCTGATACTAAATGATGTTAAGATATGGGGAGAAGACTCGTGAATCCACATACTTTGATGTTAAACCCAACTTGTCACTTTATTTGGTTATGCTTGTCTTAATCACACTAGCTTGTTCCATGGTCCTTGGAATTAATAACTTTCTTGAGTATGTATTTGTTTCAATCCCTTTTCAAGTTTTGGATCTTAGCTTACCCTTCATTTACTCTCACAAGGCTTACTAAGTCCTTCCAAAGCTTGTAGCCTTCTTCTTGGTATTTTCCTTTAGATTGATCAATTTATCATATTATCTTAAGATGTAACAACACATTAGGACATACTTTACCATCCTTCAACTCCTCACAAAGCTATAAGACCTTAATCTTCTTTTGGTTATCTTTTTAATTGAAAAAAACTCTAAACTAGGCCAAATCCACAACCACCATTGTCAAATTTGCACATGTCAGTACCCTTTCAAACCATATCCACTTTAATATCTTCACACATGTCTAAAGGAGTAAGAATAGAAATTTTCATCCAATATGGATGATGGGAACTATTTTTATCCACCAAACCCTAATCCTAGGGTTTTCCATCTACACAAGGTTGAGAGCCTTCAAAAATCAATTTATTGAGTTTCATGGTGAATCAAAGCATCAAACCACTTTCATAAGTTATGTATTCACCTTCCTTAGATATTCCAATCATTGAAAATCCCCTCCCAAGTATTTGTTCCAATTTTCTAATCAAATTTGTGGATAATTGTGTAGGGGAAAGGTATCATATAGGTCTGCAACAAATTTTACTAATACTAGACCATGTTCCAATGTAAGGAATGGATGTTCTCAATATTATTGCATCACTCTAACATGTATCAAGACCATACAAAGACCAAATAATGATTTTTTACCCAAATTTATCTATAGGACTACACACACAATCATAAATAATAATGCATATATAGGAAATAGGGGTCTATATGGAGACTACCTCTAAACAAGGTCTCACTTGACTGGTTCCAATAAAAGATTTAAATCTTTCATTTATTCATGATAAAAATACATTAATAACAAGTCCATTCCTTCATCAAGTATTAAACCTACCTTTCAGTTATCCATAACAGGGTTTCCATTATATGTGTAAGATTCAAACAGATTTTGAAACAATCTTAATCAAACTTGGGTTTTGGAATTTCTCCCCATAGTTATCAATCCTTCACCTTGTTCACATTTTACCCATCTAAAAGCAATCTCTTGATCTCAGATAAAACTCTCTCTTTCTTGACACAAGACAATGCAAAGATTCCAACTATAAAATAGGGTATGATATATCAAATGGAATGAGCATTCAAAACTCTATTACATATTCCTCATTAGGGTTATATTAAAGACTCATATAGACTCAATAAAAAGATTCAATCATTACTCAAGATATTGAAACCCTTAATGTTCATTTACTAACCTCATTTAGCAACTTTCCAATCACTAAATAGTATATATACCTCTCTAACACTGAATTGTTTATCAATAATTATATGCTCTCAAATGCCACTAATAACATATAAAGGGTTATAGGGACCAGTTATAGACCCAAGGTTGTTCAAACATTCTCTTTGTATCCACTAACTTCAAATACAAATGATTTCTCTCCTCATTAAACAATCATCTTCTATTCAAGTTTTTGCCCTATAATATCTATAAGAATGTAAGAGTTATTCAATCCATATCAAATACAATAACACATTAATACTTTAAAGAGACTCGGTCCATTAAATAAAAAGTTATCTTTTATTCATATTTATTAATCTTGCTTTACAAAATATATTCCTTAAGATGATTTATGATCTTTCTTATGAGGGTTTTTTTGCATTTTATCTAACCCTCCTCTCTCTTCTTGGAGACCTCCTACCTCTCCTCTACACAATTCTTCTCCATTATAATGAATCTTCTTCTTCATTTCAATGTTGGTTTTCTTGATTAGTTACAAAACAACTTCTTGTTCTTAAACCCAACATATGGGTGAAGGTTACAAGACCAAAACATGACTTCCACTTTATGAACTTAACCCATATAACTTATTACCACCTTAAATATGACTCCATTAGACTCTTTAATTCCACTTGACTCATCTAAAAACTAAAAACATGCAAATGACCCTTCATGACTCAACTCATATATTTGAATTTTCAAATTCTTAGTTTTGGAGAGAAATCTCCAAACACATTCAAAACTCATCTTATGACTTCTATGACCTTGAAAAAGTCCCTTAACACACACTAAGACTCCAAAATTGACTAATTTAACTCTTTAAGACCAAAATACAAAATTTACAACTTCTTATCTTGATGATCCTACATCACCAACAGCCTAGCTATGATTCTAATATTGGAACCATTTTTCCTTTCAAGCCTCCCAATGTCCACATGACTTCATTTACGTGAATGGACCTTGAAAAAGTCTCTTGACACACATTAACACTCCAAACTTGACTAATTTAACTCTTTAAGACCAAAATACAAAATTGACAACTTCTTGCCTTGATGTTCCTGCATCACCAATAGCCTAGCTATGATTCCAATATTAGAACCATTATTCCTTTCAGGCCTCCCAATTTATAAACTAATATTGTTTATAGGGGACTTGATCAAACACTTTCTACCTCTACTACCTCCTCTTTTCCTAAAATGTTCACCTCCAATTTCTCCAACTTGGATAAACTAGATTTTGCTAAGACATACCTCCATCGGTGTGCTTGGAAGGGATTTGATCTAAGTCACTATGAACACCAACCACATGAGTTGTTACCATGAAAACCCTAGGTACCTCATGAATAATTTGGTTATGGATTCATTTCACCAGAAGAGCCAACTAACCCACCCCTTGTCACCATCATTGAGGAAGAAATCCCATCTTCGCCAACTCTATCTCCTTCAAAATATGAGGATCTTGATATCATTCCCACTACCTTTTTTTAAATCAATATGATCATTTTGGGACCCCCGAATTATCAAAAATATGGGGAAACCATGACTATTCCTCTAACTCATCTTGAGATGGTAGAAGACAATTCTCCTACCATTAATACTATTTAATTTCAGGATGATGATTCTATTCTCACTTATCTTAGTGTTGAAGATTCTTCCATTCACAAATCCCTTCCTCTTGAGACTTTAACCATGTTGAAAAAATCCACTATTAACATCACCTTGGGCACTTAGGATAACCCTTACATAGTTAAAATCATCCAATCTTTAGATTCTTTAAAACATTAGGATTTGTCTTCCTTTCTACAAAACCATAGCATAGCATTTGCTTGGTCTTATAGTGACATTCTAAGAATTGACCCTGCCATAGTCATCCATAACATCATTACCACCCTCGATGTTAAGCCTATTTGGAAAAAGATTTAAAGGGTATACCCTCATATAACCCTTCTTATCAAAGAAGAGCTTCAATGCCTCTTATTCGTTAACTTCATCCAACCCATTTATTATCCCTAATGGGTTTCAAATGTCATTCTTTTCACCAAAGCAATAGGGGTAATTTGTATTTGCATTGACTTTCACAATCTTAACCTTGCTTGTCCAAAAGATGACTTCCCTTAGCCAAGAATATACTAGCTTTTTGATCTTATTGTCGACCATGAGATGTTATCTCTTATAGAGGGTTCTTGGGATATAATCAAATCTTAATTGCCCAGAAGATCAACATAAAACTTTTTTATCACCCCATGGGAACCTTCTACTATAGGGTCATGCCTTTTGGTCTAAATAATGTTGGGGTAACTACCAATGTGCCATGACCTATATCTTTCATGACATTATCCATAAAACCATAGAACACTACGTAGATGACCTCCTTGGAAAGTCTAAATGTCGTAAATATCATTTGGCAATCCTTAAGTTTATCTTTGAATGCCTTATCTACTTCCATGTCTACCTTAACGAAAAGAAGTACATCTTTGGGGTCTTGTCAGGAAGCTTCTTGGCTTTATTATCTCTCTGCAAAATATAAATTGATCCCACTAAAGTTAAGGAAATATTCAACATGTCTCCACTGACTAACCTTAAATAACTTCATAGTTTGTAGGAGAAGCTCCAATCCATTTATTACTTCATCTCTCAGCTATCTGATATATGTCAACCTTTCCATCACCTTCTTAAGAAAGATATCTCCTTTAGGTGGAATAAATACTATCAAAAGGCCTTTAACTCACTTAAAGAATACCTTCTTTCCTCACATGTTCTTGTTCTTCCAAAAGAGAATCAACCTTTCTATCTCTACATTTCCACTACCGACCATTCTTTAGGGGCCATGTTTGCTCATCGTAATGATCAACATAAAGAGCAAGCAATATACTATATAAGTAGAACACTTATCCAATATGAAGCTCAATATACCCATACTAATAAATTGCCTTAAGTTGGTCTTTATGGCTTTTAAACTCTATCATTATCTTTTTAATCATAAAACCTTTATCATAACTAGCACTAACCCACTCAATCATATGCATTCTAAGCCATATCAAAATCAGTGTATGGCTAGATGGCTCATTCTTTTATCTAAGTTTGATCTTGAGTTCCTCCAATAAAAGTCGATCAAAGGGAAAATAATCGTTGACCAATTAGCTAAAGCACCTTTAATAGATAACTAACCTCATCCTCTTGAGTTTCCTATTGAGTCCATCGCAACTCTCTCTCAAGAGGATTTCACTTATCAAATGACCATATTTTGGATGGGTCAAAGTGTCAACATGGTGGGATTATTGGTATCATCCTTATCCCCCTTGATGGTAAGCCTCTTCCCTTATCCTTTAAACTTGATTTTGATTGCACCAATAATATGGCTAAGTATAAAGCCCTAGTGATAGGTCTCCAAACAACTTTGTCTTTAAGAGTTAAATCGATCAGCATTTTCAATGACTCCCAACTTGTGGTAAATGAAATCAAAAGTTCTTATCAATGTAAAAATGATATTTTACATGTTAAGCATGAAATATAATAAGAGGGGGCATGAATCAGTATATTATATATCTTATAAAACTTTCCCTTTATCAAATTCCACTTAATCAAACATTCAAGATATGTAATAAAACTCAAACAATAAGCATCACACAAGATAGAGAGAGACACCAGATATAACGTGGAAACCCAATGTGGGAAAAACCACGCAAAACAATCTCAAGTATATTCGTGAGAACAAACCCACCAGAGCACCATATCCCTTTGCCGAGTACCAACCTCAGCTACAATTCATGAGCACCAACCCATAGGAGCTTCAAACCCCTTTGCCAAGCACCAACCCAGCAACTATTCATGAGCACCAACCCACAGGAGCACCAACCCCTTTTGTGTATTCCACACACCTATCTCTCAATGTTTTTATATCAACAAATGATAGATCAATACAACATCTCTTTCCTCTCTCTCACTTTTGCTCTTCTAAGCTAGATATAACAAATACAAATCATATTCATCTCTCACAATTGCTCTTTTAAGCTAGATATTACAATATCAAATCAACCTCTTTCTCTCATATTTACAAATGGCTTCTCAAGCCTTTATTTATAGCTTTCCAAATGACCTTTGGCCTTCCCCCTTTGTGATCCTTCAATCCTCATGGAAAATGGCGCCAATCTTGGATGACCCTTTATATTCAAGCCTTTGAAAATTCATGTGGTGACCTTTCATGACCAAAAACGTCCTTCCCACTTTTGTCCTCATCTTGCTAACTTTTCGTATTCCTTAAGGTGTCCCTTCATGATAAATTGTGCCTTTACTCTTTTGTCTTCACTTGGTGACTCCTAATATTCCCCAAGATGACTCTTCATGGGAAAATGCGTCCCATCCTTATTTTGTCTTTATCCCGTGGCTCTTCGACTTCTCCATGGGCCCTTCTTTTGTCTCATATGCAACCAAACATATATTCGTTAATATTAAATAAATATTAACTCATATTATCCAATATATATTTATTACAAACAACATTAAATGCAATGGGGCCTTTATCACCAATAATACTAGAACTTTGACATCAATGACAATATTTCCAACAATCTCCCCCTTTGTCATTGATGGCAACCTCAATCCTAAAATTGCCACATCCTGTCACCTGCACTTACTATCATCTAAAAATATACAGTAACTCCCCCTTACTATAGCAACCTGTACCTGCTCCCTATACCTATTTTTTGCATCTATACTTGTACCTGTTATTCTCCCCCTTTGACATCAATGGCAAAGGGCCTACCTAGAGCTAACACTTAGCTCCCTCTCACTTGATGCTAAACATCAATGGCAGGAAGTAATATAAATTACTCCCAACTCCTCTCGCCAATCTTTGAATGTATCCTTTGATCGTGCCTTTGAGAAGATATCTGACAAAACATACACATTGTTCCCTATCCATTGAGCATCTGCAATCAACTCAGTTGAATCTTTTCTTATAATCTCACAACCTTCAGCATGAAACCTTAATGTGTATCCTTGATCACAAATTTGACTAACACTCAATAGATTATGCTTAAGACCTTTTACATACAAAACATTTTTAGTCTTAGTTCTACCATAATCCAAACTCAAAGTACCTTTTTAGCTATCTTGGCAATGGTTTTACCTCTGAACCTCACTGTACCACCATTGATCTTCTTTAGAGATATGAATTTACTTTTATCTCCTGTCATATGCCTCGAACATCCACTATCAATTAACCATGGCTGATCTTTACCTCTTACATGCAGTGCTGTTTGAACCATCATTGAATCTTCAGATTGTTTCTTCTACCATGAACATGTCTGAACCTTCTTCCTGATGAATGGATCTTTGACACTCTGATCCTTCTTCTTGATGAATGGAGCTTGGAAGCTTTGATCCTTCTTGACTGACTTGAACACACTTCTATAATACCGAGTTATGTGTCTAAAGTTGTTGCACTTGTAGCATACTATGGTCTCTTCATCGAAGCTTGATGAGGAGCAAAAAAGTTGTGGCTTCTGCTTGACTCTACTTGAATTTTCTTCTCCTTATTTCTAAAATTGTTATCTCTTTTTCTACATTCTAATTTCTTGTGACCATATCCATTACAATAAAAATAATAGCCATAAAAATAAGACCTATCTGTATATCTCTGACCTAATTGCCTTTTGTACCTTTGTTCCTTCTAGCCTTCTCTATTTGAAATGTCCTTTGTATTCTTCACTTCTCCCCTTTTTATTTCCTCTTGTGTAAGAGCTTCAGCATAGCTATTTTTCTTTTCAAAACCGATCTCTGTCTTATCTGAATATGCTTTTTGACTTTCCAATATCTTATTCAACATGTTAGTGTTATCCTCAAATTTTGAATCACTAGTTACTTTATCATTGACTGCTTTTTGAATATCTTCTTTTAAAGATGTAATTTCAAAAACATATCTTTGACATTATTTTCTTGTTATTTCCAACTGTGCTTTGAGATCTTCTTCATTCTTCTTGGCTTCTTCAAAGTGTGCTTGTAGATCTTCAATCATTTCCTTTGACTCCTATTCATTTTTCTCGATCTGGCGCTTTAATCTTTGATTCTTCTTCTCAACAGCTTTTAACTCTTCTAGGGCACAATTGAGTTCTCCTTCCATATCTACTTTAGCTTCCTCCTCTTCTTCTTCTTGATTATCATGTATGGCCATGAATAGAATCTCTTCTTCTTCTGAATCGATGACTCCACTATCTTCAACTGAGCTAGGATCCTTAGAATACAGGCTCTTCTTCTTGAATCTCTTCTTGGATTTGCCTTTGAAATTCTTCTTATATGTAGACTTTTCTTCTTCTTCATCATTAACCTTATCTGGGCATCTAGCTAAAAAATGTCTAATCTTTCCATAATTAAAACATTTAAAATGTAATTTTCCTTGATATTTACTTGTTCCTCTTTTTGGCCTACGAATGAAAAGTGCTTCGTAGTCATCTTCATCATCACTGGAACTATCACTTGATTCTCGAATCTTAGCTTTCTCCTTCTTTGATGTCTTGAAAGCTACTTCTCTCTTTGAGGGTTTATCATGTTCTATCCACATCTCATATGTCGTGAGAATACCATGAAGCTCATCCATCTTTAGCTTGGATAAATTCTTCATCTCCTCGATTGCTGAAACCTTTGCATCATATCTCATTGGTAGAGATCTCAAAACCTTTTTCACCACCGTTGACTTTTCTAATATTTCTCCAAGACCTTGAATCTGATTTACTATCTGATCAACTCGCAAGAGATAACTTGCTATATCTTCTTCTTCTTCCATCTTCAAACTTTCAAACTGCCTTCTAAAATTCTGCAGCTTAGCTTGCTGAACCTTTCCATCACCTTTGTAAATATTCTTAAGTTTTACCCAATTTTCATGAGTAGATTTACATTGCATAACTTTAAAAAATTTAGATTCACATAAACCACATAAAATAGCATTTAAAGATTTAGTATTAAATTCACTTGCCTTCTTTTATGTTGGAGTAATTGTAGATGTTTGTGGCTCTTCATATTCCTCCATCACTGATTTCCATATGTCAAATCCAAGGGCCATCAAATAAACCTTCATTCTCATGCTCGAAAAAGCACAATTCATCCCATCAAACAAAGATGCCTTATTTGTAGAAAATCCTTCATGTGACCTAGCCATCATGCTTTCCTAATCTACCTTCAAGCTGTAAAACTTTTTAAATAGGAACTTGCTCTGATACCAATTGTTAAGCACAAAATATACTGAGAGGGGGGGTGAATCAGTATATTATATATCTTATAGAACTTTCCCTTTATCAAATTCCACTTAATCAAACATTCAAGATATGTAATAAAAATCAAACAATAAGCATCACACAAGATAGAGAGAGAGACCAGATATAACGTGGAAACCCAATGTGGCAAAAACCACAAAGAACAATCTCAAGTATATTCATGAGAACAAACCCACAGGAGCACCATACCCCTTTGCCAAGTACCAACCTCAGCTATAATTCGTGAGCACCAACCCACAGGAGCTTTAAACCCCTTTGCCGAGCACCAACCTAGCTACTATTCATGAGCACCAACCCACAGGAACACCAACCCCTTTGCGGAGCACCAACCCAGCAACAATTCGTGAGCACCAACCCACAGGAGCACCAACCCCTTTTGTGTATACCACACACCTATCTCTTAATGTTGCTATATCAACAAATGATAGATCAATACAACATCTCTTTCCTCTCTCTCACTTTTACTCTTCTAAGCTAGATATAACAAATACAAATCATATTCATCTCTCACAATTGATCTTCTAAGCTAGATATTACAATATAAAATCAACCTCTTTCTCTCATATTTACAAATGGCTTCTCGAGCCTTTATTTATAGCTTTCCAAATGACCTTTGGCCTTCCCCCTTTGTGACCCTTCAATCCTTATGGAAAATGGCACCAATCTTGGATGACCCTTCATATTCAAGCCTTTGAAAAGTCATGTGGTGACCCTTCATGACCAAAAACATCCTTCCCACTTTTGTCCTCATCTTGGTGACGTTTCTTATTCTTTAAGGTGTCCTTTCATGAGAAATTGTGCCTTTACTCTTTTGTCTTCACTTTGTGACTCTTGGTATTCCCCAAGATGACTCTTCATGGGAAAATGCGTCCCATCCTTATTTTGTCTTTATCTAGTGGCTCTTCGATTCTCCATGGGCCCTTCTTTTGTCTCATATGCAACCAAAAATATATTCGTTAATATTAAATAAATATTAACTCATATTAGCCAATATATATTATTACAAACAACATTAAATGCAATGGGGCCTTTATCACCAATAATACTAGACCTTTGACATCAATGACAATATTTCTAACATTACAAAATTACAAACAACTATTAGATGTACTCTTAACATTATTTGATCATTACCTTATTCAAGCACTCCATGTTCTACTAAAAAATTCGTTGATACCATGGCTTCTCTTGCTTCCAAAATCCCATCTATGCCTTCTGATTCTAAACTCTTTGTCACTATCCATTACCTTAACAATCCCTCTTACACAAAATTGGACCTTGCTTCCATTCCTCATGTGAAAGATGCCCAATCTGACATTTGGTATAAGCAAATCTTTGACTATCTAAACCTATCCATCATTCTTTCTGATATCTCTAGAAATGGTCAAAGAGTGTTTATACAAAGTACCTCTCATTATACCATATTAATAAGAATTATTTATAAGTGAGGCTTTGACAGTCTCCTCTTTAGATGCCTACATAGTCATGAAATCTCTCATGCTATCAAGGAAATGCATGATGGGATTTGTGGAGGACACTTTAGTGGTCTAGTTGTTGCTAAGCATATCCTTCACCTTGGCTATTATTGGCATACCCTTAACCAATATTTTTGAGATTATCTAAAAAACTATGTCAAGTGTCAATAACAAAATAATTTGCATCATGTTCCTAGTCATGGTCTTTAAGTCTCTAAGGATTTTTGGCCCTTATCTCAATGGGGATTAGATCTCATTGGTGAAATTAACCCTCATTATTTGTAGTGGCATCATTCTATCATCACTATGATAAAATATTTCACCAAGTGGGTGGAGGCTATTCCCCTCATCTCAACTAAAGCCGATAATATTGTCAACTTCATTAACCATCATTTTATCTATAACTTCAGTGTTCCTCATAAAATAATCATCGATAATGGCAAATCATTTAAAAATAAAGAATTATAAGGTCTTTACAACACATTTGGAATTAAGTTAAGCTTCTCATCACCATATCATCTACAAATTAATGGATAGGTTGAAGCCTCTAATAAATCCCTTAAAAAAATGCTAACTAAAATGGTTAACATATCTATTCAATATTGGTACTTACACATTCCCTTTGCCTTATGGGCATATTTAACTAGCATTTGAACCCCTACGGATGCTACCCATTTCTCTCTTGTCTTTAGAGTTGAGGTTGTCTTGCCTCTCAAAGTCCAAATTCTCTCTCTTCATATATCCCTATAGGATATCATTTTCTAGGTCAGTTATCATCAAGAATGCTTAGCCCAAATTGAGCTACTTGATGAGCATCATTTGGCCATGCTCAACCATATTCATGTCTACCAAGAATGAATCAAGTGCACTTATAACAAACACCTAAAAGAATGAGAATTTAATATCAGAGACCTTGTCTTAAAGGAAAATTAGCATGTAACTTATATGGAAAGAAGCAAGTGGGGAAAGTTTGATTTCAATTTGCTTGGACCATATATCATAATACATAAGTATGTTTGAGAGCTTACTTGTTATCATCTCTTAAAGGGAAACCAGAACCTAAGCCCCTCAATGCTTCACACTTGTATCCATTCTTTTCTTAAAATATTTCAAACTCACCTTCTATCTAACTTAAGCTCATCCTTTATTTTATGAGATTATTATATTCATCCCCTCACTTTGAGTACAACTGATTAAATCATAGAATCATGTGATTATCTATTATAGTTTTAGCCTCATCCTAAATATGAGTACCATGGCTCTACCCATGACATGATTCTCATGGATACTTTTCATTCCTAATAGGATAGAATACCATGGTCATTATCTCTTAAAGCATCCTCTCACCCAATATTCAACCTTCTAGTGCTATAGTTTTGCCTTCATAAAGGTAAGCCTTGAGCCTATATAAGCAAGTCTTTGTCTAAAAAAAATAAAAAAGTATAAAAATATTCCATCTTATGGTTTATCTCTAGCATTAAAAACTTCTCCCTTGAAGGATAGGTACCAAAATAATTCAAAACATTGCTTAAAATAAGGTATACTACTCCCTTGAAGGATAGTTATCAAAGCCTAACACAATTTAGAAGCTTAGACCACTCCTTTGAAGGATGGCTAAGTCTAACATTTGTCAAAGTAAGTAATTTCATGGAATCTTCTCACATTGATCAGCTTATCCAACCCTTTAAAACATCTAAATACACATTTTCAAAGCTCACAGAAAGCAAACATTTTGGAAGCTGCAATCAGCTTTCACAAAATTCAAAAATTAGACTTCCCGCATTGATTAGTCTACACCAGGTAAGACATAGACTTGTTTATAATGGTTCTTTAGCAACCTACAGAAGGGGAAATATAACCCCATAAGAAGGTTCCATTTCCATCCATTTCCCCCTTCACCCTCCATAAAACAAGGGATTTTGAGCTTACTTGACACTATGTGATCAAGAAACTTCTTAACAAACCAACAAATGCTAATACAAGGCATGTGAAGGGCTTGTGTTCATAAGCTGATCTAACTTCCTATTTTTGATCCTCACCAATTATAAAGCATTTCATATCCTTCATATTTCTCATGTCTACTTATTGATACATTCATTAAGATGTTTGTCTTTTGATTTTTTTAACTTTCTTCTCTTTTCTTACATATAGCTTTGTTGTTTGAACTTAGTCTCTATGTTAAGATAGTTTTAAAATAATCAACTCTCATCCAAATCAATAATCATAATATTTAAATGTATTATTTATTGTATTAAATGATTATCATTATTCTTTCACATAATTTACTGAAGTGTTTTTAATCATGAAAACATTCTAATTAAATATCACCGTCTCATGTTAATTCATTACCATCTCATCTATCTGAGCAATCATCACATCACTCAAATTAATTCTATCACATATAAATCCAATATAACTTTTATCATAGAATTAATGACCACATTTCATAAATTTTCATAAGCAAATGAATAAATCCAAATATGTTATCCATCACATATCTATCTACATATGGGATCACATAGGTTCATTAATTTACAATGTCAAACATCTAATTAAGTATACACCTACTAAAAAGGAAAAATGCTAAATCATTCATAACCATAAATCACCATGATATGTACATCTTGTTGAATTAGCTCATAGGCCAAAATCAAAATCATATAAATACAAAAATAAGTCCAATCAAGTCTATGGTGTAGGGGTACTACTACCCCCTAAAGCCTATCCATCTCTAGGATGCGTCTAAGCACCTGTAGATGATGCCCACTCACTAGGAGATGTGATGTTAACTCTCCCTCCCATAACCCACTTTGATATATACTCAGCATACTAGGATGCATCTAGAAGTTAGGTGAAGACAAATGCCTCATAATATCTCAGCTCCTCTACTATGGCCACATATATAGACACTAGAATCATCTAAACTAGTCTTGTAGATGCCCATCCTCCTACCTATCTAAGGGAATCTCTCTTTATAGATATCAGGGTCACTTGTGCCTATATCTCATCTTTATCCTATGTGATGGTGGATATATGTCCCTATGTTGCATCCCTCTCCTAGGTAATAGTGGTCAATTGTGCTCATGCATGATCCCTCTCTTGTATGAGGACTATTATATATCCTCATGCATGGTCTCTCTCATGAGTGAGGATGGTCACTTATCCCCAGAGAGTATCTCTCTTCTAAGTCCTCACTACTAGCTGACCCTATGAGGTGTCCCTCTCTAAAGTCATGGATGCTAGCACTGCCTGTGTTTTAGCCAATGTCATTCTCACCTGAGCCCTCTCTATGATCATAGCTTGTCTATCCAAGGCATCCACATCTATCTGATCACCCCCTCTTTCATCTCTACATTAACAATTTGTTATTTTCTACTTATACCTCTAGCCTGATCCTGTGGCATACTAACCTTACCACCACACGTTATAATCCTATGTAACTTTGGCATCATCTATATATACATTAGATGGTATCTCCTCATATATAAGCTCATCCTCAATTGGTGGTGGTGGAGGTAATGGTTCCTCTACATCCTCACACCTATATCTAGGGAATGCCTTAGGGACACCCTGAATCAATCCAAACTACCTCTTCACTTGATCAAAGGGAATCAACTCTACCTCCTGCTACCACCTCATATGAATCCATCTAAACCTTTGCAAGGAAAATGTTTATGCACCAAGACCCATCATGATGGTAACCATGTATATGGCCTATAGATAACATCACCATCCACTAATACCTCTAATCACTCTCTAAACCAATCCAAGTAACACCCCTCTACCCCTGCTCATGATAGTGCATGGTCTACCCTCCATCTCATAAAGCCAATTCTAAACCTATCCTGATCCCATATATGTCATGGTAGCCCAACTAGTTGCAAAATAGTTATATGCTCATATGCCTATTATGGTCTTAATTTAAATGCATGGGGAGAGTTCTTTAGTCTCTCTCCAACTAAACCACAAAATGGGAACAACATCAGGTTGTGGGTATCCCATACTGAGTTTGAGCCTCCAAAGAGGGTTGGTTCCCTTTGATATATCACCTAAACTAATCTCTTGATTAGAAAAGGGAGAGAAATAGATAATAACACATGAAAACATGTAAAAAGACGTGATGCACTAATATTTTGAACACTTATAATTGCACAAGACACACACTAAAAGACACTATCAAGACTACAAATATCACTTCATTCACTTTTTTTATTAGCCTTCACATAAGTATTTCACAAAAAGGCATGAACTAACTATCAATCTAGCATGGGAGAGTAGTTTTCCACTTCCAAACCAATAAACAAACTATCTATTGCACTTAAAATGAGCTATGAAAGCTACAAGACATTTCATGAAGGTGATAAAAATTAGACAGAGGTAAAGGAAATCATACATTCACATAACCACATCAATGAATTCATGAAACACACTTAAATTTAGCTTGAAAATGGAAGAATTTAGTCTTTTATTGCATCAAATAGGTGTTGTAGTACAAATCTTGGTATAGCCTGGGCAAGCCAAAAGCATAAGAGTCTCTTTCTTTTGGGGAGAAATGGGGAATATATAAGAAAAGGGGAGAGAATGAGGCCTGACCACTTTTGATCGATTAACATCGATCTTATTTAGAAAATTAACCATTAATCATATCCAAATATATATCAATCCCTCTCATTGACTTAGAAATTTACTAGAAGACCAGAAATTATTGAAGGTGTTGAGTCACGATCCATCCAAAAGGGGAAAGTCCCCAAATACTTTGAAACCACATTAAATGCTCCATTGTCTCTCTCAACCTCCAAACTCTCCATATACTCAATGAGCTTGTAGCACCATGTTTTATCTTGATATGTCCTTTACGTTAATAATATCTACCTAAACTCATTCCTCTGGTGTCCTTTCTAAAATTCCTTTCATAGTCCCTATTCTACTATTACTCCAAATCTTGAATGTAGGTTCACTATAGATGAAAATCAATCACCCTATTGGTTTTCATATAGCTATAGTCTTAATGAAGATTCATAAGCTAGGGTTTTTGATCATGCACAAGATGTAAAACTAACACCTAAGGGATTTTAAGTGGTTTAATTAAGCTTTAATGGTGATCTATGATCCATAAGACTTGTTTATGGTAACCCAGAGCATATTTGATCTCATATTTATGTATTTACTTGCTTAGGTGGTAAATTTTTTTGACATGACATGTCCACCTATGTGGCATCTACTTGGGGATGCCTATTTATTTTTAGAATCTAAATTTTATCACCTCAAACACATGTCATCATCATGTGCCTTCTAGATATTTGATCAAATTTTCTTCATTGATCTCCTCGGGAGTCTCCTAGCTTTGAACTTTATCATCGATCATTGATGATATACTTTATAGATTGTGCCACTAGGCATCCCCACATTTATCCTCAGGATATTATTGTCAATTTCATTTAGTTAACACATGTGTGCCACATGGCATCCTCCCATGCAATCTTAGTTCATTTACTTCTTAACCTCATGTGTACCATTGATCTAGTTTGCTCGATTGAACGTGTGCCATCGATTTCTTTTTTTCTTGATTAAACACATGTTGTTGATTTATTAAGTCACCATTATCATGACACTTGTCATCAATGTGTTCAATCTTAGGATTCAATTAACTTGTTGACCATGATCTCATTATTGATCTTTGATTGTATGATTGAACGTGCACCATAGATCTATATTTAACTTAATAACTCGGTTGATCTCCCGTGTGCCATTGATCTTTGTTGTTGGCCTCTGAGATTGTGCCACTTGTCAACCCTAAATTTAAATTGAAGCTCATTTAAATATTTTTCAAATCCAAATGGTTATTTCTTGTGGCTTTAAGTTGACATCCCTAGGCATGTCTCACATTGCCAGATCATTTTTAAAGACTTATATCTTGAGATAGGAAACTCATCAAGATACAAAACTTGCAGGGGATGATTTTGCCATAAAATATAGCATTTATATTCAATTATTCAACCTTGATTGGCTTCCCAAGTAAACTTATTAAATATACAACAAAAATAATTTGTTCATTCCTGCATGATGGGTTAAGACAATTTGGTTCCCAATAATCATGTCAAGGAATTTTCAAGACCAACTTATTGACTCACAAGATAAACTCGTATGATATGCAAAGTTTCAAATAGAAGGGGTGATAATTTGACCTGTAAGGGAAAAATTATCAACATTTTGGTGACTCAAGTACAAATTATGCTTGCTATGCTTGAGAACTAGACCATTTAGAGACTCTTGGATTCATAAACAATGATAAATCTAATCCATGACTGCAAGAAACCTTTTGACTTGAAACAAGATAATTCCTTCCTTCAAAAAAAGAAAAGAAACACGTAAAACATGGAAATTAAACTAAATAAAGCACTTATTTGGGACAAAACATAAATAAACTATTGTGCTAGGACAATACTTGGAGGAAAACAAACAAACTATTTATATACAAGGAACTTAGCTCTTCAATAGCAATGTTTTAGATGCATCCCATTAACTAGGATAAAAAGTTCCTCACCATCTATCTTTACAAGTTTGAAGGCATTGTGGGATTTACAACTAGATATTTTGTATGGGCCAATCCAAAAAGAGTCAAACTTTATATGACTTCTTGGTTTATCTCTATCCTCATCCCACATGAGTACCAAATCTCCTTTAAAACCTCATGAAGAAGCTCTCTTGTCAAAGGATCTCTTCACTTGTTCTTGGTAAGTTTCCATGGATATCATGAATTTATTTCAAACTTCTTATAGCTCTATAAGCTTAGCATATCTGATTTCCATTGGTTCATTCTCCAAAAACTTTAGTTAATGCATTAGTTCTAAAATAGGAAACTCAAAAGAAATAGGCAATCTTGCTTCCTTACCATATACCAGCTTATATGGAGAGTTGTCTATTGATATTTTGTAAGTGATCCTATCAACCCATACAGATGATTTCAACTTGAGATACCATGACCTCTTATTATCTTTAATAGTCCTTCTTATGATCTTTAACAGATTCTTATTTGTGGAGTCAGCAAGACCATTGCCTTGTGGATAGTAATTTGATGAAGTGATGAGATAGACACCATGTTGAATGACCCTTTGGCTGATCTTACTCCCCACAAAGGCCATATAATTATCATAAATAATGGTTAAAGGAACTCAAAATATAGTAATTAACCCTTCATAGAAATCTAGAACATTGGACTCATTTACTTCTCTCAATACTCCTGCCGTTGTCTACCTAGTGAAGTAATATATAGTAGTTAGTATCCATTTATGTCCTACACTTTAAGGGGGATTAATGAGACCAATAAATTCCAACCCCCATTGGACATAGGGCTGGTCCACCATAATTTATTTGATAGGTAAGCCTACAAGTTTCACTTTTCCTATAAACATAACACATTGTTTGCACTTCCTAACCCATGCATGACAATCACCAAATATGCTAGGTTAATAATACCCATCTCTCATGATCTTCAAGGTTGTGGTACTTGATGAATAATTCCCTCCACCATGTATATCATGGAACTACCCAATCAATCTTTATGTTTGGCTTGGCTCTATATATATTAGCAACATGTCATTGATATCTTTTTTGAACAAAACACCATCAACAGGAAGAAATGGAATTGATTTCAATTTGAAATATTTTCTTTTTGTAGGACCTAGATTAGAAGGGTAAATACCATCTTGAAGATATCTTAATAAGTTATATAACCACCTGGGAGCTAAGGTATGATCAGTTGTAACCTCTTCATCATTTAACACCAAAACTACCTCATTAGCCTCTTGCAAGTCTTGGGCTAGATGCTCATAAAGTCTTTTGCCTCTAATCAAATTTGTGACCTTGATTTCCACATCATACTCCATTACCTTTTTTATCCAACCAGCTCTTTTCTCATTTATGTCTTTGCTTAAGATAAATTCCTTAATACTTGGATGGGCCACCATTAAGTGTATCTTATTGTTAGACAATAAGTATCTAAACTAATTGAGAAACATTATAACTAAAAGTACATGTTTTCAACAAAAGAGTACCTTTATTTTTCATATTCTTCCAAGCCTTGACTAAAGAGGGCTATTGAATGCTCCAAAGATTCATGGTTCTATAACATAAGAATGCTTGAAAGGGTGTCTATGTTAGTATAAGTGTACAAAATGAAATCCTTTACAAAATTTGTGTTTATGAGTGTGGGAGCACTAGTTGTGGGCTTCTTGATCTCTTCAAAACTCTTTACTCCTTCCTTGGACTAGATAAAACTCTTATTCTTCTTTAGCATGGTTGTAAGTGGCTTAGCTAAAGTGGAAAAATCTGAAATATATCTTCTTATAAAATTAATTTTCCCTAAGAAGCTTTGTGAATCCTTCTTGTGCTTTGGCAAGGAAAGTGAAAGAATTAAATCTATCCTTTCAGAATATATACTCAAACCATGTTTTGAAATCACATACCCAAAAATTTTACCTTTATGAACTAAGAAGACACATTTCTGGGTATTTAGAGACACCCTAAATTGCCTACACCTTTCAAAAACTTTCTTGAGTGAACCATGTGCTCACTAGCACTCTTTGAGAAAATTGTTATGTCATCTTGATAAAAAAATATAAACTTATTAAGAAGGTCTTGGAATGCCATATCCATGGTTCTCTGAAAGGTTGTTCCAACATTGGATAAACTAAAGGGCATCTTTCTATATGCAAATGTTCCCCATTTTGTATTGAAGGTTGTCTTGAATTGGTCTTCTTCCTTGACCAAAACCTAATTGAAACCACTATATCCATCCAAAAAATAAAATATCTCTAAACCTGCAACCAACTATAAAATTTGTTCTATGGATGATAATGGATAGTGATCTTTAAGGGAAGCCTTGTTCAAATCATGAAAGTCAACACATAGTCTAATCTCAACATTCTTCTTCCATAATGGAACAAAGTTTGCCATTCAAGTTGAGTGCTTGAATATAAATATAATAGCTGACTCTATGAGCTTATGAAGTTCAACTCTCATCAAAGGCTCAAGCTTTGGATTGATAGGCCTTTGTCTTTGTCTTACTGGCTTAGTTTCAGTTTCTAACTCAATGGTGTGTTGAGTTATAATTGGCTCAAATCCATTAAGATCATATATTTCCAAGTAAATACATCAACAAAATTTATACATAATTCAATGAAAGCTTCCTTTTTTGAAGGAGTGCATACCATACCCAAATTCAAGTTCTTACAAGCTGCAAGTTCTAAATTGGCATAGTGTTCCTCCTTTGTTGACAAGGATAACTTTTCCTTTCTCAACTCATCATCACCACTTAATATATTCTCAAGTGTGACCAATCCCTTAGGAAACATAATTGTTTTTAGTTGCAAAATCTGATCACCATATTGTTGTAAGAACTTTGGTTGATTTCTTAAGAAAAACTCAGCTTCTTCTTGTAAGAACCTAAAAATTTGATCATCATCTTCAAACACTTGTTGATTCTCATGGTTATTTAGGATAGAAGGTCTTATAAATACCTTAAAATGTGACTAAATTTTTTCACTTTTTATATCAGTTGGGATACTAAATTGTGCCCCAATGGCAGCCAACCTATCGACATGTTTGTTTTCATTTCTTGGTATTCTTTAGATGTTGAAAGCCTATAAATATTCAAGTAAGTCTCGTACCCTACGCTTATAATATCTAAGAAATATTTTTTTACATACATTAATACCTCTTACTTGGTGAACTACAAGTTCACTATCACCAAAAACTTGTAAGGTGTTGAATTTCATCTTCATATCCCATGCAAATCATGTACTAGTGCCTCATATTCTGTAATATTATTTGAATAAACAAACTAAAATTTAATATAAGAAAAATACCTTTGATTTTATATAGAATTTAAAATTGTTATATCCCTAGTACCGTGCTTATTCTTCAATCCATCAAAGTATAATTGACATAGACCATCACTAGACTCATCATCTTTCATCATGGTTAGAATTGGTGTATCATTATCATAGAGGCAATAAACACCAAGTGAACCTTATTAAATTTGCTCACAAGAATAATGTTCATGCAAATTACATCCCCATTTATCAAGGAACAAATATAGAACTCCATCTAAAGGTGATTCATCTTCCACTCCACTAGTTTCTTGCACCTCATCTGAGATGATATAGTTAGTGTTCATAACACTTGGCATATATGGGTCCAAGTGGAAACATGTAATAGGTTTAGAAAATATTTTTACCTTAGTACCATACCTAGTTTTGAACATCAAATATGTCTAATTAGTTGATAAGTATCCTCAAATATTTTAAGTGAAGTCCCTTGATAAACACATAGCAAAGCAGAGAGGCAAGTCCACCATAACTACATCTTATTGAATGGTAACATTGGGACAAGCATGTAGTGTCAACTTTATATCTTTAATAAACCCTATTTTCTTTGTTGGTGATCCATCTACTTGTAATACTCCTTTAGTATTTGGTTCATAAACAAGACCAAGCTTATCTACATTTTTTTTAGGCATAATAGTGTTACTGGCTCCACTATCTACCATACAATTATGGAACAAAGTGTCACCAACTATAAAAGAGAGTAGAAAGGGGGGTTATTTTATTCTACCTTAATTTTGTCTAATTTTACCATCTTATTTACCTGATGTACTTGTTGCTTAGTTGGTTGGTCTGAATTAGTTAGGACAACACTTTCTTTCTCAATCAATTTTGGAGACAATTTGAGAGTTGAAAGCTTTTGAATGAGCATGTGTTTTTGTCATGGAATAGAGATGAAATCCCACATGTTAATGTTGATGTTAGAATTTTTTATTTGATACAATATACTAAATTGAGCCCCACTAACCTTTGGCTGCACTTTCTAAACCACCAATTGCTCATGAACTAGAAGTACTTAAGGAACCTTTCCAACCTCTATATTCTAATTTCTTTGTGTTATAGGAGAAGCAAGTTGATCTTTAATACTCTACTAGGGAATAACATAAGGAGTGCTTGAATAATTACTCACATATTGAGCCTCATCAATGGTTCTTCTTTTAGCTCTAGTTATAATTGTAACTTGATCAATTATATTGCTAATCTCACCACCCTGATTGAATGCAACATGATCATCCATTTTCCAATTCACATTAATGGCATCTATTCACCCTTGAACTTGTTGAATCTCTCCTTGTGAGGCCAAACTTGTTTATTGGTGCTGACTTCCTTGAAGAGAAAAATCTTCTTGTGTCATTAATGGCATAATAACATTTTATGACACCAAGGCTTGGTTTTGAGCATTATTGAGATTAGAGGGATACCAAACTAAATATTGCATCAAGTAATTTTAGGGATGTGTGGGAACAATAGCTCTTAAATAGGAAGGTACACTAGGATCAAGGGCTACTTATGGTTTACCCTGAGTCATGGCCCCTTGTGGTTGGTAGGGTGGTCTATTTTCTCTGAACACTTAATAAGGAGGCCTTTGATCTCTAAAGGGTTGATAAGTGGTATTATTTTTTTGTTGATAAGACCTATTATCCTGGTACTACTATCTTTTGAGTTGTACTATTTCATTCTCAAAAGATTACACCAAACTTTTTAACTCTCCAAGCTCACTAGCTTGACTAGAATGGGTTACAATTTGATTTTTGAGGGATGGAATAAGAGCTAAATATGGCACTTGGAGGAATTGATGGGGTGGATATGGTTTCAATTCTAGGAATATAGGCATTATATGCCTTGGGGAGAGTTTACCAGCTTGTATCAAGCTATTTTCTGCTCTTATTGTAACTTTATAAGCATCTAAGAAGGTGATACCACCCATTGATTGTATCATCACACTAATATCAGAGTTGAGGGATTTTAGATAGTAAAATAAGACATATTATGGGGATGGTATAATCAATGTAGGTATCTTGGTCCATGTCTTTTGGAATTCAGGGTAAAAATCAGACATGAACTCATGAAGAGATCTTTTTATGGTAGTTAGTTGTTCAACTAAGGATAGGTGATTATATTTATCCTCAAATTATCTAACTAAGGCTATACCTAATTCATCCCGATTAGTAATGGAATTTATTGGAAGGTTTATATACCATTCCAATGCTTTTCCCTTGAAGGAAGTAGTAAGCAATCTAATAGCTACATTGTCTTGAATAACATTGTGAACTGAATAAAGGTTGGCAACATCTTGGATGTGCTCAATGGGAGTTTTTTGATCTTTTACTAAGAATAATTGGATAATATTAAGGGAAGATACAATAATGTCATCAAAATGGGCTAAATTCAATGGGATACCCCTATTAAATGGAATAAACACTTGATTTCTGATGGCCATTTAGATAGTAGGGATTGCACTACCTAAGATAATAGAATGACCAAGAGATGAATATTTTTCTAAGAATATGGTCTTGTCCTACCAAATATTGATCTTTTATATGAAGTAGAAGGCAACTCAAAGAATTCAAGAGGAATACCTTTACTTGTTGACCTTGTAGTAACCTTTAGCATGAGAGTATTTCTAGGATGATGTTATGAACTCTACAATCTAAAGAATCTTTAGCTTTTGATGATGATGTATGTCTTCCTCTACTAACAAATACTCTCCCCAGCTTCAAATTTTATCTATGTCAAGGAGAATGGGTCCCATTGGGTGTGCCAAAAATTGTTGTGGTCTTAATTTGCACCCATGGGGAGAGTTCTTCAGGCTCTCTCCAACTAAGCCACAAAATGAGAACAACCTTAGTTTATGGGTATCCTATAGTGAGGTTGAGCCTCAAAAGAGGGCTAGTTCCCTTGTATATATGACCTAAACTAATATCTTTCTTTGGAAAGGGAGAGAAATAGATAATAATGGATGAAAACATGTAAAAGGAGGTGATGCACCAATATTTTGAACACTTATAATGGCATAAGACATACACTATCAAACACTTTCAAGACTACAAATATCACTTCATTCACTTTTTTTATCAACCTTCACATAAGTATTTCATAAAAAGGCATGAACTAGCTATTAATCTAGCTTGGGAGGGCAGTTGTCCACTTATAAACCAATAAACAAACTATCTATTGCACTTAGAATGACTTATGAAAGCTATAAGACACTTCATGAAGGTGATAAAACTTAGACATAGGCAAAGGAAAGAATACATTCACTTAACCACATCAATGAATTCATGAAACACACTTCAATTTAGCTTGCAAATGGAGGAATTTAGTCTTTTATTGCATCAAATAGGTGTTGCAGTATAAATCTTGGTATAGCCTGGGCAAGCCAAAAGCATAAGAATTTCTTTATTTTGGGGAGAAATGGGGAATATATAAGAAAAGGGGAGAGAGAGAGAGAGAGGGAAACAATGAGGCCCAACCACTTTTGATCGATTAACATTGATCTTGTTCAACAAATTAACCATTGATCAACTCCAAATAGCTCTTAAGCCCTCTCATTGGCTTAGAAATGCACTAGAAGACAAGAACTTATCGAATGTGTCAATTCATGATCTATCCAAAAGGGGAAAGTCCCCAAAGACTTTGAAACCTCATTAAATGCTCCATTGTCTCTCTCAACCTCCAAACTCTCCATCTACTTAATGAACTTGTAGTAGTATGCTTCATCTTGATATATCCTTTACGTTATTAGATAACCACCTGAATTCATTCCTCTAGTGTCCCTTATATCATTCCTTTAATAGTCCCTATTTTGTCATTACTCTAAATCTTAAATGTAGGTTCACTATAGATGAAAACCAATCACCCTATTGGTTTCCATATAGCTATAGTCTTAATGAAGCTCCACAAGTTAGGGTTTTTTTATCATGCACAAGATGTAAAAATTACACCTCAAGGGTTCTGAGTGGTTTGATTAAGCTTTAATGGTGATCTATGATTCACAAGGCTTGATTATGATAACCTAGATCATATTTGATCTTGTATTTATGGATTTTCCTTCTTAAGTGGTAAAAAAAATTGACTTGACATGTCTATCTACGTGGTATCTACTTGGGGCTACCTATTTATTTTTTAAATCTGACTAGTGTCACCTCAAACACATGTCCTCATCCTGTGCCTTCCAGAGGTTCTATCAAATTTTTTCTATTGATCTCAAAAGTCTCCTAGCTTTGACCTTCATCATTAATTGTTGATCTATGATCTACTTTCTACATTATGCCACTTGGTAGCCTCACATTTATCCTCAAGATATTGCTATGAATTTCATCTAGTTAACATGTTTATGTCATGTGGTATCCTCTCATATAATTTAGATTCATTAACTTCTTGACCTCATGCACACCTTTGATCTACTCTACTCGATTGAACGTGTGCCATTAATCTCTTTTCTACTTGATCTAATACACACCATTGATCTACTAAGTCATTATGATCATGACACTTTCCATCAATGCATTCAATATGAGGATCCATTGACTTAATGGCCATAATCTCACCATTGATCTTTAATTATACAATTGAATGCACATCAGATATATGCATTTGACTTATTGACTCTATTGATCACCCACATGCCATTGATCTTTGTTGTTGGTCTCTAATAGCATGTTACTTATCAACCTTATATTCAACATGAAGCTCATTTAAGGATTTTTTTATTCAAAATGTCTATTTCTTATTACTTTAACTTGATGTCCCTAAGCACGTCTCACATTAATAGATCATTTTTAAAGACTTATATCTTGAGATAGAAAACTCATCAAGATACTAAACTTGCAGGGGATGATCTTGCCATAAAATACACCATTGATATGCAACTCTTCAACCTTGGTTGGCTTCCCAAATACACTTATTAAATGCACAACCAAACTAATCTGTTCATTCTTGCATGATGGGTTGAGATAATCTGGTTCCTAATATCATATCAAGGAATATTCAAGACCAACTTATTGACTCATGAGATAAACTCGCATGATATGTAAAGTTTCAAATGGAAGGGGTGACAATTTGACCTGTGAGGGTAAAATTGTCAACAATGCCTAGTAGTGCAATAGAAAGCATAAGCTCATACCATAGAATCTATGCACTTGGTACCCCTAGAGCTCATGATAGATCTAAACCAGTAGGCCCATGCAAAAATTATTTTGTCCTCAATAATATCTACTAATACACCTAACAATACCTAGGGAATTTGCCTCTACTCAAGTCTAAAAGTACATAGCAAGTGATAATTATCATCATCATGGTCATGAACTATCTCCCATCCCTATCCATGTAGTATAAATCACTAAAATAGAATCCCCCTACATGCCATCTCACCTCAACAAAATCCTCTCTAAATAGTTGATCCATGTAGGCATCTTGTTCATTATTCTAGATCAGTTCCACCACTAGACTATGTATAGTAGTCTCAAAATCTTATGAATGTCCTCAAGCAAGATCATCATCTCTTCCTCGACAAATGAAGGTATTGGCATCTAGTTCCCATCTCTCTATGAGGGCTACCATCATCATTGTATCTCATGGCATGCACCAATAATATCGCATGCCCCCAAGCCCACTACTATCATGTGATCCTAATCTCCTCTAGTCATGTCTCTACATACAACCTCGAAGAGAGATGGCACTCAATATTGCATCACCAGTATCACCCTCACCTACACAAGTTAGATATATGCCTTAGTTTTTACTACACATTCTTAACCTCACAAACATTCCACCTATCACAATTACCCCTACCAGCCTCTTTGCTTAAACCAACTTATCTCGAGCCTAAGTCTACAAGTTACTCCTAAGCCTAGGTTTTCTACCCCTAACATAAGCCTAACCAAATTCTATGCTACCTTGAAAGCATTATTCTAACCTTTTTGCACATCTCTTTACCCTTTCTGACCTTATCCCTTTTTCTAAGAACCATCATCTGTCGAGCCTCGATCGACACCAATTCCTTATATGACCATTTTTAGTTGAACCTCAACTCGCATCGGTTAGGTATCAAGGATCAATGTTGATCCTAGCTTGATAAACATTGATCCCATATTGACTAATAGTACTTGATAGCAATCAACATCAATCACTATGAGCCATGATTGACAGCCTCCAAGCCCTAGATTTCTCTAAATAATATACAAAGACCTACAATAACATACTCTAATCCCTCCCCCTACCCTATTTCCTACCAAATCAAAATAACAACTATAATTTTACCCCCATATACCCTCATGAATTGAATTTACCTAACATAAAACACACCATTTTCAAAACACAACCTCCCAAATTCAAACAAATAGCAAAATTTTCAATAGATAGAGTATAAATTATTACCTCATTATGTGTACATCACCATGGATGAGCCCACTACACTAATGTTGTTCTCCCTCCACCCATAGTGCATCTTCCTAATCACCACATCTTGGTCCCCACACTACCCACCTGGCATACTCTACACCATGTCACCCTCCACTCACACTTAGTTAACAAATCTCTACCACTCTGCCCAAACTCTCAAGTCAGCTCACACTCAACTGCCCCAATCCTAAATTTTTATTCACCATCTCATTTTATAATAGGATAAATGGTAGCACAAATAACCAAAGTGATTTTCCAAATATGGAAAGTATTTTGACCTTTTAGGTCACCAACAGCCCTTTTTTAGGGTTTGGTCGGTGACTGATGTCAGTCATCGATAAGGTTAATATGACCAACATTGATCAACCCTGATTAACATCAATCGACCCCTTTTATAGTTTTTTGGACCCCTCACCCTTCTTCTTCCACCCCAAGGGACCCCTTTTCAAAACATAAAAACCTCATCAACTATAACTTTAGTCACTTTGTCCATTTATTTATATTATTTTTGTGACAACCCACATTTGTTACATCCTAATTCCTTACCAAATAAATTTACTAAATTATCCGTAAATATCTACAATTAACAAATTTAGATTTGGTTATATTTCTGACTAAGCTTGAGATTTATGCTATGTCAGGATAATAGAATGTTTCTTAATAAGATGATAATACATGATTTCTTATTATGAATTGGTTTATGAATGTGTTTACATTTTAAGCATATTAATGAATTATTCTAGTTATATATTATTGCTTATGATTATCATGTGAAAAGATATAATGACTTGTGTGTTATGAGGTGGACATAGGAGAATTCATCCCTTGAACATATTGAAGGGAGAGCATCATCGAAGAGGGTGGTATAGATGGAGACATTGAAGATCTATAGAGAGCTGGAAAAACTTTGCACACACCAACAATAGTTAGTCATTATAGAAATACAATTAAAATTATTGCTTTTGGTGTTTGTTTAAATTATTATTTT
Organism: Torreya grandis; assembly: GCA_037957365.1. Taxonomy (NCBI): domain Eukaryota; kingdom Viridiplantae; phylum Streptophyta; class Pinopsida; order Cupressales; family Taxaceae; genus Torreya; species Torreya grandis. The sequence continues at coordinate 806,389 of JARHVA010003684.1, read as the reverse complement.
CTATATTTTCCTAAACAGTTAAATTATAAACATAAATTCCTTTGTGTGCTTAGCCTAATACATTGTTAATACACATAGAAGCAATTTAATAAAGGTAAAATTTAATACGGGTTATTATTTTACCATTAAATTGGTAAAGCATAAGTAAATGTTAAATGGATTTAATATGAAATTGGAATTTCATATTAAAATATATTTAAAAAATGGAAATTATATTGGAAAAATTAAAAAAAGGGAAAAAAAATAAAATGGAATAAAACAAAAAAAGGAAAGGAAGGAATCAAAAAGATTTAAAACTTATTAAAACATTAAAAAAAAGTATTAAATTTCGAAAAAAAGGGCTACGCCATTCTTATTTTAGGTAGAGTAAGGAGAGATAAAAAGAAGAGGAAAAGAAAGGAGGTGAGCGAGGCGTAAGAGGAAAGAATGGAGAGGAGAAAAGAGACTCTTCCAAGAAAATCCTAGTCAAGCTTTGAAATGTAGGTGGTATGAATTCTAGTTTGAATCTAAAGAATTCTAAATTTGCATTTGATTTACTATTATTGATCATGATATAAGATTCATATAATAAATAGATAATGAATTATTTGGTATCCTACTATATTCTTTTGATCTATATGGTAGGAAACTCATTCTATACCATTGACTAGATAAAGTGTAGTTATAGTAGTGCCACAACAGTATATTATTACCAATGATTATTACCGAGTATGAATATAGCCTAAACGTTTAGTGAAATTTTGTAATGATTAAAATCAATGGTCAATTCGATAGCATTGTATGTCATTGATTTAATCTAAGCTGGTATAATTATTACAATGATCTATTTCTATAGACAGCAAAATTAAAACAAGATTGTAGCTAATTAAACATTAGTTTCTTCTTATAATAAACAAATACCTGAGGCATCGTTGAGTAGTCTAAATAGCATTGAAATAGGCAATTTTTCTAGAGATTAATGTGTCCAGCATTTAGAATTATGCAGCCAAATTTTTATACCATGGTGTAAAGGTTTAAGACAATTACAAAACTACCAATTTAAATCAATGAATAATATTCTAGCAGTAGTTATGATCATCATATATTTTATGAAAACTTTAAATATTAAAAAAAAGTAATCAGGTCTTAAATTAACATTCTTCAACATGATGTCTCAGTTAAAATTGGTATTTTGGGGTAGGCGTTGACTTGTTTTTCCTATTGTAGTCAGTTGAGTATTTTGTTTTAAAAAAACCATTATGACTACCTTTGCACCCAATGTAAACATGAGTATATTGTTGATTGGGTGAGATAAATTACAGATAGGCTAGAATAAGGTGATTGAATATGATTTTGGGTACACTTTGCCTTAGATCAGAACTCTTGATTACCCAGGCATCACCTTATTTTAAATGAGAATGTATCCTTTAAAATAGAAATTATTGTGCTTGGAATCAACCCTATTGACTGTACATTACTATTCACAAATGGATTATTCTTTGATAAAGGCTATATGCATATTTTGTAAGAGTAATAATAATAAAATAATCTAATTTTATAATTTGAAAAAATATAAAATTTAGATTGGTTGTTATCTAAATGAGGCATCACCCCGTTTCAACAGAAAAAATCAATTTCAGAATAAACTATATGTATGTGTTTATCATCCGTTATAAACTCAATAATTAATCAACAAGTTAATTATTTATGAATGATAAATAGCAAAATATTATTTAAGACCATATTGAATTAATTTTAAGAGTATATTTGAATAATGTCAGGCATGTAATCATTTTAATTTAATTTATTTAAGCCCTTAAAATTTTTGAGTCCAACATAAGTAAGGAGATTACAAACCACTATAATCTTAAATGGACATAGATTATTTAATTCTGTGGTAAAGACCTTGGAACATAGAAGCTTAAATTTAGGTTAAAATACCTCATATTTGGCATCGATTAATGCTAATAGAAAAATTATTAAATGAAATTTATAATAAATCATCTTTTGTAGTGGGACTCGAGTGGGAATTGTAGTTTGATTTTTTTATATAGCAAATTAAATCTGAGCTTTATTATAAAGTCTTGTATTGGATCTTCACAAGAACTATAAGTGATATAGGAGTTTTAATGCTTGGTGGGCATAAATCTTAGAATCGATAATTATTGACAAGAAATGTAAAACCAACTAGTTTATTAGCCATTATTGTATAGGTAACCATAATAATTCATAAATGGAGTTGAATGGGTAAAATATAGTTACCTCATATTGTGGATTAAGAACTTACATAACTCCTTAAAACATGAAAATCCATCATGCAAAATTTGACGTTGAGTTACATATTATGACTATCAACATAATTAGAAAACTAAGATAGTCTTCTTTAGTTAATATTCTCTAAGGGCGAGGGCCCTACCCTGGTTGGCTAAGTATTTCCGCTGCGGCTCTGCCGGTCTCAAGTTCTAGTCTCCCCCCACCCCGTGGTACCAGTATTAGGCGTGTCTAGCCAGTGCCGCCAGTCACGTTAAAAAGTTTACCAGGCTTTACAAAAAAAAGAAAAAAAATCTCAAAATGTATATTAATTAATAAGTAAATGAATTCAATTAAATAGTTAGAAAATGATTGCTTGTAAATCCCCAATATAAATTGGATCTGAAACTAGATTATTTTATGTTTTCAAGAAAAACAAAGTTTTGGGTTATTATATAAAATGAGTGTGTTCTGTGTATGCTTAGTAGTTACAATTAAAACACAAAATTGTGGTTTAGAAACTACATAACATTAGAATACTTTCATGTGGTGCATACTAGGATGTGCAAGTGCTAATATATATAGTGATTATACATGTAATTTATTAGACGATTGTATAAGTCATTAAGTTACATAGGAATCATTATATATAACCTTTAGAATAAACTCCTAAAATCAATGAGTCGTTAAGGTGTAAAGTCATAATGGGATTTATGAATTAGTTGACTCATAATTAGCAATATGAATGACTACTATTCATATGTATTTAGTATGGAATAGTTGTGTAAACTACATACTATGAGTGTGTTAAATGTATAGCTATCCTTAGTGCATAATGGTGTATTGTGATGCATGTTATTATGTTGAGATACCTTGGTATGTTTGTATGCAAAATATACCCGAGTGGTATAATACTTTACTATTTGCTTGTTATTATCTACATGGATCAATTGAGTCTTGAAATTCATACGTTTGGGTTATGTGTTGTTATGTAGTTGGGAACCTATGATAGTATGGGATATCATAGGGTACTACAGTACCAAAGTATGTTGTACATAGATGGTACTTACTATAATTACTATACCTAGCTCATATCTACATTTGTCTATATATTGTATACATACTAGTTATTGATGTGGATGGCGTGTGGTTTTATAGTTGGTATACTTGGGTATGTGTGCATGCAAACTCTGAGAATTTAGAAAATGTTGTGTTGGAGTGTTATTATGTTCCATGGGAATGATGTTTTTCTTTTCAAATGCTTGTATTTTCATGTATTTGAGGTTACTTCATATGATTAATTGTGAAAAACTAGTAGTTAAGTCTTAGAACACTTGACTGTGGTAATATGGGTGGCCATAGGGTGTAGATAACTGAAAACCAATTATATTGTTGAATTATATAGTCATATTGTATATTTACCAAAGTGGTATTTTTGTAATCATTATTTCTAGTATGGGATATAATATAATGAAATATTCATGCATATGTTAGACAAATTTAATGTATGTTATTATTGCTCCTATGTATACCATGTCATGTGATGCATGTGCTAATAGGATGTAAGTTGTTGAATCTTATGGTTGAAATGTATTTGACCAATCTGTATTGATATTGTGGAGTAAGAAGTGAGATGAACTTCACTAACTTATTGGCATCGCAATACTAGATGAAGGCAATATGATCAAGTGGTGTGTATGAAATTGATTGATCTAGATCATTATTATTTATTATTTATAAAACTTTGGGCTAAAGTATGTTTTGTGAGACCTTATCATTTCATGAGTTTGATTCACATGTTTGTGATATATCTTCTAATAGAATGGATTTATATGATACACTACATGTTTAGTTTAGAATCATACAACACACATATACTTGTTAGTCTCTTTGGATTCCTATGCCATCACTATTTACTTATCTGTGAAGGAAGGGTCATTCCCTGACGGAATAGTGCAGGGGATCGTTGGTCTGTGGTTGGTGTGGAAAAGCACTTGAATGATGCTTTCCCTCCCCCAATATTACTACTATTGAGATGACACTTGAGATTACCACAGATACTAGAGAGTCTGGGGAACTCATGCTCCGAGGAGCCAAGTATCTTATTTATACATTGTCTTGTATTATATTTATCATTGAGTAGTATCATGAAGAGTTGTAATTAATTGTTATTATAAATCAGCAATGGTGGTTATAGACTTATTTCAGTTGTAGCTGAATTAGTGTAATTACTTTTTGTATTCACATTATGACATGTACTCTCTCATGATATTAGAGATTGGTATTATGTGATGTATTATACTTGTTTTTATTGTTACCTTATGTATTTATTATGGTCCTTATATATTCTTGTGGTGTAATCTATATTTAGTATATGTGTTAAATTAAAAAATAAAAATCGTGTATTTCCATGTCTAACCTAGTAGGGTTGTTACAACATTCAACTTTAATTTCACCCACCTTGCCACACTCCACACAACATTTCACACATTTTCAACTTTTACACAAACCTCTCAGGTGTGTTTTGATACGCCTAATGGTAGATCCATTCCCTATACCCACTTCTATTTTCTCAAGATCACCCAACTTTTGGCCCCCTATGAATCTAGATACCTTCACATGGTGACTTGCATTTACAAGTTCACCCACATCCACTACACTAATGTGGTGGCCTGGTTCACTTGAAACTTGTCCTCTTTAGTGCAGTCTTATTTTCCACTTCATACCATCCTACCCACTTTGCCACGCATATAAACTTGTCAAACCTACACCCAACTCTATTTTTACCTCATCACATCTTGGTTTGAGGGGGAACACCTCCTCCCATACTTGAGACATCCAACTTACCACTACACTTGTTGCTTTTGTTTTACAGTTTGAGTATGCAACTACACAATAAAAGGGGTAAAAAGTAGATACTAAAAAATGACATAGTTCTAGTCATCGTAAAACACTCCTTAGCTCCCTTGGCCCCCTTAGGTTAGTATTAATTATTAAAATCCTTTAACACACCCATTTATCTCCTTTTGACTATTTTAATTAAGTAAATTAAATTAAACAGGCCTATTTACACCTCCTCACCCAAACCCATGGCTAAATGATTGACACCTAGCCTTAGGACTATTTCCCACGTAGGTATTTAATACCCTAACCCCATTGGCTTATTCCTCATGCATACCAATAAGGCCTTAAATAACCTCAGACCATTTACATTGGTCTTAACAACTAGCCTTAAGTACAAATAGACAAAATTAGCAAGTTTTAACTATTTTTTCTTGACCAACATTGGTCAACTCTTGATCGGCACCAATTGTCTAAGATTGATGATAGTTACTTAATGCCACTCAAATACCCTACCTCAGGAAGTTAAAACTATCTTTTGTGCAAGAATATTAACTCTTAGGTGAATCAAAGCTTCTAGATGAACCAACCAAACTAGAGACATCTAAGTGCCCCAGGAACTCATCATGAAGAGCTCAAGTACTATTACTCTACTTGTATTGCTCCATAATCCTGAGCAATTTGTACCCAACCTCAGCACTCCTCTAAGCTAACAAACTTTAGAGCTAAGTATCTACATTTATATCAAATTCAATAATTAATATCAGTAGTTTTATTATTTTTCACCGATTCCCCATCTGTCCCATACTTCCCCTCAATGTTGGAGTTATGTAACTTCAAACACCCCATCTTCCACCAAGCACCCATAAACCATTCCCAGTCACCTAACCACCCAAATCCTAAATTGTATACTTTTGAGCATCTATTCTACCCTCATGACCATTCCCCAATCCATAAACAATCTGTACAGACCTTCCTACAACTCACCTAACACCCATTTTTACCTAAACCAGAACCAATAAAGACTGACACCAGTCATCTCTAATCGGCATCGGTCCTCCCTCAACTAGTAGCAGTTACTTTAGCCATCACTGGTTGCATAGTGACTAGCACCGATCACTGTGTGTTTTATTTTTCCAAAATTAGCAAATAATTCCCACCTATCTACCTTCATCCAAATTCTAGTTTTTGAGTTTTGTCACACCACAGAGGCATAAATTATTTTTTTGAAATGATTTGGAACATTTTAGCATTAGTTTTCAATAATTTATTACTATTTTGATTAAAATCACTTGTTTCCCTTCAAGTATCACTTGTATTAATTTTTAATATTTTCTATTATTTCATGTAAGCACCTATTTCTATTTTTCAAAACCTAGTTGTTTCAAGAGTGGATTGATAGCCTCTAAGGAAGTGTAGTGCTTTCATATCTAGCTTACATTAGGCAATCCACCCATATATCTTACTAATCCACCCTTTTCTAATTACTTTCTTATTTATAGGTCATCCTCCCAAGCCAAAGAGTAGTATCTACAATCGACTGGATCATGAGCACACAATGAAAACCAGGTTCTTCTAAACCACACCCCTCTTTTTAATTTCTTCTTATTTTCTAAAATTGAAAAAAAAAACATGAAAAAAATAGTGAAAGCCTCAATTGGATGATTTAAAACATCTCATTGAAGTCACCTAATCTAATAAGCAATGTATATCTTAAATCCATGAGTTAATTCTAGATCGTGAAATGAATAGGTGGATCCTGCCACCAACTCAAATTTGAATTCATGTTGGGTGAGATGATAAATTCCATCAATGTAGGATATATGTGTGGATCCCTATAAGTTCCCAAAGGTGAATTAGTTTACCATTATTCATTGTCAATTACCCATAGTTTGCCTCCTCACTTTTAGCTCATTCTTGTACCCTTTGTGGTCTCTTTACTTTGAATAAATTACTATCAGAATTTCTCCATTTTTTGCCATCGCTAATTCATCCTCTAACCATAAGGCTAACCCTGAATATAGATATACCACTTCCCTAAGAACTTAACAAACTTTGAACAATGCAATGAAATATTTAAAGTGATTAAAGTGGTGCCCAATTTTTCCTCTAGTGACTACAAATATGAGGTTGAATTCCAAGATGCCCTTAAGGCATATGAAAGATGTGGATTGCATGAAGCTATGGCCAAACTAAAGGTTTTATCTTGTGCTATCCTCTTTGGGAATATGCTCCTCAAATCTAAGTGAGTGAAGGATGGTGCCCATAATGTGGTGTACTCTATAGGATTCAGGCACAAGATTATAGACATCTCTAGAGCTACATTTAAAGCTTGATACAACCTCCTAAAATACACAATTGCCTATGATAAGACCATAATGGATATATGGGTTGACACTTATCATATTTATGAATTTTTGAAGGATTGGGTAGAGAAACCCAATACTAAGTAGGTTAATGAGGAATCCATGGATTCTTACACTGTCAACACCTTCAAAAGAGTCTATGTCAGCATGATCCTATTTGATCGATTATTCAGGGTCAGTGATAATTTTCATGGTGATATCCTTTGGGTGCCCCTAGTCAACATCATCCTCAAAGGTGAGGAGATCCCAAACCTCGAGAATGTTATCAACTTTTATGTAGTGCACCATGTCATGTAGGCCTAGGTGGGTGGAAACTTTCACATGAAGAGTTACCTAGTGGATGTCAATGTGTAACTATTATGATTAATCCTTATACTTTCCCACCTTGAACTCCTAAGGGTATAATGGTCTATGTGGCTTTCTATAAATTGTATGGCGATCATTACCAAAATCACATCTAGGAAATGTATGAGGCATTCTACCTGGTGGTCTATATGGTCATCAATGATGTGGACATACCTCGACTCTCCAACAAAATCAAGAAATATATTATCCCCATCAATAATTATTAGTACTACAAGGATGACAAAATCATCTGAGTGACAGGTATTCACAAGCCCCCCCTACGCTTGCCCTGTCAAGTTTTAGACTAGTTACCTAAGAGGGAGATCGCCTATCAGTTGATAGAAGGTACCTTTAGCTACTACCTCAACCACCAATAAAAGACTTAACTATCCCTCCCTATCACCATCTGCCACCACATATACAAAATTTTACCTCTATTACCAAATATGGTGGTGAGCAGGGATTCTTATGCCCCAAGTAGAGCAAAGCATAGGGAATGGAACCTTCATGGCATCATTAAGGCCCATGTGGTGAGATATCAATCTCATCTCAACATCACGTACAACCATGTGCCTTACCTAAATGATGAGATACACCTCAACCCTATAGATGATAAGGATGTGCTCACCAGGTTTGAAGTGAACAAAGGGAAGGGAAATAAGGTTCAACCCAAGCCATCCACCCAGAGTGGCTTTATTCACATACACCAATTCAACCCTAGGGAGACATTTAGGTAAATACCAGCAATATTTCAAGGAAAATCATCCAAGGAGTCCCATCTCCTTCTCCTACATAGGTCGCACCTCCCCCAGTCTCAGATCTAGCACCACCACCTCCTATAGTTTAAGCTACTTGACTTTAGGTTATGAAGGCACTACAATTTGACATTATCAATATCTAAGATTTGAGCCCTAAATGTGACCAAAAATAAGCATCCATATAGATCCATTCCCTTCCATCATCCATCAATAACCCAATAGAGCACCCCTAGGTTTTACTTTTCTTACCAAGACTTCTCAGGTGGTGCCTCCCCTATTTCCCATTCCAACCTCCCCCCCAATAATTCACTCAAGTACTTTTATACCCAACCATGTACAACATCCTCGCATCCCAACATCTACCCACTCATCCCATTTCACAGTAGGGATCCCTACAACAAACCTCTGGTTTTTAAGAGCTATAGTTGCTTGGCCCTTAGCACCTCCATTATTTAATGCCTAGTAGGTGGCTACTTATAAACCTACACCAGTTCAAGTTTTGGTGAACCCAATAACAAGTTCACCTGTGTCCATAATTCTATCAGCTCCAACCACTTCAATGGCACTTATAATCACTCAATAGACTCCATAATTAGCCTCATCCACCACCACTCTTTCTACTAATATAGTGTAATCTGATCTAGGCAAGATGCCTAAGAAAAATCAAAAGGTAACTCATGCTCCTCAGTCACCTATTGGTCCTTATTACCTCCCAAGCTTCCCTTTTCTATTGTTATGGGTGCCCAAAGATTTGGATTTAACCAGCCAATTTCATTTTTCCTTTTGAATACTCCTATCCCTAGCACTATGAGTCCTCATGTTAATTTGACTTGAAGCCAGTGGCATGCCTAAATGTTCCCATGGGCTTCTTTATTTATCCTTCCACTTTTTTCTCCCATGCCTCTTCCTTCTTTGTTTCTCTCTTCCTTCCTTCCTTACACTTCATCCACTCTTCCTCCTCCCATGCCTCCACCTTTTACCTCTATCTCTACCACTCCACCTTCACCCCCTTCTACCCTAGGAGTTGCCACATGAGTGCAAGAGCCTAATATGATTCTACAAGGTGATCCAGAAGTTTAATGGGAGTTTTATAAGAACTCAGGGAACATGAGGAGGATCTTTACGTAGGAATTCAATCAAAGAGGAGACCTAATGATGTGTAATACCAAACTTCTCCCTCATAAAAGTGAGAACATCCAATGAAGATGAGAAGATGGATGAGGATCCAATGTCTGTGTTCTGAACCACTCCATCTAAAAATATTATGGAGGACATGAAGGATTAGGTCTAGGTCTCGATGCACATGTAAAGAACACCTTCCATACATAACTAACTAGTTGGGTGAAAGAGGCCCTCATATAGCTCTTCATAGATTAAAGGGAAGTAGTTAGGACCTTGACTATGAGCAAGGAACACCTCCAATGAGCCTAGACATATTTGAAGAGGATCATTCATGTAAATAACAACTATAAAAAGATCATTGTGGTTATTAACAAGGGCATTTTCTTGGAGCTAAAACTCTTGCCTCTCTCTAACCTTAACCTATACTAGACTTATGTTGGAAGCATGAGAGCTTTCATTAAGGAATACTTGGTAGTGAATATGGTCATGTAACCTATAGACAAAGGCATAGAAAAGATGTTGAATTAATTCAAAGAGGTCAAAATCATAATGTTTTTCCATTCAGATGGCACCTTGCTAGATAGAGGAGAATTTAAGGTTAAACTAGGTCATTTCAACCAAGTCGTGAGGAGGGTGGGCAAGGCCAATAAAGTTGGGTCCAAGGTGATTTTAGAGCTCTTGACCCAATCCATGGATAGTATTAGCCAAGTGTCGAAGGTGAAATTTTCCCTTAGGGCCCTACTCCAGATGCATCAAAGACTATTAGCCTATTCAAAGGTGATCTTTTGGGAGCCTCCCATAAACTTGGTCAAGATGGACAAGGAGTTTGATCTGGTAGCAGTCACACTAGCTTCCAAAGAGGTATAACCTAAATAGTTGGGAGATGCTTCTTATCTATATCATTAGCATATCAACTGAGTGGGCTCCTTGGAATCTTTGGGATAAGTGGAAAATATTCTATTTATTTTGAATCTTTACAACTGTAACAACTTTGAGAGGTCATCATGACCAAGGATAGGAACCCTGTGCTACTTGGGGGTGAGCCCCATAATTTTTATAAAATTTAAACTACTTTCCCTTGAAATGGTCAACATTTCTTATGTAAAGAAATTTTGTTAAAATTAAATGCAAATTCCATGTTTTCTTTAGACTACGTTTTGTTTATCTATGAATGTGGTCCATCATTTTTAGCTTTTGAAAGAATGTTGATGATAAAGAATTGATTATGTGCTTTGTTACTAAGAATGAATTTTGTAGTTAAAATGTGCTTTTTTTTTCTAACTCATCTATGAATTCTTCTCATTTTATTTATAACACTTGTAATTTATGTACTTAAAATTACAAATTATATTCTAAGACCCTATTTCTAATCTAATATAGGCCCTTCTCTATGTTTACTTTTGTCAAATAATTCATGAATTAAGCATTTTATTTTGTTGTCCTTAGACTTTTTCCCTGTGTGATAATGAGTTCGAGCCCATGGTTAAACTTTCCACATAATGGTCTAAATGTCACTGGGCACACAACTCAGATCTTGAAGCATTAGTACCCTTTAAAGCCTGGAAAAATCCTTTTCTACCTTACCCTACTTCAACTTTTGTGTTTATATTATGAATATGTATAAATCCATCCCTTTCATTTAAAAATAGGTAAAGTGAAACCTAATAGTGCTCATTATTGGATTTGATTGAACAAAGGTGAGGGTTAGAATTACTTTATCAAACTATAACTGGACCCCTAGTGGTATCACTACATCTCTCAGAGACTCATTTCAAGAAGGCTATATCATGGATCCCAATACCTACAACCGTGCCCAGTATTGAACTAGATTCAATCCTAAAATGGAAGAGGAAATTCCCTTGTTATCCCAAATTTTGTTTTAAACACTTAATTTCATAAGTGTCTAAGGATAGGATTTTGGAGCAGACAACAACTTGGAAAAACTAATGGATGAAATATTTGAAGGCAATGATGACTATGAATGAGAACATAACTAGCACATTATTGATTCTAAAGGGCATTAAATTTTAGGAAAAGGATCCCCACTCGATCATAAAGGTTGTCTTCAGTTTATCCTGGTCCTTAATTTGAAACTAGTGGTAACTAGACAACCCATATATAAAAGTGTGAATTTCACACCCAGCTACCCCTTCAAGAATGTCTTTAGTGAAATGAGTAGGGAATGGATCCGTGACACATCTAACATTGATTATCTTGAAATATACACATATCTTGATGTGCACATCCTTCTTAATACTTATGACCATGGAGCTAACCGATTTAGATTTTTCCACAGGGTACATGACATATACAACTAGCATATTGTCTATCTCTTATTTTATTTTTTGTGCAAATTTGGATTCATATAATATGGCATTATCTACATGGGTCTAGTGCTCTCATCCAACTTGATCTTCATCTTTCTAATATAGGAGTGCACGCCCTTAATTTATTTATAGTTGCATATGAAAATATCATGATATTTGCATAGCAACTCCATAATATGATCTATGTCCTCATCCATCTAATAATCACCATTGGTATTAATCTTTGGTTCCTTCATAGTCCCAATGTTTATTTTGGTAGTCTTAAGAGGATATTTGTATGATTTATGCTTGTCATTTTTTATGTTCATCACCATGTGTTTCTTGTAAGATGTTTTTACCCTTAAGTGGTCTAGGTTCTTATAAGAATGTACCTCATCCACTTGGTGCATAAATTTCTCCTTTTGCAAATAAAATATCCAATTGTGTGACACCATAACTTCTTCATCTTATTCATTGGAGTTAATTTTAACAACATATTCTTCAAATAATATTGGAAGTGCAAGGCCCTTATCACTATATAGTTTCCACATGTGTTTTTCCATATTGTTGTCATATTTCAAGACTGTGTGATAAATCCAATGAAAAGGCTCAACTAACTCTATGTTTGCCAAGGAGAAAAAAGTGTGGATGAAGTTATCTCTTGGTGTCCTCCAATCCATATTTTCTTTGTGCATCTTGTTTATGACATACCATGCATGATTCCAAGTCTTTAAGGTTCCATAGAAAACATGGACCCATAATCTAATAAGGACATAATATATACTCCATGTCCAAATTTATTTGCATCTATGCAACTGTTCCCTCAAATTGATATCTTCACAATAAATTTCTAGTCCATTCATTGAGTTATGGTTATCTAATCTAGAGTAAATAACTTCCTTGACCTCGGCCCAAGTGAGGAGGTTTATCATATGCATTGTGCACCATCACACAACATTAATTCTTAGGGTGTAGACCGAAGAAGTTAAAATATCACTATCTTATGGGATTCATCCTTCCATGACATAGAGGAACATCGTAGCATCTCTAAATTCCCCATACCAAGGAAACATAATGTGTTTATCTTTGCTCAACTCGAAGATGTTCTTCACTTTCTAGGTAGTGTGTAAAACCCAAATCTTATTGCGTGAGGGGGTGGAAATGTGCTTGACATATTGAGTAATTTACGTAGGTATGGATATTTGTTTCATATGTTTCATGCCAAATTATCAGCTAGATACTTCATAGGATTCTTTCACCCAGAGATTGCATGCAACATTGGTGGTATCAAAAATAGAATGTAAATCCCCCCAAGAAAAAATTCGTTCTACATTTGATTCTAGATGTTTTATCCCTTGCACCATGATATTGTAAATGTGGTTGATGTCATCAGTATCCACACTTTCCACATAAGGTGGGCCTTGGTTACCATCTAAGGGGATAATTACCCATTAATTATCATTTTTAAATCTCATAAAATGATTCTTGAACCTCATATTTACACTATTAGTATAACACCATGGGAAATTAAGTAATGTTAGGTAGTTATCAACCTCTGTGAGCTTAATCACCTTGAAATATGCATAGAACTTGACACTTGTTATATTGATAGAGACATTCTTTAAGATTCTCGATGAAAAAGACATAAGGAGAAAGTTTTCACATTGGACTCCCCATATTCCACCATTCCTATTTTATTGTGATGTTGACTTTTGTGCCCATATCAACTACAATATCATAAACCAACCACCCATCAATAATTGCATCAATGAATAAATCATGGTCATACCTAGTGTTATGTGTTGTTCTCACCTCACAACCATGAGCTAAGTGGGACATAAACACTTTAACCCATATACTTGTATGTTATATTAAAAGATTCTTTAATAATGGAATCAATCCCTCATAGCATAAGAGGGATAATATCTTATTTATTTTATTCCCTTCTTTCTTAACATTAATCTATTGATGATTTGACCTTGATTTTCCCTCAAGGTCATGGGTAGGTTGAAGCCTACCTTGAAAATTTTGGATCAATTCCATGGCTACATATAACACTTCTTTATGGCATGAACCATTATGATATTGCTATTAGTTGTCTCAACATGCGTAACATTGTCTTTAGCTAGCCTTGGCTCCTACCTAGGTATATTTTTCTCTATAGGAATAGTTGGTTTCATGGTGGCACCATTGTGTGTTGTGACATTCATATAGGCATAATGGTATTCTGTTTTTATCCCTTAGGAATCAAATTATCATTTGGGTGTGCCAACCTTATCATTTCAACACCCTTCTCAGCTTTATCTTTATGTATGATTTTTTCATAGAGACCCAAACACTTTGAACCTTATGTTCACCAATGTAGTATCTATAAACATGTAAGGTTGGGTAGTTTTATTGGTAGTGTTCCAAAGAGTTTCACTTATAAAAAGTGTGTGGAGGGAATAGTATGCCACCTCATCTACCTCCATGTCCTTTGTAGCTACATTTTAGTCCATAGTTGCCATGTCCTTGATTTGAAGGCCTAATAGTAGTCTATCACATGTTATGACCTGGTGCCTTATGAATTTCATTAATTACTTGATAGTCTTCAGTATATGTGTATAGGCATCATAAATTACAATAAAGGAAGATATTTTTTTGATTTTCTCATTATAATAAAGGACAATTATGAACATTATGATCTTCATGACAAATTTTAAAGGACTTAAGAATTATGTGAATGTTCCATTGTGAGCAATTATTTTTGTTCTGACCCTTGAACTCATAATCGACACACTACATACCACTCTTGATATCATGCATGTTATTGGTATTCAAATTCTATAGCTTTGAATCCATAGATGTGATTTGGGCCTCCATAAACATGCTCAATCCAATTTCCACACTTCCTAGAGCCTCATCTCTTAATGAGGCCTCCAAGGCTTTATATGGTTCCATAAATGTCTTCATGGAAAGAACACATATAAAAAGTGTTAATAGTCTATTGAAAAACCATTGTGAATGTTACATTGGGTGGATCTCATATGAGAGCTTAAATATTAATGTATTAAACCTTGTGTCATATCTATTAAATGCTCTCCATCAAATCTTGCTTGATTGCATTTAATGTAGCAATTTTTTTCTTCAAACCAATAATGTTATTATTCATATTTCTTGGGCTCTTATAGACAAGGTACACATTGAAAATGATAATGAAATTAATGAAAATGAATATGATGAACATAATGACAATGAAACTCACATGAATCCAAATGAGCTTAATGGAGTAGATCAAGAGCAAGTGAAAGAACTATCTGAATTTTGTCAAGGTCTCCAAGATAACCCCCATAAGGTTAATAAGGCCATTAGTCTTCTTCCAGTAGCAAAAACTAAGCATCAAGCTACATTAGGCACATCTATACCATAATGGTTGCCTTTTTGGGTTGTCAAATCCCCTACTTCCAATGTTGGCACTTTTATTATTGCATTTATTCTAATTACTACATATATAATGCCATCTCTTGGTTTGGGGACATCACTTGGTCTCCAAAATATATCTATGCCTATGCCTACTCATGATACTCAAAATCCTCCTATTACCTCTTTAAATAATACTCTAAAGTATACCATTCTTGCATTACAAGATAAGTTGGCCCACATTGATCAATCCATTTCTCATGCTATCCCTTCCACAAACTCATGTTCTTTGTCACATAAACCTTTGGCACATATAATTGCATACTAGTTGGTTTTGTGGCTAATAAACTTCCTCTTATGAAGGCAAAGGTGATACTGAATAACATATGTGTGCCTTTCATATAACTTGTCTAGATTATGCAGATAATGATAAATTATTGACAAAGATTTTTCCAAGAAGTCTCAAAGAATATGCTCTTCAAAGGTCCTATGATATTCCTCTTCAATTATTAAAGGCTTTAAATCCTTTATAAGTTTAGTTTTTGACACACTTTTCTATCAACATTAGGAAAAGTTATTAAATACTAAAATTACAAAGCTTAAAGAAGGGTCTAATGAAATAATCAATGAATATGTGCTAATGTACAAGACCATGCTTACCAAAATGATAAATCAAATGACTAATAATGAGTTTCAAGATATTTTTACACTAAGCTTTATCTCTCTTCTTCAAGAGTCCATTATGTTTTATAAGTTAAAATCCTTTGATGAACTATGGCATATAGTCAAAGAGCAGGAAGTCAAGTTGCTTACTTTGAATAAGCTCAAGTATGTTTCAAATGTTCCTTATACTTCAAATATAAATTTTTAAAACAAGACAAATTATAAGAACAAACCAACTAAAAGAAAGAATGAATCAAAAATTATTGTTAATGTTATATCACAACCACCTCAAAAGCTTCAATTACAAGCTCCATCGAGGAGGCAATTTTTAAAATTACAATTACCTCCTCATGTTTTGTTGTAAATGTTCCTATTATGTAATGTAATTACCTTCCTCCACTAATGGAGATATATATGTCTATACCTCAATCAATAAATTTTGATGCCAATGCATATTGTGACTATCATAGATGTATTGGGTATTATAAAATTGATGTTTCAAGTTAATCATAAGATCCAAGATCTCACTGATGAAAATATCATAGCTATTGGCATACCTATTGAATAGGCTAGGCCATAATCAAATGATAATGCAAAAATTAAAATGTACAAGGATCTTTTTCTAAATCATGAAGAAAATAACAAGGATAATTTTCAAGCTCAACATGTATACAATGTCCATCCTCCTTCTACATATGGACATCCAATTGATAGCATTATGGGTACAATTACAAGGAGACAAGCATCATGTCTTATCATCACATTTGATGGTAGTAAGTTTGTTGATGATGGCTTAGATATACATAAACTTTTTATTCAAGTATATGTTAACAAGCAATCCATCCATAGCATCATGATGGACAATGGATAAAATGAAAATGTGTAAAACATAAGACTCTTTCATTCTCTTGGTTATATGAAACAAGATTTACAAGATACTTATAGAATTGTCAAAACATTTGATGGGCATACACAATATAGTCTTGGGCATATAGTGCTTCTTTTATAAGTGGACCCTTTCATTTTACCTACTCCATTCTTAGTTTTACCATGTACAAAGGTATTTTATATGTTATTAGGACACTCTTGGATACAAAATATTAGAGTAGCACACTTTACGATACACTAATGTCTCAAATATATTCATGATAATCAAGTGGTAAAAATTTAAGAAATCTAATATGAATGTCCTTTGGAAAAATTATGTTTACGTATTCTATGGAATAGTTACCTGGTATAGTTATTGAGTAACATGGTGATAAATAGTTTATAGAATTATTCATGAGCATGATCTACATCTTCCAAATCACATTTTAGTTTCTGCTGAGCATGAGCATATTACAGAATCAGTTTCTTCATCTACATATGAGCATGATGTAGTTACACATGAGCACATTAAGTTTATTTCATAGAGCATGGTACATCTTCCTAAGTAGAAAGTGGTACATTTAAAGAGGCCTCCATCTCCTAAGGCATAACATGTTATTCAAATATCTTCACCATAGGTACAAGTACAAGTCGATACATCTTTTTCTCCTTTACATGAGGATACCAATTTACATGAGCATATGAGCCATGATTTAGAGGGTTATATTATAACATATGGATCATATTTAGATTTAGAGGCATCTATATTTGGCACTTCTTCATCACAAGAAATCACACCTTCATATCATGCCATGGGCTATTCATACATGCCCATCATTGATATCATTATTTAGTTACTTACATTCTTTCCTTGTATATAACTTCTTTGACTTTTTGCTTATTATTTTTCACCCTATCTAAGAATTATTCTAGCCTTAAATTTTACCTTTTAATTTAGGTACTTACCCTCTTGTTTTTAAAATTGATTCGAACAATCCAAAACACTTAGGTCCATGGTAATCCGCTTGATTACCATTGCATATCTTATACCCTATGGCACTTACATGGTCTTAGATTGCTACATGAGCACATTTAGCCTCTTCCCAATTTAAGATCATGTGCATTCCTACTTATCTTACTCATAATAAATTTTTATGACTCAAAATTGCATACACATTGGGAGCACATTACTTGCCTTCTTTCCTATTCTATCGTACTTTTTCATCTTGTTGAGGATTGTTCGAATCCATCTTACTTCCTCTATTTTCAAAACTTTGCTTCTTATCACCCATATTCCAAATATTTTTTAACATTCATATGTTTCAAAAAATTCAAAAAAATGCACATATTTTTATATAAAAAAATTAAATCAAAATATTTTCAAAAATTTTAAATTAGGATCTAAAACATTTTTAAATGTTGCTAGCTTACTTCTCATATATTGTTTATTCTATGTTAATAAAATAACATATTCCATATTGTAATAAATAATGATTCTCACAAGGTACTTGAGTGTGATAATAGACATACTTCCACATGATTATTTGATGTTGGGCTTCCCTTATTACCCAACAACCTTGCTATGTTGGGGTCATCTCTATGCTCTTTATAAATGCTTTAACATGTATTTATCCACACCCTCTCTACCATGTTGAGTTGCATATCATACAAATGTGTTACTAATCACTCATAATTTTCACATGTATTACATGAAATATGCTATTCTCTAACATTCAAATTCATGCATATGATGGAGCTATACTAGTCTCAGTTGCTATATGTTTTACTTTGCATTATTATTTTACTACATGATAAGTTAGACTTACTTGCTTATTGAGTGTGTGGCCCTTGGCCTCGTATGTTTAAATTATTAATTGTATGGCATCATTATGCCATTTGTTATCCCTTGTATTTATGTGTTATACAACATTTTATGTTCCTTGTATGTGGCCTCTTAAACTGTATGTGTGACATATTATGTAAATTACATGACATTGTATGACATTAGTTCTATGTTTGTTACTTATTAATATGATGCCATGATTAATATCATGTATTTTATATATTTTGGTGACATTATTCATATCATGCATCACTTATATAATGTGTCTTTACTCTAGTGGTGTGATGTATATTTTGCATACATCACTTCTATGCTTCAATGATATATATGTCTAACACATGCTTCGTATGCAAACTTTAGTGATATATTCAATACTATAAATGCAGTCAATTTAAAATATTC
Organism: Torreya grandis; assembly: GCA_037957365.1. Taxonomy (NCBI): domain Eukaryota; kingdom Viridiplantae; phylum Streptophyta; class Pinopsida; order Cupressales; family Taxaceae; genus Torreya; species Torreya grandis. Next base: position 787,248 of record JARHVA010003684.1, on the reverse strand, counting down.
AAAGTATTATATCTTTCATATATGATTTTTTTTTAGATAAGTGACTCTTCATGCTACATTTCTCATCTCAAAAGTGGGGCATCACAATGGGCTTGCTTGGAACAGTCAAGCCTCATGAGTAGAAATTCTGATTTATGGAAATATACAGTTTCAAAGTAATAATATGATTTAACATTTTCATATAATGGGGGCATGTGGCATGCACGTGCACTCATCACTACATTTTCAAATTACAAGTTCCAAAAGTTACAAGTTGAAAAGTTACACAAGTTAAAAAGTTGTAAAAGTTACAAAAGGTTTCAAAAGTGGAAAAATTAAAAAATTTCAAAGTTGTAAAGCTTCAATTACAGTTTCAAAATAACAATTCAATATAGTATAGATACAGGAGCATGGTATTCATTCATGTTTATGTTTCTACTGTGCCATTTTCAAAATTCACTAGTTTTAATGTTTCAAATATAATCTTCATCTATATTTAGTGGTATGATTTGTTTTGGTTGAAAGTGGGATACATTAAAATCGAATGACATTCAACATCTATGTTTACACTTTTTCAATATGTGGCAGGCCACAATTTATGGTTTTAGCCCTTCAAATATCTCATAGAGTACTCTTCACAATAAAATGAGAGTTGGAGCATACAATCCTTCCAACTCAAGAGTTGTCAATGGTTTTCAAATTAAGAATCTATCACTCTCAATTTTCCATAGTTCAATACTTCTACAAATGTCCTAAAAGGGGGCATGCACTTCACCATATTCAATGTTATAGGGAAATTTTATCTCCTTGCACTCTTTTCAAATTACAAATTGAAAATTTCAAATTTTCAATTTTAAATATGAACAAATATTACTTTCAGTGGCATTGTTGGAGGTTTCTCACATTAAAACATCTTACACAATCAAGCTTTTCATCTAAAGACAAATTATGTATTCACACTTAGTTACGCATCTACTTTACTCTAGTAATTTCATATTGTGCATCACCAGAATAAATTGGGTGAAAATATGGACACATAAAACTAAAAATTAAGTGCTTGACAATGTTTATTCTTTACATCTTTACCTTTACTTGGCTTATTCACCATTTCATTAACTTAGAATCTATAAGAGAGACTTCACTATCTTGTAATCATTACAAGTATCATATAAACATCCCTATTTTAGTTGTGTTCATTCCTAGTTAGCCCATAGGCTCCTGTAAGACTTGTCCCAACTATCTCTAGACTTTTGAGACAAGTCACACTAGTCAAATAGGGCCACATTATAGCTGTGTCCCTTAGTGTGGCCTTGTCTCTTACATTTCAATTATCACTTTTTTGAATCAAGACATTTCACAAAAGCTCTCCTGCACATTTGGTAAATTTAATTGGAGATTTTATTCTAAATCTTCTCATATAAAAGCATATTAAGGCCACTTATTATAACCCCACTAGATCTCTTTAGCAGTTACACACTAATCAAAAGAATATTACTTCATATTTTTTCAACTCTAAAACATTATAACAATCTTAACCCAACTCTGGATATTATTTATTGCAAGTTGAGGGCATCCATTGTCAAGCATTTCAATCAATCTTCTAGTTATAGTCATTCCAGTTGCATCATCATGAATCACACAATCATAATAGGAGGGAAAACTATATTGAATTGAGGCCCATTTGGGATATGTATATAGTTCTTAGTTGTAAGGGGTTTGTGAGGTCTATTTGACCATCTTTATTAACCCATTTTTTATTCCTTATTTTCTATCTAATATTATCTAGTGCATGTGTAAGATTTAGGGTTTTTTATTTTGAGCCTTTCACATGATAAAATACAACACAAAGTTCAATAGTAAACCTTTTCAGGTGATTTCACAAAACTATATTAAAAAAATTAGGAATACAGTGAACTAAGATGTGACCGCAGGAGCCAAACAAGGCCATAGTGTGCTCCTATCTACCTCTTGAAGACTTGTTCCACCATATTACAAGCCATCATTTTCTAACACGATTGTGTTTATAGGTAATCTCAGGTAGATTTCACTTATAGTAACTTCACATAGTCATAATTACATCTATTTTAGGGAGTTTTGTGCATCTTTAAGCATTTTACTATTTTTAGCAAGTTTCTAATTTATGTAAATTATGTCGTACATTGTATATTGATTGTATTTCATTATTAAATCAATTCATATCAACATTTTTATTTAAATGTTTTAATACCATTAGTTTAAGTCTTATTAAACTAAAAAGGTTAAACATTGTGTTGCCTTACATGGTTCTACTATATGAAAGGAGTGTTACCTCTTGTTTGCAGCATGTCATACATTCTTAAACTTTGAAGTGGTGTTGATTGCCTTGTGATGGTTTATAATGGCTTAGATAGAACTAGTTGTTGTAGAAAATTATTTTTTGCTTCCTCCCTAACTAATTAACATGTTAATGGTAAACTAACACTATCCTGATTATCTACCTTTGTAAGTGAATAAGATGCATGAGCACGCACTTCAAGTAGATTGAAAGTGGGTATTTCCTTAATCTAGTCTTACCTATTTTCTAGTTCCCTAATAACTTTGATGTCTCCATATAGACTTTGTTTCATCTCATTGACACTTACTTTATCCTCAATGGAGCATACTTCCTCTACACAATATTCATCCACATGCCCTCTTAGTTATATGTGAGTCCTCATAAAATCTCCCATATCAAATTCTTCCCTATGCCTAGGGTCCTTTATGGAAATAATTTTCTATCGAATTTTGTCCTACTTTCCCCTTCTAATCTCTCACTCATCTGGTTGTTCTATGCCATGAGTTTCTTCTCTCATATCTTCATGCAAATCATGTTCCCTCACTTTTACTCTCAACATATCTCATACACAAGAGCTTCACTAACCATCATTATGTTTTATATGTCCAAGTCTACCGTGAAATTCATAATCTCAAGTGGTATTTATGAGATATACAAGCCTCTGGGTCCAGAACTAGTACTTTTCTTACTTGAGGCAAAAATATGTAGAAATTATGAACTCTAAAAGGTAAGTATTCAGAGTTCCTGACCACAAGATATCCACTAATTAAGTCTAGACAATATCTAAATGTTGTAACCACTCTACAAGTTATTCCATCCAAGGGTATTTACAATCATAATGCATGCTCTTTCCCATATAATAAGTAGTAACTCATGCATGCAAGTGTATTGGTAATTCATAAAAGAATACCTCATACAATAGGTCATGAAAATTATCCTCTAGCTACTTAAAAGGCTCTTGAGAAACACAAATTGGATGATGTAATACAAAATTACATTTGACTTACTCTAGCTAATGCTCAATAATCTCTAAAGATATTTGGTACATCATCACAACACAAACTTAATCGAGTCTCGATAATGGAACCAAAATGTTGGTGTGTTTTCTTGTGAAATCTCAAAGGTTCTACACCACAAGCATATATCCTAAAATTATGTTTAGCCACACCAACATACCATGTAAAGAAGCCTTGCATGCTCAGTTGAGTTTAAGATAAAGAGATTATAAGTTATAATCATGGTGGATGACAATGAAAAGATTCATTACACACATGGTAGTACTTGGTAATTATGAAGATTAATAATCATTTATCAATTATAACCTATGATCATTATCAAAGACATTATAGACATAAGAATTAAGACAACATCATGATAATGACTTGTATTCATATGTAAATGATTTGCAATTGAAATTCATGGCAAGATAGTTCAACAATATAATGACACTTTCCTCTTTAATTCTCTATATAGTAATGTAAAAAAATGGACTTATATAAATTCTAAGCATCACTCTTATAGTTACATTCATTAATATATGCTCCTAAATATGTTATCAACTTAATATTCATAGTACTCATAACTAATGCTCCATTAAATGTCCTTAACATGATTGGATTTTATATCTATGCCATGATGTGTTATATTCGCTCTTAGTGGTTTTGTATTAAATTCATTGCCTGTCAACACATTCAAGCCAATTTAGTTAGTTGTTCTTCCTTTTATGCTCTGTGGTCTGTGCAACCTCTTATTTGATCCTTGTGATTTATATTCTTTGTCAACCATTGCACTTATACTTGTGCTCCTAATGACCTGGTCAATTCTTATTGAGCACCCATGAGTATTCTAGAAGATCTATGCACCTCATGCTCACATGTCGTCCATAACTTTTGTTGCACTCAACATCCCCCACTCTCAAGTTTTTTGAATAGAGGCCCATTTCAACCTAAAAGGAACTAGTTATGATGCTGAAATCATTTATTGGTATCCATCAGTACTTAAAAGGATAGGATTTCCCAAAGTCTTTATGTCTAGGTTTGTTGTTAGGAATATGTTCATTCTAATATTAATAAAATTACCATTTTCCTGGTTATCCAAGTTTTCAATACTTATTTTATTTGGGCTAACCTACTAATGCCTTTCAAAAGTTTCTTGAGTATGTAGGTTCTCTAAAGTTGCATCGAGTACATTTGTCTTTGGTGTCTTATTCTTCAGCACATCAGCATTTTATTTTGTACATATTTTCCTCATAACTTTTGTCCATCGAGTATTATGCACCAACTCAAATCTCCTAGGTCTTCATTACCTTTTACCTCTATAAGTCTTTCTACCTTGGCATATTTACACTTTGATCTTCTAAAAATTGATGCCATGTAGCAATCACCCACTAACCCGCAACCATTTGGACACTTAAAAACTTTTAAAAAAACTATTAGGTGAGCAAAGCATCAAGATGATGACATGTGTCATAATCCTACTCTCCCTATGATTGACAAGATCAAAGTTTCAATATATAGAAGTTATGTATAAGTGAAGCAGTGATAGCCATCCAAGTGTCACAATACCATAAGCCCACTACCATTAAAATAGTTCAAGAAGTTTTAAGTCTTCCAAGTGAGTGGAACACTATGATGATGACATGTGTCATCATCCCACTCACCCAGAGCTTGCACAAATATTAAAGATGTTATGATACTTTTAAGGAAGTGAGATCATGTGATTTTACCAAGTGTCATAATCTCATAAGCCTAAAATAGTAAAAAGCAGGGGCAAGATAGAAAGAGATTGATAGGCAACAGCTAAGTAACATAGAGGCATTACTTATGGGAGATGTGGGAGGACGCCAAGTGTCAAGTGGTAATGATCTAACACCCAAGGAAAAAGAGGGAAAAAATACCTGATAGTGGGGTTTGTAAAAGGTAACACTTCATCAACCAAATTAAAATATGAAAATTGTAACAAAAGAAAAAGGTCATTAATGCCATTAATTTGCACAAATTGGCCAACTAAATGAATTCAATTTAGTAGAGCTAACGAATCCAAGAGCAATATATGCAATCAACTAAGTCAATTATAATCACATTACCATTGAGTTAATAGTTGCAAATGTAAATTTTAGCTCTATCTTGACTAAACAAAACTCCATAGTTCCAGAGAACCAAAACTTAAGTACATAACCATGGATTCTACTTCACACTTTCCACATTCCCTCTCTCCATATTCCATCACAAGGTTTGAATAATACAGTAATACAAAATTTGATGAGGTTGTTCTCAATCACAAATCCAAACACTACTCAGCTATATGGGAGGAAGTTGAGGTAGTAGAGCAATGTGGCCTTAAGGAGCAACTCTTGACCTTTACCCAGAGACATATATAGGACCTAATGGTAATTAAATTAATGGGACTACATGATGCAATGACAAAACCATAGGTAATGCCCTACATTGACCTAGTCTATGATTTATTTTCAAATGGCCAAATTTATGACAGAATTCTACATTTTTGTCAACATGACATGCTTATGGCCTATGTTAGTGGGCATGTCTTTGATAAGTACTACCAACTCCCTAGCCCTAAAACACCCTATAATTAAGCCCTAGTCAACCAATGGATGTTTATAAACTATGTAACTAATAAGTTACAAGAATGGGCAAGTGACCCAACCACATTCATAGTCAAGGAGCTCATCTTTGCTATACTAATTGCTATTTTTAGGCTACGGATTAGAATTTTCATGGCCTTGTTAAACATAATTTATGGTTCCCAAGCATAACCTATGTTAATGAGGTTTGTATTCCCCTACTAGACACCATCTTTACTTTCACCAAGATCATTACCATAAGAGAAATCATTAGTGTTAATCTATCCACCAAGTCAGTAGCCCAAACAACCGATTGGATGGTAATTTCTATAGGATGTCTCATCTAGTGGATGTTATAAGTGGGATAGTCCACTCATCTTTTGAGGAATCATGGGAACCATCCTCTAAGTATCCAAAGAATTGAATTTATGATGAATTCAATATTCTTCACATCCATAAATTTAGGAGGAACATGAGTAGGGTGATAGAGATTTTCTATCCAATGGCATACCAAGCCATTTATGGAAAGGATATGCCTAGATTATCTAACCATATCAAAATAACTATTGAAAATATTGATAACTATTGGCTTTATTCACATTGTATAATTATCAGAATAGAGGAAATGAAATCCCTTCCCATGTATCTTCCTCAGTTGGTGCTTGATAAGGTGGTAGAACATGAAGTTATAGCTCAATTGGCATATTCTATGGATATTACACTAAGAAATTATAAATAAGGAGCAGTCCACCCAACTCCCATCAACGTTAGCCAAATTTAGTATACCAAGTGGGAACATTTTCACCCAGTGGGTAGGAAAAGGACATCCTGTGACTTCAAGTGGGCACCCTATAGGGAGTGGGATCTAAGGAAAAGATTCAAGAACCACCTAAATAGATTCAAAGCTAGGGTGAAGATTGACTATGGCCATGTGACATATCCACATGATGAGGTATTCATGGATGCTTTGAATGTTGTAGAGGTTCATACAAGGATGAACAAAGTAAAAATGTCCATGGTGGTGGCTATACATAATCAATACAATCCAAATACCACCAAGGAGGATGCTCAGAGAATTGATAAAGAGCATTCAACTTGAAATCCCCCTTCAATTCCTCTCTCATAGGCTAGGATTTAAGGATAGGAGTAGGCTGGTCCATCTGGGAAGGTGTCTATGATCAAAAAATAAGAGATCAACCAAGCTCCTCCTCAATGTCTCACCCTAATAATCATCATGACACCAATCATGGTGGTGTCCACTCCTCCTCATCCAGCTACCACTACATTGAGTACTACAAGTGTAACTAAGTCTAGTATACCATTCTCCATGTTCCATTTCCTTTGCTCATTATGGTACATCATGTAAGCCTCCCGTATTTCCTCCCCCTATTTTTGGTTTAGCCCCATCACTATCCTCATTCTAAACCCTTACACCACTTCCTCCATCTACTTCTCCATCTCATAGACCAATTTCCATTCCCCCATGTTCTCCTCCAAAAACCATTATGTCCCTCACCTCATCATCACCATCATCCATTTAAATTCACTTGTTGCTTTTCACCCCTTTCAACCCAAACTTCTACTCCTATTGGACCCCTCTTATGTGTGAGATGAAGTAGAAGGACCCTTTAATTTATCCTTAAGGGACATCAATAAAGGAAACTCAGGAGGAAAAAATGGGGGAGGAAATGAATGAGGAGACAGGTTTTCAAGAATCAAAACCCCTACAAGTACTGGACAGTGATGAAGAGTGGTCTACTAAAGAAGAATGGGAAGATTAGATAGAAACATCATTATCTAAGACTATTAATGAAATCATCGAAAGTGATCCTGTAGATGAGTGGTTGACAGAAGAAGAAACTTGGATGAGAGACATTGAGGTTTTAAAGACTAGTTCAGTCTCAATTGAAATATTATATAATCCATATGAAGATAAGGGAGATGAAGCAGGGTCTAAACCTCTAACTTCAACATAAACGCAATCAGTGGGCATATCTCTAGTAGTGGCATCACCTAGCACAATAATTCTATTTATAATAATATCCCCCTAGTTACTACTACATAAGGGGTAAATATTCATGCTCCTCATTCCTCATATGTTATTGCAATTTCTACTATTCTAGCTAATATTATGGTAGTTATCTCCCATATCATAGACTCCAAGATTTCCCAAGTAACTACATTTCCAATTTTACAAACCAATCCTAACCCCCCTATATCCAAGACTGTGGCACTCCACAACCCGCCTTTCACAGGCTCTACTGGGATTGTTTATCATTGATAATGGATTCTTTCTCAAATTTACTTAGTAACCCTTCCACTTATTCATTCTTTGCTTCCTCAATCCATCAACCCTCTAGGCATAATAAATGGGTGCAATTTGAGAATTTAATCTCTTCCACCATTTTTACTTCCTTAATTAGTCCTCCCCAATTATCCACCTAGTTGGACCTACCACTTGGCTAAGTAACCCAATCAAAATCTACCACTATTACATCAACAAAAGGGTTGGAGGAAGGGAAGCTAATAATTGAGACAATGGCCCCCAAGAAAGCCATTGGATGGAGGAAAGTTATTCCCCCTTTCCCCCAACTAGGAACATCCTCTCCTAAGCCCATGTTTCCCTTCGGGCAATCTCCATCTTCTACCCCTGTAGCATAGGTAGATCCTCACCACAACTAGTCACCTTGAATGTCCTAGAATGTATCCAAAAAATGCAACAAGTAAAAGAACACAGGTAAGACCTGGTCATTATTGATAAGCTAATAGGCAAGTTTCATTTTGGTAAAAAACTAAAACTATGAGGAAGATAAAAATAAAAACCATAATGGTTGGAGGACATCAGGTGGAACTAGAACAAAGAGAAGATGTGTTTTCTTTGACTAAGAGAAGAAGAAATCTCCCCTCTAGCTTGGGTGGTCATAGAGAAGACCCGTACACCCTTGTGAACTCTGTAGGGGGAGTAATAAAGGAAATATTAAGGGGATATGATAAGTTTTTGGATACCCTATAAGAAATAAGTACCATACAGCCTTTGAGAGACCTCATAGGAATTGTACAAGGAGAATCTCAAAATTTGTATGATACCCTCCAATTAATAAAAGATGCAAAGAGGGAGTCACAATCCAAATGGGGAGATGTATTCTCCCATGTAGAAGATATGAAGAAGATGAAGACTAAACTCTTTTTTCTAAGCTGAGCAGCTAGGGACAAGGCATATAGTCACATGAACCTAATAACTACTCCAAACGTAGCATGGGCCCAAAACTATGTAGCAACTAGAAGAGATGACTTGATAGAATGACATCAAGAGATGTAAAATATAGTGTAGAAACTCATCAACCATGAAGGGCATGCCATTAAAATTTTGGGGGAAATGACAATTGGTGGTGTGATTAACCAAAGTGGGGAATTCATCTTTAAAACCATCTTTGAAGACCTCCTCCAGACAATAATGAATAGTTTTAAAGTAGAGGTTGAGGGCACAATATAAAATACCCATGATGACTCGTAATAGTTAATAAATTTTTTCTAAAATCAAGGTCCTTAAGACATAGAATTTTTATGTGGGGATTGGGGCTACATTGGAAGTACACATAAAATTGATCAATAGACTCCCCCAGCTCTTCAAAAGACCCCTGTTGGTCTTCAAGACAATTGAGATAGATTTTTAGGCAAGCCATGCCCTGTACTCACAAACTTAGGCAAGTAAGAAGGCTTCACTGACTACTTAAATTGTAATAAATTCTTAAATGGCAGGGCCAACCATAGCTACAACTCTAGTTACAACTATAATGACTACCAAAACACACAAGTGTCAACAACAACTACCTCCTCATAGGTAATTTCCTTTGTAACAACACTAGTTATTTATTAAAAAAAAGTAATTATAACAATTTTTGTCTCTTATGGATAGTTGGTTACATCGTAGCTATGTGTTTTATGCATGACTTTTTATGAGTTATCCAAACGGTGATAAAAATTTTGAACATGGCTTGAGAGATGAGGCATCCCCATCCCAAGCCTACATATACATGTATATCCCACATTCCAAAGGGAGGGGAAATTTTGATAGTCAATATAGATAGAGACCTTATGGTTGTTCTAAAAAATCTATGTTGCATGACTCACTCTCTCTATTTCATGTTTGTGTAGTAGTTTTAATTCATTTTAATCTAACTAGTAACTTAGTCCTTCTTGATATATGCAAGAACAATTTCAAGTATCTTGAAGTCTATTAAGCAAGGTTTTATCAATTGAATTGTGCAACAATAATTTTAGGTTGATAGATATTATTTTCTTATAACATGCTAGCTAAGTTACTAAATGTGTAGAAATTTTATTTGATGTAGCTTTCTATACTAAGCTATAGTTAGTCAAAGGTGTTCTTTGTTATTAGCTATAATCTTATGTTAAGAAATGTTGTAAAAATATTGATTACAAGTAACTTTAATTAACAACTTAGAATTAAATGCATCATATCCCTCAAACCTCTTCACTATGTTCATCAATTATGTATGCTAAAGTAGCAATCTGCAAGCATTAGTTCCTTGGTGCTTGTCCTTGTTCTAGAGCTGGTTAGAAATAATTCATGTCTTTATTTACAGACTTTTTATCCCTTACCCTCCCCCTCTTTTTTGGGTTTATTTGAATTCTACCCACCTTAGGATAAATCCATCTTTATCACCATTCCATTCAATCCAAGTGCATCCACGATCCATATCCACATCTAAACCATCTAGGTTGATAGTTGCTTTGTTCACCACCATTCCACCACTAGTCGTTGCAAGAACCAATACCTAAAACCCATGCCCTAGAGTGAAGTCAATCTTAATTGAGATCCCAAAATGTTAGAGGTTACCTCATATATGTTTTATGGTGTGTATAAAACTCAAAACAACATAATTTGGTGTTAAGAGGGATCTTTTTATCATCCAGACATAAAGGTCACTTGAGTTGCACTGAATATATCCAAAAGATTAACAAGCCCACCTCCGGTAATAACCTACTACATCCACCACTATAGACCCATAGAAAGGTTAGGTCAAACAAACATATTTTGAGAAGATCTCGAACTCAATCATATGCTCTAAATAGGCATCCCCTCCCACAATCGATGGCCCAACCTTGGTTAGTTGGTTCTACCTTTAACATTCCAGGAGATGTCCATTATTTGCCTAGAAATCTTGATAAGTACCTCCATACCTTTTCCCCTTCAAGAGGTAGGACCATTAAAGAGCATGTGAAAGCCTTCAAGACCATTCTAGGAATATTGAATGTATTCTATGAGGATGTAGTTCATAGGCTATTTCCTTTCATGCTTCAAGATGTCACCTATGATTGGTTTTTTAATATCATTGAGGGCTTAATCAGATCTTAGAATGAGTGCCAGACCACCTTTTTAGGATAGTTTGGCCAAGTCACTAGTCCTAGTATTATGTACAAGCTCTTTGCTAGCATGAAAAGAGAGCTTAATGAACCTATAAGGGCATTTAATACAAGGTTTTAGAAAATTAATAGTAAGATAGATAATTTATATAAGCTAAATGTTGTGTTAACTCTTGAGATTTATAAGAATGATTTGGATCCTACCACTATAATGTTTATACGTAGTGTTTCAGTGAATTTTAGCTTATATTTCAAGAAGGGAAGAAGAAGAAACTAAATACGGGTATGGTTGAAATTTTTTTTTAATTGTGTGCGCATTGAATCAAAAGATTATGAAGAACTCCTCTTTAGCTTGGCAGAATCACATGTAAATAAGATAACACTAAAGCAAAAGGTTGGTTAGATAGATAGCTGAGTGGATTGCTAGATCTCGAAAGCAAGAGCTTCCTCGAGGGTTGTCAATCTACACATTTTAAACAATTAAGTTTATAAAGAGAATAGAAAGTACTTGCATCAATAATCAAAATGTACTGAAATTAAACACAAGAAATGATTGCTAAAGAAATAGACTATAAATAACTAATATAGCAATAAGTAAGTCAATATTAATGTTAGATGGCTTGGGTCTATTTTAGAAAATCAGGGAGGGGTCTATGAACAGGCCGGGACATAGAAAATCAAATTTGTTTGGGAGTAGATAGGTGGAAATAGCATTCTAGAATTTCTTGCCACAGTGACCATCAGCAGTTGAGATGACCGTTGGTGGTTAAGGTGACCATCAGTGGTCAGGTTGACCATCAGTGATTGAATAAATCATTAGCAGTTAAGACAATCATCGGTGGTTATTGTGTGTAGGTTTGGGTTGATAAATGGTCAGATTGATGGGATCAAAAAGTTGAATTTTATGAGATGGGTTGTTGTTAGGCTAAGTATGAAAGGCATATAAGTAATTAAACACTAGGAAATAAATACTTATCTTACAAAAGGTTGATGGGGTGGGTGTTTGAGGTGGTTGACTTATTCGTAGAGTCTGACATGATTTTGGTAGAGTAACAGTACTTCATGCTTTGGTAGAGTGATGATGGCAAGTTGGCTCTCTGGCATGATGGATAGATCATTGGATTGTTGATGATGATTGACCTATAAAAAAAGGAACTCTAGATGCACAAGCTCTTGATAATAATTGTAGATTATTTCACCTCCCTGTTCCTCTCTTCTTATAGGCAAGGAAGGAGAGGTGTAACAAGATGTTAACCGAGATCTCTAATTTTAACTCATGCATGTAATGGCTCGCACGTAGATTAAAACAAATTATTTTTAGAAAAATAAGGGGAGTGGTTTGCATGTTAGTGGTTAAGGAGGTACACCCTAACTGTCGATGGTCAAGGTGACCATTGATGATCATCCTAACTATCGATGGTCGAGGGTAGAGGTAAAAAGTGGGTAAAAGGGTAGGTTAAGTTGGTAAATTAGACCATGGGTTAAGCTAGGTTAGAAATCAAAATGTCAAATTAGTCCCAAGGGAGCCTAAGGTGGTCTAGGGGAATCTCAACACTTAGAATCATGGTGTACAGATTTTTTATGTTTATATTTTTCCCTTTATATTATGCATCTTCGAATCAACAAGTTGTAAAACAAAAATGAAATGCTAGTTAGAGGTCTAATTACCTTGAGTATGGGAAGAGGTGTTCCTCCTCAAATTAGGAGTTTATGAGGTAAAACAGAATTGGGTGTGGGTTTGCTAAGGTGGAAGAAGTTGATGATGAAGGTAAACGTCATGAAGGTGGGTGATAAGGTGGGCACTGAAGCATAAATAAGTGCACAAAGTATGACAAAAGTGTGATAATCAAGATCATGCATTAATGAGGTTACCATATTTGGTAAAAATAAAGGCCAGTGCTAGAAAGATAAGGGACAAGTGGACTATGTGAATATTTAGGTATGGTAATTAATTACACTCACAAACAAAAGTCTCCAAAGTGATGTCTATGTTTTGATGGGTATCCAAAGCAAGAAGTACTCCCAGTAAAAACACAAATAGGTCAAGTGCCATAGGTATCTGAGGTAGGAAGTGCTCCCAAGAAGACATAAGTGGGTTAGGTAAGTGTGAGGTGGTACAATTTTGAAAAGTGGTCAACATGGAAATATTGTCACTATAATCAAAGGACCAAGCAAAAGTCATCACAATATGCATCCTAGTTTGACCAAAATATACCAATGGTGAGGTGATCAGGTGGTCGGGTTGGGTGTAAAAGGTAGTCTCCATGGGTGGGTAAGTGATTTGGTTTTTCTAAGGAAGAAGAGTCTACATAGAAGGGAGAGAAAAAAGGTGAGCCTCCTATCCATTAATGATTAGGGTACTCAAGGGTAATTATCAATGATCACCCTAATCATCAACGGTCAGGGTAAAAACCCTAAAAAGTCTGACAATTAAAATTAAAAAGTGAAACTTATTTCACTTACTTTCACCTTTGACTATGGAGCTCTAGCTTTTTGGAGATTTTAAGTGAAAAGAGAGATGACACTAACTACTGAGGTAGACCTACTAAATTGGCATGAGCAAGAGGACCTAAGAAACTAGTGAGGATGTAGGGAGCACACATACATGGATGAGGATGGGTCGGTCTATGGTTAACTCTGTGAAAGCAATAACAAAATGAGGTAGCGGATTCTTTAAAATTGGTAATTTATCTTGCTTTTGTAATTGCATTAGGGCTTGAAGGTAGGTTAGGTTTGAATTTTTGGGTTTGAACGATTATGCCCTAGTTAGGGTTTTTGTTTGATGTGGCTAAATTTGCATCTGAAAGGGAAAATTATATGAGTGGGTCAGTATTTTTTGAGTGTTTCATTCTCAAAACACCCACAGTGACAGTCAGCGGTCAAGTTTGATCGTCGATGGTCGACATCCATAAGGAAATAGATTTCTAACTATTAATGGTCACCATGATCGTTAGTGGTCACCATGACCATCCGAGGTCACCTATTCAAAAAAAATGGTTCATAGTGTTTAAAATGGTAAGGCTAGTTAGATCTGATTTGCTAGGTATAGGCTGACCTTGTAAGTTAGAGGGTAAAGATAGGTAGGATGGGTAGAGAAATAAATCATTGGGTAAATTTGAAGGGTAGGGTAGGGTTTGGAAAAGGTTTAGTTGGTTGGAAATAATAGTGCAGGTGACTAAGTTATGTTTCTAAATGAACTGTTATAAGCTAGGGAGAAAATATAGATGCATGAATGAGTGCCACTCATCTTCACATAGATCCATTAGGGGATGACCCCAATTGAATAGGCCCATATAGAGGAGGTTGGGTTGGTGTTAGGATCTTAGAGTATAATTGATTACTTTTGTATAAGCAACTAAACACGGAATTGAAACCAGAAGTAATAAGTAACTAGAAATCAGAAACAGCAAATAATAGGAGATACGAGAAACAACCAATCTATATTAAACTCTTCCAAAAGGAAATACAATGAAGAAATCTCTCTCTTCTCACACCTCAAAGATGTACAGTAATTCTCCCTCAAGATTTCTCTCTCTCTCTCTCTCTCTCTCTCTCTCTCTCTCTCTCTCTCTCTCTCTCTCTCTCTCTCTCTCTCTCTCTCTCTCTCTCTCTCTCTCTCTCTCTCTCTCAATCAATTACAATCAACTCAATTACTGAATTGTCTTCCCCCCTTCAATTACAATACTGCCCCATGGGTCTCTTAAATAGAATTGAAAGCAAACAATAAATAAAAAAATAGACTCAAGACTAATTTTAGTCTTTACATGCAAACTAATTGTTCTCCTAAAAATAGAAAAGCTGAAAATGTTTGGAAACGCACAGAAGTCGGTGTCGATCTGAAGATGACCGATGCTGGTTGGTTCTGACCGATGCCGACCGATGTCGATCGACCCCTAACTGATGTTGATTGGTTCTGACCACCCCTAACTAATGTCAGTTAGTTCTGATCGATGTCAGTTACTGTGTAAGCCCAACAACCTCCACATTAGCTCATTAGTGAAGCTTTTAGCTCCACAACTCAACAATCTCCAACTTGGAGATAAATAGTTGCACCTGTACCTATACAACAACATCCTCTAAACATCTCTGGCTTGTTTCTCTCTCATCAAGTTTAATCTTGAAGACCAACAAAATTTGAATGAAGATTCAACTTCTCCTTTGTTATCGGCTTTGTTAACATATTAGCAGGGTTCTTTTCCATATGGATCTTTTCCAGCTTCAACTCTCCATCCTCCAATACCTGTCTAATGAAGTGGTACCTAAGCTATATATGTTTGGTTCTTGAATGAAAGGCTGAATTCTTTGTCAAATGAATTTCACTTTGACTATCATTGTACAATCTGTAACTCTCTTGCTCCTTTCCCAACTCTTCCATGAATCGAGTCATCCAAATCATTTCCTTGCTAGCCTCTGTGACAGCAATGTATTCTGCCTCTGTAGTAGACAAGGCAACAACCTTCTGCAACTTTGAAATCTAGCTAACCACCATTCCACCAATAGTGAACACATATCCTATGGTGCTTCTCCTACCATCCAAGTCACCTGCCATATCTGAATCTACATACCCATGTAGAGAAGTGTTTGACCCTCCATAGCATAAATGCCTACTATTGGTCCCTCTCAGATATTTGAGAATCCACTGAACTGCTTTCCAGTGTTCCTTTCCTAGATTGGCCATAAACTTGCTGACAACTCCCACTGCTTGGGCAATATCGAGTCTAGTACATACCATTGCATATATCAAGCTCCCAACTGTTGAAGCATATGGAACTCTACTCATGTACTCAACCTCATCATGTGATTTAGGACACTATTCTTTGCTCAACTTGAAGTGTCCAGCCATAGGTGTGCTTACCGGTTTTGCATCTTGCATATTGAACCTCTCTAACACCTTATTCACATAATCCTCTTGAGACAAAATCAAACTGTGATTTTTCCTGTCTCTCTTAATACTCATGCCAAGGATTTTCTTTGTTGCTACTAAATCCTTCATGGCAATGTGTGAGCTAATTTTACCTTAAGCTCAGTAATTTCTTACATGTGTGAACCTGCAACAAGTATATCATCTACATACAGTAATAGGATAACATAGCTACTATTATCCAATATGTTAAAATAAACACAATGGTCAGATTGACATTTACTAAAGCCATGCTCTGTCATAAACCTATCAAACCTCAAATACCATTGTCTTGGAGCTTGCTTAAGACCATATAAGCTTTTCTTCAACCTACACACAAGTTTCTCCTTACTTTTGACCTCAAAACCTTCTAGCTGATCCATATATATCTCTTCATCCAAATCTCCATGAAGAAATGTTGTCTTAACATCAAGCTGCTCAAGATGCAAATCCTTAATAGCAACTAAAGACAATACAATCCGAATAGAAGTCATCTTTACTACAGGAGAAAAAAATTCACCAAAATTAATACCTAGTTTCTGTGCAAATCCCTTTACTACCAACCTGGCCTTATGTCTCATTTGTCCATTCTCTCCTTCCTTTAACCTGTGTACCCATTTGTTTTTTAGTGCTTTCTTTCCGGCTGGTAACTCAACCAAATCCCACGTATGGTTCTCTTCCAAGGAATCAATTTCCTCATTCATGCCATGCTCCCACTATTTCTTGGATTCTACCTGCATTGCCTCATCAAAACTTTCTGGTTCTCCACCATCAGTGAGCAACAAGTAGTATAAAGAAGGGGAATAATGAATTGGAGGTTTACTTACCCTTTCAGACCTCTTTATGGGCATTTGAGACTCATTTACAGCTTGTTGTCTGCCCAAATTCTCTTTTGAAAGTGATCGATCCTGATCATCTCTGATCGATGTTGGTCTGCACCCAACTGACATCGATTCCACCTGATCGACATCGATTTCCACCTGATCGACATCAGTTTCCACCTGACTGACTTCAATTTCCACCTGACCGACGTCGGTCTCCACCTAATCGAAGTCAATTTCTATATTTTTTTGAGTGATGATTTTTACTCACAAGCTCATTTTAGATCATAACCTTTTCCAAATCAAGATTGCCCTGCTCAAAATTATTCAGCCTCTTGAGTTGATCACTGTACATCACCTTCTCATTAAAAACCAGAGCTTTTCATTTCTTAAATGTGTCAAAAACATCATATTTCCTCTTTATGTAATAAACCCATACCTTTTTTGTAGCATCATCAATGAAAGAAACATAATACTGTGATCCTCCAATAGAAGCTACTTGAGCTAGTCTCCACACGTTTGTGTGAACAAGCTCCAACTTGTGCTTCTTCTTTGTTGACCCAGTTTTGAGAAACCTCACTTCCTTCTGTTTCCCAAAAATATAATGCTCACAAAAATCTAGATCTATGCTTTTCAAATCTGAAAGCTTATCTTTTGACTTAAGAACTTTCATTCCCTTCTCACTCATGTGACCAAGCCTATAGTGCCACAACTTTGCATCTACATCTGAAGTAGATAAAACAGAAGGAGAATAATCAGTAATACAAATAGATAGATAAAGTGTACCTACTCTCTTACCTTTTGCTAATACAAGTGCACCCTTGAAAACTTTCCAAGATTCAGCTGTGAGAGTTATTGTGCAACCCTCATCACCCAACTTTCTTGCAAAAATCAGATTCCTCTTCAAGATGGGTACATGCATGACATCCTTCAACACCCATGTGTTGCCATTCTACAATTTCAGCAGCACTTTTTCTTTGCCAACAATTTTACAAGGCTCATCATCCCCTAAATTAACTTTTCCAAAATCTCCATGGACATAATCATTGAAAAATTCTCTATTTGGGGTTGCATGGAAAGGGGCACCAAAATCTAAAACCCATGATTCTACTTTATTATTCAAAGAAAATATAAGAGCATCCTATGCAATAATACCTGCAACTTTTGCTTCTTTATTACCTTCATGTTGATTTTCTTTGTTATCCTTCAACCAACAATATTTCTTTGCATGCCCTTTCTTTTCACAATTTCAACAGGTTATTCTTCCATTTTTGGATTTGGATATACTTCCCATCTTTGACCTTGATTTTATTTGCTTTCCCTTCTCTCTTTGCCTTCCTCTGCTTTCAACACTTAAAGCATTACCTGATGTTTCCCCTATGCTTTTCCTGTGAATTTCTTCATTCAAGATTACACTAACAACATCATCAACTTTCAAGATATTTGAAGCAGATGTAGTATTACTAACTGCCATTACCAAACTATGCCAACTTTTAGGTAAAGAGCATAAGATTAAGAGAGCCTTAATTTCATCATCAAAAACTATTTTGACTGAATTTAACTGATTTACTATTGTATAGAAATCATTAAGATGACTAGATACAGATCCACCTTCCTGCATTTGCAAATTAAATAATTGCTTCATAAGATATACCTTATTCGAAGCTAAGGGTTTTTCATATAAATTTGCCAAAGTATCCATTAACTCTACCGTTGTCTTTGCCTATGATAAGTTGGAAAACACAGAAGCTGCAGGCTCAACCTTATAGATCCAAGAGCCTTTCTATCAAGAATATTCCATTCTTCATCTTCCATATCTATGGGCTTCTTTGAAACCCCACCCAATGGTAAATACAAATCTTTCTGATACATATAATCTTCAATCTGCATCCTCCATAATTGATAATTCTTGCCATTGAATTTCTCCATTCTTAGTTTACTTTCTTCTACCATTGCTTTACTCCCACTCAATCAGAAACCTCTGTGAGTGAATTCTATAATCAACAAACACTAACACGCTCTAATACCAGTTGTTAGTGTTTAGAGCTCTGATACCAGTTGTCAGTGTTTAGAGCTCTGATACCAGTTGTTAGGATCTTAGAGTATAATTGATTACTTTTGTATAAGCAACTAAACACGAAATTGAAACTAGAAGTAATAAGTAACTAAAAATCAGAAACATCAAATAATAAGAGATACGAGAAATAACCAATCTATATTAAACTCTTCTAGAAGGAAATATAATGAATAAATCTCTCTTCTCACACCTCAAAGATGTACAGTAATTCTCCCTTAAGAGTTCTCTCTCTCTCTCCCTCAATCAATTACACTCAACTCAATTACTGAATTGTCTTCCCCCCTTCAATTACAATACTACCCCATGGTTCTCTTAAATAGAATTGAAAGCAAACAATAATTATAAAAATAGACTCAAGACTAATTTTAGTCTTTACATGCAAACTAACTGTTCTCCTAAAAATAGAAACGCTGGAAATGTCTGGAAATGCACAGAAGTCGGTGTCAATCTGAAGATGACCGATGTCAGTTGGTTCTGACTAATGCCGACCGATGTCAATCGACTCCTAATCAATGTCAGTTGGTTCTGACCACCCCTAACTGATGTCAGTTGGTTTTGACTGATGTCAATTACTGTGTAAGCCCAGCAACTTCCACATTAGCTCATTAGTGAAGCTTTTAGCTCCACAACTCAATAGTTGGGAGAGATGAAGCATTATTATCATGTACCTGGGATGCATCCATGATCATAGCACTCATTGAGAGATGGAATCCTACTATGAACACCTTCTTACTGTCAATAGTGAGATGATAATTTTATCAGAGGATGTACTTAAGATCACACAGTTGCATCTTCGACGCAATCTAATATATCACATAGAGAAAGAGGAGTGGTAGAAGCATGTGGAGTTGGTATATGGTGATGACCATGATTGAGTTAGATGGTATGCTGGTGCCTTCAGCTACAACACATTATATGAGAGGGTGTGAGATGAGCAGAGATTGATGACTATGCTTATGATTGTCATTTCATAATTTACCCTTCCCAACTTGAGTAGCTAGAGATTCTCATACTGGATACTAGGGGTGCTAGTTGAGTTACTACTAGGGTAGACTATATTTGGCTGGGTACCTGTACTCTTGGTGTAGATATATAGGGAACTATGGGGATTTAGGGTCCATAAGAGATACAACATCAATATTGGTCTTGTTTTACACTATTGGGCCTATGAGCACATACAAATGTTGAGGCCAGTGGGTCTATCATAGATGGGATACACTCAGATAGAGTTCTCAATTGGATTCATGTGGTAGAAAGGTGACTTCGCCACTTCAAGTGCAGGAGGAAGAGCCCATGATGTGGTTTAGTTCAGGGGTGTCCTAGGTGCAATAATGATCAGAGATATCACCTAGAGACCCTATGTTTAATTTATAGTATAACCTGGCTATAGGAGGTAGACATTCTCCCTACAGAGCTATAGATGGATATTTAGCAGGAGAGATGGGTAAGTGGAACTTATCCCCTTTGATAGGGTGCATAGATAATTTATCCTAGTTCAAGTTATTTTAAGCGTATTCTTGAGATACAAACATGAGGACTCAGATTCTATTACCAGAGCCACATCTTATATCGACTCTAATAGATCACAAGGATCTATTAGCTAGGCCATAGATAAATGATGTCAACTTTATAGATGGGTACATGGAATGGTACCATGCATTATATGCAGTTGTAGACTTTAGTGATGGTGACGGTGGTAGGGATTGATGGCAATGGACCCAATTGGGAGAGGGGCCCAGAGGGCATAGGTACAAGGGGCTAGCCCCAATGGATAGGCAAGAGTGTATAGGCATAAGTTATAGTGTTACAGGGGTAGGTGGCTACCTTATAGGGTTAGATTGCTATGCTACAAGGGTAGCTAGCCACCATAACAGGAGAGAGGAACCAGGCTAAGGCTACACTGGTCCATGTCACCCAAAAATAAGATGCTCTAAGATAGGGCAGAGGAGCAGCAATAACACCAATAGGCCAGTAGGGACCATTAACATGTAGAGGTACATAGCCACCATATAGGAGTTGTGGTACTATGAGGCTATAGTCTTCACTCAGTACCTAGTAGAGCCTCGATGGGGTGAGTACAGAGCTATTTTGTCAAGTGGTGTTAGTGTGGCTACTTCAAGTCAGTGGGTTGCATCCATAATAAGATAGACAAGTGCATCTAGGGGACAGGGAGGTACTACAAGGGGGAAGGCACCAAGGTCTAGCGGTGTTCTAAGAGATAATAGTGCCCTAGGGGCATAACCATGAGATAGTTTGGGTATATTTATATATTGTTGTATACCATTTTGATTTCGACCTACAAGTCGATGCGAGGAGATGTATATTTTGAGAGAGAGACACATGCGTACATTTATGATGTTATTTGATGCACGAGTTATATATATGATCTTAATGTATTACTCATGCTCATGGTATATTATTTGCTTTGATGTTAATGCTTATGATGTGATGTTTATATTACTTATGGATTATGCTTATGTTATGGATACTAGACATTGATGTAGAATTAGATAACTATGTATGAGATGGTTTTTATTCTTGGCTATGTTTCTTGTTTGATTTATGACATGCTAAATTGTGAGTATATGCTTTATTATTTAGATTTAGACATGTGGTGGAAAATGATTGGTTTTTTTATTGCTCATGGATGCTATGGCTTTATTATGCTTGTTATGGTTATGATTATGGTTATGTTTTTGCTTATGACACATGTGCATATGCCTGGTTTTTAATTTATATTAAGATAAAACACATGAGGTAAGTTGATTAACAACACAAGATGGAAGAATAAAGAGTACAATCAAGAGACAAATGTTGTAGTTAAAATACCAACTAGTCACGACAGGATAAGAAAAGGGCATGATGTTTTTTTCTTTGACAAAGACTAGAACAAAACTAAATTTAGATTGACTTAATGAATATAAGCCCTTGGAATGCTTCACATTAGCACTCGTTATTTGGTAAAAAGGTGTCTTGACCACATAATGTTAAGTAAGCTTAAAATCCATTGCTTATAGTGTATAAAGGGGAGATGGATGAAAATGGAACCCTCTTGTGAGACTATCATGCCTCTCCTTTAGGTGTCTAAAGAGTCATTATAAACAAGTCTATGTCCTACAAAGTGTAGACTAGGCAATGTGGGAAGTCTACTTGTGAAAAATGATTGTGGTTTACACCTTATTTTGTTGTGTAAGAGCCAATTACAGCTTTCAAAATTAATTTGCTTTTGTTATGATTTTGATAATGGGTCTTTTTCTTTGTTGTTGTATATGGGGAACCTGATCGATTCGGGAAGCTTCCAAGAAATTGTTGTGCTTTTGACAAATGCCTTATTTAGCCATCCTTCGAGGGAGTGGTTTAAGTTTATGTGCTTTGTTTCATGCTTTTGATAGTTGTCCTTCAAGAGAGTAGTCCACCTTATGTTGAGCAATTTCAAATATGTTTTTAATAGTTTTCCTTCAAGGGAATAGTATTTGAATGCTAAGAATGACCCAGATGGCTAGTGGATTGGATTTTTGTTTTTTATTGCTTTGTTTGATTTTGATTGACACAGACTTGCTTAGGTTGGCTTAAGGGTTCACCTTTATGAAGGCAAAACTAAAAGCACAAGAAGCTTGATTAGGTGTAAATAGGTTTAGGTGACAACAATCATGGGAATTTGTCATGGGACTAGGGTGGAAAGTAACATGAGGATCATGGCATAGGTATAGTCATGGTACAAGTTGTTCAAGATTAGGCTATGACTATGATGGATAATCACATGATCTAGTTTTAATCATTTGCCCCTAAAATAGGGATATGGATGTGGTTGAGATCAAAATATGAGTTTAAGTTAAAATAAAAGGTGAACTTGATCCTTCTTAACAAAAGATCAAACGTAGATGTGAAGCATTGAGGGGCTCAAGTTCTAGGTTGCCATTAAGAGAGGATAATTGGTAAGCTCCTGATCCATACTTGTGGGTTATGATATAGGGTTCAAGCCAATTGAAAGAAAACTTTCCCCACTTCCTTTTCTCCATATTGGTGACATGTTGATTTTCCTTTAGGACGAGGTCTTTAATGTTGAATTTTTGCACTCTAAGGTGTTTATTATATGCATGCTTGATGCACTCTTAATAGATGTAGAGATGGGTAAGGGTTGCTAAGTGATGCTCATCAAGTAGCTCAAGTTGAGATAAATGGTGTTGATGATAATAATTGTTAGAAATTAGATCTTGTAAAGATATGCGAAGGGAAGCAATTTAGACTTCAAGAGCCAAGATGGTCTCTACTAAAAACACAAGAGAGAAAGGGTTAGCACCCATAGGGGTTATAATGCTAATGAGATATGTCCATAAGGTGAAGGAGATGTGCAAATGCAATCCTGACTAGATGCATTAACCATTTTAGTTAGCATATTGTTAAAAGTTTTATTAGAGGCCTCAACTTGTCCATTCACTTGAGGGCGATAGGGCGAAGAGAAGCTTAACTTAATGTTAAAATCATCAAAAAGACCCTGGACTTGCTTATTCTTAAATGATTTACCATTATTGGTGAAAATCTTGTCAGGAACACTGAAGCAACAGATGATATGATGGTTGATAAAATCGACAATCTTCTCTAATTTGGTCGAGAGTAGAGGAATAGCCTCTACCCATTTGGTAAAATATACGGTCACAGTGATGATAGAATGGTGTCGCTATGAAGAATGGGGGTTAATTTCACCAATAAGGTCTAGACCCCATTGTGAGAAAGACCATAAATCAGTGGAAACACAAAGATTATGACTAGGTACATCATGTAGATTGACATATTGTTGACACTTAGCACACCTTTTCATATAATCACAACAGTCTTGGTTAAGGGTAGGACAATAATATCCAAGTAAAAGGATGCATTTAGATATAGCAATACCACTAAAGTATCCCCCATAAATACCATCATGTGTTTCTTTGATAGCAAGAGAGGCTTCGTGACTATGTAGACAACAGAAGACAAGGCTATCAAAGCTGTGCTTATAAATAATTCCCCCCATAATGGTATAACATGAGGTGCTTTGGATAAATTTTCTTTGAGCATTCTTGGAAAGGCCAAAAGAACTATAGAAAGATTAAGATAATCAAAGGTCTACTAATACCAAAGCTCAGGTTGGGTCTCCTCCACATTGAAAATGGTAGGAGATTATGGTTTGACATAGAAAGGTTGGGTTAAGTTTGTGGATAACGATAGATAGTTTAGAGTTAGAGGGCACATATAAAATTTGAGAGGTAAGAGAATCCATGGTGTCAACAATCTTGTTAGTAGATCATGGGGTTGACTGGATGTGGTAGTGTTCAAATGATGCTAAGATTTCATCAACTAGTTGTTTATACTATTGCAAAAAATCATTTTTGCATTAGTAAGAGTCATTGATTTGATTGACCACAAGTTTGGAGTCACAAAAGATATTGATTAGTAGTTTGAAGGCCTATGACTAGGGCTTCGTAATCAACCATATTATTAGTACATTTAAAGTCAAGCTTGAAGGACAAAGGAAGAGGTTCACCATCAAAGTGGATAAAGACGATACCCACTTCCCCACTAAATTGACATTTTGATCCATCAAAGAACATGGTGACTTGACAGGTGAAGTCTATTTGAGAAAGGGTCGCAATAGATTCATCATAGAACTAATAGGAGGAGGTTGGTTGTCTATTAATGGTACTTTGATCAATTGGTCAGCAATAACCTAACCCTTAATTGACTTTTACTAGAGGAACTCAAGGTTAAACTCTGCTAAAATCATGAGCCATTTGGCCATGCATTAGTTTTGGTATGGCTTGGAGTGCATGTATTTGAGTGGGTCAGTGTTGGTTATGACATAGGTTTTATGGTTAAGAAGGTAGTGGCAAAGTTTGGTGGCCATGAAGACTAAAGCTAAGCAAAGTTTCTCGGTGTGGGTATATCGAGTCTCATACTCTACAAGCATGCGACTAATGTAGTAAATGGCTTGCTCTTTATGTTTCTCATCCCCATGAGCAAGCATTGCCCCTAGGGAGTGGTCAATGGTGGAGATATATAGGTAAAAAAGTTGGTCATCCTTGGGAGGGGTGATGATAGGTGGAGACAAAAGGTACTTTTTGAGTAAATCAAAGGCCTTTAGATAGTTGTTATTTGATTTAAAAGAGACATCCTTCTTCAGAAGGTGGTGAAAGGGTTGGCATCGATCTGAAAGCTAGGAGATAAAGCAATGAATGGATTAGAGCTTCCCCTACAAATTACAGATTTGTTTGAGGTTGATTGGAGGAAGCATGTCAAGGATTATTTTGATCTTGGTAGGATCAACTTCAATACCATGAAGAGAGATAATAAATCCAAGAAGCTTACTTGATAAGACCCTAAAGATACATTTCTTGGGGTTAAGGCAGACGTGGTAATAGATAAGTCACTCAAAGATGATCTTAAGAATGGCTAAATGATCCTTTCAAAGTTTGGATTTTTCAAGAAGGTCATCCACATAGTCCTCTACAAGATAAGGTCATAGAATATGTAAGTCATGGCACATTGGTAGGTTGTACCAGTGTTCTTTAATTTGAAGAGCATGACTCTATAACAAAAGGTTCCCCATGGGGTGGTAAAGGCAGTTTTGTGTTGATATTTATGGGTAGTTAGGATTTGATTGTAACTTGAGAATCCATCCATGAGAGATAACATATCATGGTTGGTTGTAAGATCAAATAGCTAATCGATGTTCGATACAGGAAAGTCATCCTTGAGGCAATCGAGGTTGAGGTCATAAAAGTCCACACAAATGCATAGTCCCCCTATGGCTTTGGTGACATACACAACATTTAAGATCCATTAGGGATAGTTAATAGGTTTAATGAAATTGACAGATAGAAGATGTTGAAGTTCTTATTTAATGAGAAGGGCTATACAAGAATGCATGCATCAAAATATCTACTTGACAGGCTTGGCATCACGGTTAGTGACTATGTTATGGGCAGTAATGATGGGTTCAATTTTATGTCTCTATAAGACCAAGTAAAAGTTATGTTGCAGTCTTGGAGGAAGGATGGGAAGTCTTGAAGTTCCTCAACATTAAGCGATTGGCCAATTTTAACAAAATGAGGGTTGTTTAGAGTACCCAAGTCAATATCTATGGTGGATTCATTCAACATGGTCAAAGTCTAAGGAAGAAGGGATTTATGGATGGAAGAGTTTGAGGCACCAGGGTAGGTGAGAATGGAATCATCATCCTAACACTAAACAATGTTAATGGTAGGGGAGTCATCTCTCATCATCTCAGGATGGGTTAAAGGGATGGTTACGGTTGTCCCTTATTTTTGATAAGTTAGGGGTTTGAGGCTGATTGTGTTGACAGAAAAAAAATTAGGTGGGATGATGTCATCATCCTCACACATGGTTGGAAGAGAGGTTAGTGAGGAAGGGGTGTCTTCCTCAATAATGGTGATGGTAGGTGGTTTGGCTTTCTTCTTGTTAGGTAGGATGAAACCGAGGCCATGTTTCTCATGAGGCTTTTTAGTCTCAATGGAAATCAACTCATTTGGGCCATGTTCATATTGCCTAAGGCCAAATCCTTTCCAAGCACACCAATGGAGGTATGTCATGGTGAATCTCTATTTATCCAAGTAAGAGAAGCTAACGGTAAATGCTTAGGGTGAAAGAAAGGTGGTGGAAGCACTAAGGGGTTTATCGAGTCCCCCATATATGAAATGGGTTTGATAGTGGGTAGGTCCAAAAGGAACAATAGTTTCGACATTGGGGTCATATCTTGGTTGTTGGTCAAGTTTCCCATACTCTTGGGGAGTAGGGTAAGTGTCATGGGTGATGAGGTGATACTCCCCCAACGAAAGGAGATGGAATGTTGATTCCAAAGGGTCGATGGTGGGGATGAGTTAGTAGATGCCTCATTAGTGGAATAGGATATGATGTCTACTTTTGTGTTTATAGGCTGGTATTTGGTTGCTGAGGGTGTGTTAGATGGAGGTAAGATGACATCATTTGGTTGGTAGGTTATGTTGCATGTCGAGAAGGGAATTGGGTCAGTTTGGATGGTGATAGCCTAGCCTTCATGCTCAAATTTAATGCAATGATGAAGGGTAGAGTGGATGTAACCCATGAAGTGGATCTAAGGTCATCCTAGTAAAACATTATATTGGAATTCACATTTCACAACATAAAATAGTTTGAGGAGTGTGCAAGGTCCTAAATGGATATGAAGGACAACAGTCCCCAAGGTAGTGGCCATAGTGTTATTAAAGGATTGGAAGATGGCTGAGGATTCAGACATGACATTGTCTGGTACGTTGAGTTGGTTATAGGCATGGGAGGAGATTATATTAATATTAACTTCCCCATTAATCATGACCCATTTGATGTGGGTTTGGTTGATGTAAGAAGTAATAAAGAGAGGGGGATTTGGGTCATGAGGATGGATGGAAGATATTTTCAAATCCTTAAAGGTGAAGAGGTTAGCAATTTAGAGGGCACCAAAAAAGGTTGTTAAAGGCTGAGGGTCTTCAGGTTGGACCTCCACTAATTACAATGCCTCAATCATTTCTTGGTGATGATGAGGTGAAGTAGTAATAAACTCGTATAATCTCATCTTCATTAGGCCCTAGTGGAGTTGTTTGAGCACCACTCTCCTGATGAATTCAGAGGGGTTGGATTGGGAGGTGCCCAAGATAGATATCTTAGGTTTGGTTGGAGGTGAAGGCATTTGATTTTGGTTTGGTTGGGAAGTGGAAGATGGGTATGTCCATGTAATAGACACTTTGGCCTTCCCCTTGTCTTTCTACTGAGTGTGTGATCAGATGACCACGTGGATGGTATGGACAGATGAAAGAGTTGGTGTAGGGGATTGGTCTAATTCTTTGTCACTCTGAGGCAAGAGTGAAGGAGTGAGTTGGTTTTGGGTAGAGGGTGTTGTTGGTTGGATTAGTATAGGGCTCATGGGAGGTTCATCTATTAATAGATCATCCTCATCATAGATTTGGTGTATAATGGTTTGGAGAGCTTTACAGTTCTCCATGTCATGCCCTAGTGTCCTATTATAGGATCACATGTGGTGGTCATTGTATCAGGGAAGTTTTGAACCAAGAGGGTCAAATAGCTTGATAGAAGGTAAGGTCAAGCAAGAAGCGTGCAATAATCTTTGGAAAATGGTAGAGTATGAATCAGCTGAAGGTGGAGAAGTTTTTGGGGTTTTGGTCTTGGTTGGTAAGGTGTGAGCTCTTTTGGGAGTGGGTTTAGTGATTGTAGGTTTGGGTAAGGTAGTGTGTTTTGTTGGTGGTTTCGGTTTTGGTAAGGTGGAGTTTGACAAAGTAGAGGTAGGAGGTTGCAAGGTACGTAGCTTGGGTATTGTTGGTGCAGTGAAGATAAGTGTGTCAAAAAGCAAATGTGAAGGTGTAACCAAAAGTGGTGGTGGTGTTTTGGTTGAGACAATTAGCTTTCTAGTCAAAGTAGAGGGATGAGGCCCCAAAATAGAAGACAAGGTTGAAGGAGGTAGAATTCTGGTCTTTTAGACTCTTGGTGGCTTCACCTCCTTGGCTGATTTGGCTTATTTTTTAGCTTGTGGGTTTGGTGAGGTAAACTTCACTTTCACATATGGGTGATTAAGGCTTTGTGTAGGGAAGGTACCAAGGTTTTTAGTTGGTTTAGTTGGTTTGGTTGTTTGGGGTTTAGGTACATTGGGTGGTTGAGGAGTTATTGGGTTGGTAAAAGTTGCCATTGGTTTGGGTGATGGGGTAGGAGTTCAGATCACAGAAGTGGTGGGTTGGTATGCCAAAGACATGGTTGCAAGTTCCTATTTGGAAATTTAAGGGATCCCCAATCATTCCAAAAAGGTGGCTCTATCCATGTCAGGATTGGGGATAACTCCAACCTCTAAACTAATCTAGAAAAGGGTTTGTAGATTAGTGTGATCCCTTGGGTGGTGGACTCGAAGGATAGACCCATAAGTTGAGAAAGGGGAATGGTAACCTCATCCTTTTCCTCAATTAAAGGATACAAGGTTTGGAGGAGTGGCTCTTTTGTGGGAGTTGTAGGTGTGGTGGATTCCTCCTCAGGAATGACCTCCAAAGGGGAAGTAGGTTGATGGGTGGTAGCGAGGGAAGGTAAGGTGGTGATGGTTATTTATTCAAGTGTATCCGTTGAAGGAGGGATTCATGACTCCACTACCTCAATAAGTGGATGGAGAGATGGAACTTCCTTAGTTTGGGTTTCTAAAGGAACAGAAGGTAACTCCACTACCTCAATAAGTGGAGGGGCGAAGAATAGGTAGATGGGGTGGTAGCTTCTTCAACGACGATCATGTCAAGAACCATGTTGATAGTATGGGCATCATGAGAATACTCAACTATGTGGTTCTCATTTTTGGTAGGAGCATGGTTTGGAAAAGGTTTCTAGAAGATGTCAAGGGCTTGGTTTTGAGGTGTGTTGGGGTTATCCAACACAAGCTCTCCCTTGTCAATGAGAGATTGGACAATGCTCTTGAAGGTAATACACCTACTACCGTCATGCCTGATTACTTGGTGAAAAGCACATAGATCCTTATCATTGTACAAACTAGGTGCAAGATGAGAAGAATAAAATTATTGAGGTGGTTTGATGGGAGGAAGTTGTATGATGTTAGCCTTTAATAACTTATCTAGGATTGAAGCATAAGACTCTCCAAGTGGGGTGAATTACTTCTAGTTGCTCTGGTTTGGGTTTCTCATGTTTTTCTTAGAGGAATTAGAGGAATTTGGTTGGTTGATAGATGACAGAGAGGTGGATTTAAGGATACCGAATTCGCAGTTCCCTTACTTTTGGGCCTGATGTTGGTTTGGTTGCTTTATTTAGAGGAAGAAGCCTCGTTGGTTTTATAAGTAGATTTCTTATTTCTCAATTTTAGCTTTCCTTTGTCAATGGCTCTATTTTCTAACTTACGTGCCATGGTAAATTCTTCGTCAAATGTTCCGAAGCTCTAGATGTGTAGTGTAGAAGAGACGTGTTTGGCACATGCTCGAGTAAATAGTTATATCAATTTGTGTTGGGGCAGAGAGAATGAGAGTTGATTGATCAAGCTCCTCCAATGGGATGCAAAATTGGAAACAAACTCATCATTTAATTGCTAGAGAGAGTAGAGGTTAGTGATGGAAACATTCTTGGAAATATTTATCGAAAAGTGATCTAAGAGGATTTGGGCTAGCTAGGTGAAGAAGAACAAAGAGTGTTTGGTTATGGCACTATACTAATCCAATGTCAAACTACTTAGGGACATAAGAAAAGTGTAGATAAGAAGGGCATCATCATAGGTGATAAAATAACATGAGTTCTTGAATGCCTTAAGGTGCTATTGGGGATCCTCCTTACTCTAAAACTTGGAGAACTTGAGAAGTTCCCATTGAGGAGGATAGGCCCTGATAGGCACAGATGAGTGGATAGTCTCATTATAGATCTAGTCATATGATAGAATGTTGTGAGATCTAGATATGGATGACTCTAAGGTAGTCATCTTATCCATGAGCATCTTCATTAGATATATTTGGGGTTGTGCATTAGAAGGGTTGTAAGGTGCATACGATGGTTGGGGTTGAGTGACATATTGATAATTTGCCAGGGGTTGAGAAGTTGCCACATATGGTTGAGTGGCCAAAGGTGGTTGGGTTGAAGCCACATATGAATATGTGGTCATTGGTGGTTAGGTAGAGGGTATGTACTATTGAGTGGGCATGGGTGGTTGAGTCATAGGTAGGGGGTAAGTGGTAACCCTGGTAGTGATCGGTAGTAGGGTAGAAGGTATTGGTGTTACTACATTTTGAAGCAGATTGAGGGTAGTTGAAGGAATGGTAGTGATGGTAGTAGTGGGTACTCCAACAATAATTGGGGTATGGGTAGTTAAAGGATGGGTGGTAGTTGTGTTAGAAGAATTATTAGTTGGGATAAGGGGTGTTTGGGTGCTAGAAGGTTGAGTTGGTTGGTTCTGCATGGTTGTGTCAGACAGGTTGCCAGTTGAGGTAGATGCCTAAGCAGCTAATGATGGGTGGTGATAGTGGCAATGAAAGAGTTTCCTCAAAATCATAATGGCATGCCATAGGGTGGATCAATAGGTGGTGCCAAAATGGATGTATGTTGAGCTACTCTGCTAAGATAATGTTGCAAGGCTATCGCGTTATTATCTAAAAAGGTAGCAAAGTCTGTGTCACCTTGGGAAAATATCCAAGGCATACTAGAAGCATCATAATGATGAGGAGAACTCTCAACATCTGAGATATACTCCATAGATGAAGAGGTAAATGGGATTGGATAATCTATAGATGGGTCCTGACTTACTAAGTCTCTTCGTTGTTGACGAGTAAGAACCATGCAAGTAGGATGAAAGGAAAACACAAAGAATCTCACAACTCAAATAGAGAGAAAGCAAGAAAATGATCAAAAAGACCCAACACACACTGGAGTACGTTAAAATCCTATGGTTTATTTTAGTCTCGCTTTTGACTTATGCCTTAAGCTATGAAAATGTGTGATAGAAGTTGGCTTATAGATCAGGTACTCTAAAAACAATATGTGGTTGGTTTCAAGTTGTTTAGGTACTCAAAAAGATTTGTACTGGGAATCAATACGTGGCTTGGTATTGGGGCCTACCCCCTCATTTCACACATTATAACAATAAGGGTGTCAGGTGCTTATCCAATATATACTGATTTCTAGAGTTTATACTCAACCAAAGAGCTAAATTCATTCTCCCCTTGGTAATGATCTTCAAGTAGGATTGCTGGGAAAGGGTAAGGTGACTTCTAGGTGATGAAATCCTGGTTGGGCCTTGTCTCAGTTTGTTTGATGTTTAACTTATGAAGGTGGTTTGGTTTACTATGTGCAACAAAAGTGATGCTACGATAAAATTATTGTGCTTTAACTCAAAATGAGCTAAAATTAGAAGCAAGCAATGGATGCACTTGATTTTAAACCTAAAAGAAATTTTAGTTTCATTAATGAGCACAAACAGAAAGAAGAGTGTACAAATATAAAGAAAAGAAACCCAAAATGAAGACTCAAGATCCCCTCGGGTGTGCCATAATGTTTCAGTGAATTTTAGCTTATATTTTAAGAAGGGAGGAAGAAGAAACTAAATATGAGTATGGTTGAAAAACCTATTTAATTATGTATGCATTGAATCAAAAGATTGTGAAGAACTCCTCTTTGGCTTAGGAGGATGACCTGCAAATAAGACAACATTAAAGCAAATGGTTGGTTAGATAGATAGCTGATTGGATTTCCTAGCACTAGCTAGATCCTAAAAGCAAGGGCTTCTTCAGGGGCTGTCAATCCACATGTTTTAAAAAATTAAGTTTATAAATAGAATAAAAAGTACTTGTATCAATAATCAAAAGGTACTAAAATTGAACACAATAAATGATTACCAAAGAAATAGATTATAAACTTCTAATATGGCAATAAACAAGTCAATACTAATGCTAGATAGATTGGGTCTATTTCAAAAAATCAGGTAGGGGTCTATGAAAAGGTAGAGACACAAAAAATCAAATTTGGTTGGGAGTAGATAGGTAGAAATAGCTTGCTAGAATTTCCTACCACAGTGACTGTCAATGGTTGGGATGACCATCGGTGGTTAAGGTGATCGTCGGTGATTGAGACAACCATCAACGGTTACTATGTGTAGGTTTAGGTTGGTAAATAGTCAGATTGGTGGGATCACAGAGTTGAATTCTGAGAGATAGGTTGTTATTGGGCTAAGTGTGAAAGGACAATAAAGAAATTAAACACTAAGAAACAAATACTTATCTTATAGAAGGCTGATCAGGTGGGTGTTTGAGGTGGTTAACTCGTTGGTGGAGCTAATGTGATTTTGGTATATTAACGGTACTTGACTCTTTAGCAGAGCGAAGATAACAAGTTGGCTCTCTAACATGATGGCTAGATTGTTGGATTGCTGATGACGATTGACCTACAAAAAAGGAACTCTGGATGCATAAGCTCTTGATAACAATTGTATATGATTTCACCTCCTTCTTGTAGGCAATGAAGGAGAGGTATAACAAGACGTTAACTGAGCTCTCTAATTTTAACATGTACATGCAATGACTCACACACAAAGTAAGACAAGTTGTTTTTAGAAAATTAAGGTGAGTGGTTTACATGTTAGTGGTTAAGGAGGTGCACCCTGATCATTAGCGGTCAAGGTGATCGTCGATGGTCGAGGGTGAAGGTTAAAAGTGGTTAAAAGGGTAGGCTAAGTTAGTTGGTTAAACTGACCATGGGTTAGGCTAGGTTAGTAGTCAAAATGTCAAATTGGTCCCAAGGGGGACTTAAGGTGGTCCAGGGGAATTTCAACAATTGGAATTGTAGAGTGTGTATTTCTCGTGTCTACATGTAGGGAAACTAGTGTTACTGATTTAACACAAGCTTATGTTGAGGTCATAGAAGTTGATAGATAAATGAATCCCCAGGCTCAAGGCTTAGCAGGGCCAAATGTTTATCAATCCTACCTAAAATTAAATATAGTCCTAAATGCCAACCAAAATACTACATCTTACAGTCAGACCCAAACCCATATGCAGTTCCCCCTATCTCACACTTCACCTAACCAGATTTTAAATTTCTTGGATAATCTTGTACAAGTAGTTAATCCCCATAGAGTTCAGGCTTTAGTTCTGGTCAATACTTCCACTACCTAAAGTGTTATTGATGATTCTAATGAGGCAAAGATCAAATCCATCCAAAGGATGGTACATAAGTAATGAATTATTGACTATGTAGAAACATATGGGAAATGTTGGTGGCAAAAATAGTAATAAGAGTTTTGGTTACCAAAGGTACAACTGGGCCTTCAACAAACTAGGGAATAATATCGAGCAACTGTCCAACAAAATGCCATTGATAAATACCTTGGAGGTTGCATTGCCCAATTAGTGCAGGCTTCATAACACATCCAAACATGGGGAGTTAGATTACATAAAATTTTATACAGCCTTTAAAATATTTCAAAGAGAAATAGATAGAGAAGAGATATTGGCAAATTTGCCCAAGCTTTATTTTTCCAACAACTTTGGCCACTCCAGCATTGTTATGATCTTTGATACACATGATTTTACATTTCTAGTGGAAGATGATAATGAACCAAAAGATGATACAAACGAATTCCATGCCTTTCAATAGTTTCAAAGAAATAATTACAATCTAAGGAAAAATAAGCCTTTCACTACTTCCACGCCTCTAAATAACAATGCTACCACTCCTCCAAATACAAGAAGTGACAATAATCCACTCCCCTAAAGGAGAAGGATCCAGTGTAACCCATAGAATCATACAATAGAGGAGGGTATAATATTGTAAAGGATATGAAGAATGTCAAAGCCAATATCAACTTGCATGAGTTGGCTCAGATAACTGAATAGAGAAAGTTGTTTCTGAAAGCCTTGACTGAAAGATCTTTTACAGACAAATCTAAGATGACCCAGGTGAATGTAATGATTTATAAGGACAAACCAAAGGTCCCACCCTTTTTACTGATAATCAAGATGTTTAGTAAGAATGTTCATAATTGTCTAGTGGACTTGGGAGTGTCAACCAATGTGATACCCACAACTGTATACAAGAAATTGGGGTTGACCCTAGACAAATAAAAAAAGTGGTCCTACAACTAGACAAATTTACAGTACCTTGTGTCAAAAAAATTATTGTATGTCCACATTTAGCTAGCCTTTGAGCCATGTGTGCAATAATACATTGACATATTGGTGGTTGGCATTTTAGAAGCACATGCTCCATTACTCAGCCAGGATTGGTCAAAAACATTAAATGAGTATGTAGCCATTGACTTCTTGCATATGTGGCTACCATGGAAGGGTGTGGCCAATCAAATTAGGATTGACTAAGAGCAAAAAATGAAGTACCTAACCATTGAGCACAATGCCAAAAATGATAAGTTCAACTTCACATCTTCACATGTTGGTGTTTATACATTAACAACAGAAAAGGAGCCACATAGACAAGAATTTAAAGGTCCTTCATAACTCTAGACTTTGTATTTTGATGGAGATTGATATAAACAAGGTTTTGGTGTTAGTATGGCTCTAACTTATCCAAAAGGGAAATCATGTTTTACTACATAGAGATTGTAGTTCCCCTACACCAATAACTAGGTTAAGTATTAAGCCCTAATGGTGTTAAACATATGTGAATATTTGGTGACTTTGAATTGGTGGTCAACCAGATCAGAAGGAAGTACCAATGCAAGCTAGCCTATCTAAAGTAATATAAGCATAGAGTATGAGACCTAATTGAATCTTTTGAGGCTTTTAACATTAGAGTTGTCCCAAGAGAAGAAAATTGGGTAGTAGATGCATTGATAACCTCAGCAGCCATCTTGGCACCACTCCGAGAATCCAAAGTGGAAAGATTTTTTATGGAACTAGTGCCTTACCCCTCAATCCCCGATAATGTAGAAAACTTCCAAGTCTTTGAGGATGATCAACAAATTTTTTTAATTCATAAATAATTTTGGGACTTTTAAGGACCAAATTATAGATGAAAAATATTTTGAATTTTTGAAAGCAGAAGACCTATAAGATGATGACATTATGTAATTGAAGGAGAATCGAATGCCCATGGTGATTATATCTTTAGAAAGGGTCTTTGATCTAGACCCATAGGCTAAAAGGCAAAAGTAGTTGAAGACATATCAATCTAACTTTGGCAAAGAAAATTTGGGAACTAAAGAATACCCTCAATATGTCAACACTGGTCTAGCCTATACTTATGTTGAAAATAAAAAGTTGAAGGAAACACTGATGGAGTACAAAGACATGATTACCTAAACCTATGATTAAAGACTTTTGATCCCAAGGTAATCTGTTAAGCACAAAATATACTGAGAGGGGGGGTGAATCAATATATCATATATCTTATTAAAACTTTCCCTTTATCAAATTCCACTTAATCAAACATTCAAGATATGCAATAAAACTCAAACAATAAACATCACACAAGATAGAGAGAGACACTATATATAATGTGGAAACCCAATGTGGGAAAAACCATGGAGAACAATCTCAATTATATTCATGAGAAACAACCCACAGGAGTACCATACCCCTTTGTCGAGTACCAACCCAGCTACAATTCATGAGCACCAACCCATAAGAGCTTCAAACCCCTTTGTCGAGCACCAACCCAACAACTATTCGTGAGCACCAACCCACAGGAGCACCAACCCCTTTGTCGAGCACCAACCCAACAACAATTCGTGAGCACCAACCCCTTTGTGTATACCACACACCTATCTCTCAATGTTTTTATCTCAACAAATGATAGTTCAATACATCTATTTCCTCTCTTTCACCTTTGCTCTTCTGAGCTAGATATAACAAATATTATTCATCTCTCACAAATGTTCTTCTAAGCTAGATATTAAAATATCAAATCAACCTCTCTTAACCATATTTACAAATGGCTTCTCAAGCCTTTATTTATAGCTTTCCAAATGACTTTTGGCCTTCCCCCTTTGTGACCCTTCAATCCTCATGGAAAATGGTGCCAATCTTGGATGACACTTCATATTCAAACCTTTAAAAAGTCATGTGGTGACCCTTCATGACCAAAAACGTCCTTCCCACTTTTGTCCTTATCTTTGGTGACTTTTCGTATTCCTCAAAGTGTCCCTTCATGAGAAATTGTGCCCTTACTCTTTTGTCTTCACTTGGTGACTCTTGGTATTCCCCAAGATGACTCTTCATGGGAAAATGCATCCCATCCTTCTTTTGTCTTTACCCCGTGGCTCTTCGACTTCTCCATGGGCCCTTATATTGTCTCATATGCAACCAAAAATATATTCATTAATATTAAATAAATATTAACTCATATTAGCCAAGATATATTTATTACAAACAACATTAAATGCAATGGGGCCTTTATCACCAATAATGCTAAACCTTTGACATCAATGACAATATTTCCAACAATCTCCCCCTTTGTCATCACCTGCACATCCTGTCATCTGAAAACATAAAATAACTCCCCCTTATTCTAGCAACCTATACCTGTTCCATGTACCTATTTTTTGCACATGTACCTGTACCTATTATTCTCCCCCTTTGACATCAATGGAAAAGGGCCTACCTGGAGCTAACACTTAGTTCCCCCTGACTTAATGCTGAACATCAATAGCAAGAAGTAATAGAAATTACTCCCAACTCTTCTCGTCAATCTTTGAATGTATCCTTTAATCATGCCTTTGAGAAGATATCTGACAATACATACACATTGTTCCCTGTCCTTTGAGCATCTGCAATCAACTCATTTGAATCTTATCTTCTAATCTCACGACCTTCTTTATGAAACTTTAATGTATATCCTTTATCACATATTTGACTAACACTCAACAGATTATGCTTAAGACCTTTTACATACAAAACATTTTTAGTCTTAGTTCTACCATAATCCAAACTCAAAGTACCTTTTCCAGCTATCATGGCAATGGTTTTATCTCTGAATCTCACTATACCACCATTGATCTTCTTTAGAGATATGAATTTACTTTTATCTCCTATCATATGCCTCGAACATCCGCTATCAATTAACCATGGTTGATCTTTACCTTTTACATGCAGGGCTGTCTGAACCATCATAGAATCTTCATGTTGTTTCTTCTGCCATGTACATGTCTGAACCTTCTCCCTGATGAATGGAGCTTTGAGATTTTGATCCTTCTTCTTGATGAATAGATCTTTGAAGCTCTGATCCTTCTTGACTGACTCAAACATGCTTCTACAATACCAAGCTATGTCTTTGAAGTTGTTGAACTTGTAACATACTATGGTCTCTTCATCAAAGCTTGATAGAGGAGCAAAAGAGTTGTGGCTTCTACTTCACTTTCCTTCTCCTTATTTCTAAAATTGTTAGCTCTTTTTCTACATTCTAATTTCTTGTGACCATATCCATTACAATAAAAATAATACCATAAAAATAAGACCTATATGTATATCTCTGACCTGATTGCCTTTTGTAGCTTTGATCCTTCCAGCCTTCTCTATTTGGAATGTCCTCTGTATTCTTCACTTCTCCCCTTTTTGTTTCCTCTTGTGTAAGAGCTTCAGCATAGCTATTTTTCTTTTCAAAACCAATCCCTGTCTTATCTGAATATGCTTTTTGACTTTCCAATATCTTATTCAACATGTTAGTGCTATCTTCAAATTTCGAATCACTGACTACTTTATTATCACTGACTGCTTTCTTAATATCTTCTTTTAAAGAGGCAATTTCAATAACATACCTTTGACATTCTTTTCTTGCTATTTCCAACTGTGGTGTGAGGTCTTCTTCATTCTTCTTGGCTTCTTCAAAGTGTGCTTGTAGATCTTCAATCATTTCTTTTGACTCTTGTTCATTTTTCTCGATCTGGCGCTTTAATCTTCGACTCGTCTTCTAAACAGCTTCTAACTCTTCTAAGGCACAAATGAGCTCTCCTTCCATATTCACTTTAGCTTCCTCCTCTTCTTCTTCTTGATCACCTTCATGTATGGCCATGAATAAAATCTCTTCTTTTGAATCACTGACTCCACTATCTTCGCCTGAAGTAGGATCCTTAGAATACAGGGTCTTCTTCTCGAAACCCTTCTTAGATTTGCCTTTAAAATTCTTCTTGTATGTAGGCTTTTCTTCTTCATCATCATTAACCTTATCTGGGCATCTATCTGAAAAATGTCCAATCTTTCCACAATTAAAACATTTAAAAGGTAATTTTCCTTGATATTTACCTGTTCCTCTTTTCGGCTTGCGAATGAAAAGTGATCCATTGTCATCTTCATCATCACTGGAACTATCACTTGATTCTTGAATCTTAGCTTTCTCCTTCTTTGATGTCTTGAAAGCCGCTTCTCTCTTTGAGGGTTTATCTTGTTCTGTCCGCATCTCATATGCCATGAGAATACCATGAAGCTCATCCATCTTTAGTTTGGCTAAATTCTTCATCTCCTCGATTGTCGAAACCTTTGCATCATATCTCATTGGTAGAGATCTCAAAACCTTTTGTACCACCGTTGACTCATTCAACATTTCTCCAAGACCTTGAATTTGATTTATGACTTGATCAACTCGCAAAAGATAACTTGCTATATCTTCTTTTTCTTCCATCTTCAAACTTTCAAACTGCCTTCTAAAAGTCTACAGCTTAGCTTGCTGAACCTTTCCATCACCTTTGTATATATTCTCAAATTTTACCCAAGTTTCATGAGTAGATTTACATTGCATAACTTTAACGAATTAAGGTTCACATAAACCACATAAAATAGCATTTAAAGCTTTAGCATTACATTCACTTGCCTTTTTTTCTTCTAGAGTAATTATAGATGTCTGTGGCTCTTCATATTCCTCCACCACTGCTTTCCATATGTCGAATCCAAGGGCCATCAAATAAGCCTTCATTCTCATGCTCCAAAAAGCATAATTTGTTCCATCAAACAAAGGTGCCTTATTTGTAGAAAATTCTTCATGTGACCCAGCCATCGTGCTTTCCCGATCTACCTTCAAGTTGTAAAACTTTTCAAAAAGGAACCTGCTCTGATACCAATTGTTAAGCACGGAATATACTGAGAGGGGGGTGAATCAATATATCATATATCTTATTAAAAATTTCCCTTTATCAAATTCCACTTAATCAAACATTCAAGATATGCAATAAAACTCAAACAATAAACATCACACAAGATAGAGAGAGACACCAAATATAACGTGGAAACCCAATGTGAGAAAAACCATGGAGAACAATCTCAAGTATATTTGTGAGAAACAACCCACAGGAGCACCATACCGCTTTGCCGATTACCAACCCAGCTACAATTCATGAGCACCAACCCACAGGAGCTTCAAACCCCTTTGCCGAGCACCAACCCAACAACTATTCGTGAGCACCAACCCACAGGAGCACCAACCCCTTTGTGGAGCACCAACCCAACAACTATTTGTGAGCACCAACCCATAGGAGCACCAACCCCTTTGTGTATACCACACACCTATCTCTCAATGTTCTTATCTCAACAAATGATAGTTCAATACAACATCTCTTTCCTCTCTCTCACCTTTGCTCTTCTAAGCTAGATATAACAAATACTATTCATCTCTCACAAATGCTCTTCTAAACTAGATATTACAATATCAAATCAACCTCTCTCAACCATATTTACAAATGGCTTTCTCAAGCCTTTATTTATAGCTTTCCAAATAACCTTTGGCCTTCCCCCTTTGTGACCCTTCAATCCTCATGGAAAATGGTGCCAATCTTGGATGACCCTTCATATTCAAGCCTTTGAAAAGTCATGTGGTGACCCTTCATGACCAAAAACGTCCTTCCCACTTTTGTCCTTATCTTTGGTGACTTTTCGTATTCCTCAAAGTGTCCCTTCATGAGAAATTGTGCCCTTACTCTTTTGTCTGCACTTGGTGACTCTTGGTATTCCCCAAGATGACTCTTCATGGGAAAATGCGTCCCATCCTTCTTTTGTCTTTACCACGTGGCTCTTTGACTTCTCCATGGGCCCTTATTTTGTCTCATATGCAACTAAAAATATATTCATTAATATTAAATAAATATTAACTCATATTAGCCGAGATATATTTATTACAAACAACATTAAATGCAATGGGGCCTTTATCACCAATAATGTTAAACCTTTGACATCAATGACAATATTTCCAACATAATCACCTATACTATTCCCCTGAGTCTAAACAATAGACCCTTCAGGCAATGTCAAAGGACCATGAATCCCATTTTGGAACCTCTCATTCAGACTAAAGTTTATAAGTTATTAGATGCCAAGATCATATTTCCTATCAGACATTATACCTTGCTGACAAACTTAATACCCGTCAAGAAGAAGAATAGTGAAATAAGGCTATGTGTCGACTTCAATAATTTGAACCAATCTTTAGAGAAGG
This sequence comes from Torreya grandis, assembly GCA_037957365.1. NCBI lineage: Eukaryota > Viridiplantae > Streptophyta > Pinopsida > Cupressales > Taxaceae > Torreya > Torreya grandis. The sequence continues at coordinate 746,268 of JARHVA010003684.1, read as the reverse complement.
ATAACTACCCTCTACCTTCCTTGGATGAGGTAATCCAGACTGTTAGTGGCTCTGAAATGATGTCCTTCTTAGATGGTTTCTCTAGATATAATCAAGTGTTAGTGGAAGCACAGGACTAGATGAAGATTGCTTTCACCATGAAGTGGGGGACACATGCTTATATGAGGATGACTTTTAGCCTCATCAGTGTTGGGGTAACATTCCAATAAGCCATGAACCATGTGTTCCAAGGACTTATTGGCAAGTGCATCATTGTCTATATGGATGACATTATTATATTTTTTAAGAATAGAAAGGATCATGCAAACCACTTGCAAAAAGTGTTTGATAGATGCATAAGATATGGAGTGTCCCTCAACCCAAAGAAAAACATCTTTGGTGTCATAAAGGGTAAGTTGATAGGCCACATCATAACCAAGGATGAAATTTCTATTGATCCTGAATGGATTCAATCCATCTCAAAACTGACATATCCAAACAGTAGAAAAGAGTTACAATCAATCTTTGGTAAGATCAACTTTGTGCAGAAATTCATTTCTAGGTTTTCTAAAATTGTCAAACCACTGAATGCTATGTTGAAAAAGGATGCAAAGATAGAATGGACAACTGAGGCTAAGAATTCCTTTTGAGATATCAAGACAACCATTGCTCAAGCTTCGATACTAATTAGTCTTGACTTCACCAAGGATTTTTATTTGTATTCTTTTGCTTCAAAACATACCATTGTTGTAGTGCTCACTTAAAAGGTAGATAACAATAAACACCTAATTACTTTTATGATCACTAATTAAAAATATGTTAAAATGAAATATTCAATGATAGACAAGAAAATTTATGTATTAGTCAAAGTTATAAATAAGTTTAGGCATTATATCATGAGAAATAAAACCTACACTATAGTCCTAGACCTAGCTGTTAAGTTTACATTCAACCAAAATGAACTGGGTGAGAGAAATAGAAAATGGATGGCCAAGTTGTAAGAGTTTGATCTAGAGATTTAATTAGTGAAAATAATGATATGCCAAGGAATAATCCAAATAATGACTGAGACAAATCCATGCCTTTGAGTCAAATAAGTCAATGAAGTCCAAATGGCTGGAGGAGAGTGGTATGACCAAATCATTAATTATCTATTGACGGGAACATGCCCCCCTGAGTTGAACAAGGAAAAAAGGTGAGCTTTGAGGCTCAAATCTGCCCACTACATGATAAAAGGAGTCCTTTATCATAAAAATTATGAAGGCATCTACCTAATATGTGTCTTGAGAGAAGAAGTTGTGGATATATTAGACAACCTACACCAAAATTTGGGTAGTGGACACTCTTCTAGGATTCCAACAACCCATAAGATATTGAGAATGGGATACCACTGACCCACTATTTTCAAGGATTCCTAAAATCATGTAAGGACATAGCACGAATACCAAGTCTTTGGGAAATGGGAGATCAATGTTGCTATGCCATTGCACCTAGTCATTGAAGGTCATCTTTTTGCACATTTGGGCCTTGATTTCATTGGGGTAATTAATACCAATTCCTTAGTAGAACACAAGTTCATCCTCATGACCACTAATTATCACGCTAGGCGGATAGAAGATGTGGCCACCAAGAAATCTCAAGCTTAAGATGTTATTAAATTTTTAGAGGAATATATACTAACCAAGTTTGGTACTCCCATCTATCTAGTAAGTGATAATGATCCAGATTTTTAATTTACTAAATTCACTGAATGAGCTTACAATAACCAGATTATAATTAAGTCATCTTCAAATTACCATCCCCAAGGGAATAGAGTAGCAAAGTCTACCAACAAGAACTTGATGGATGCCATCAAAAAGTTAACCCAGGATAAACCAAGAGAATGGCACCTACTAATAAAATATGCATTATGGGTAGATAGAACAAGGTGAAAATAGGCCCTCAAGACCTCACCCTTCTTATTGGTATATGGATGGCAGTTTGTCTTCCCTATTTCTCTTAAACACCCAACATATTAGTTTATGTAAGAGTATATGGAAGAATATCCAAGGGTCCAGTCTAGATTGTTGGATATAGTCCAACTAGAAGATGCAATAATTGAAGCACTGTAAAACTTCAATAGACACCAAGACCTTGTTAAAAGGTGGTTTGATAAAAGGTCCAAGATAAAAGCCTTTAGAATTTAAGACCTAGTTCCTCTATGGAATAAATCCCATTAAAAGAAGGGACAACTTGACAAGTTCACTCTCTTGTGGATTGGACCATATCAAGTGTTTGAAATCTTAAGCAACAATACTTTCCATCTAAGAGACCTTGAAGGTAAGGACCTATCCTTCCCAGTCAATGGGTAGTATTAAAGCACTGATTCAAGGCTACTCCCATTGAGGATGTTTATAAATGAATGAGACTGTAGTAGAGATAAAAGTTAGATTAGGTTTTACTACTTTCATAATAAGCTTTCATGTTTTTTGTGTTTGATTTTCATTAGAATAACTTTTGCACGTTCTAGATTAAACTTTTTTGCTTTCAACATTGTGTTTCTTTAGGTTAGTTCCCTATTTTATATGTTAGATGTCTTTTGTCTCAGGACAATATAACTAACTCTCCCTTGAGTGGTCAAATTGATAACCCAATCACTATGCTCTTCATGCATGACCTAAGCTTACAGGTTGCATGCCCAAAAGAAAGAACATAAAGGTAGAAAGAGCCTAAAATGGAGTACACTAACTAGTTTGTAGACAAGTTTTTTTTTTTTTACATTCTGAGGTTTGAGATTTCAGGAGTTATGTATGTAAATAAAACTAGGTCATAATTATATCACATTTAAATACTCTTATTAAGTGTGTGAAAGTTGTTCTCATTATTTCATGTAAATTAAGAAAGTTTTCTCATTCTTTGGATCAAACACACTTTCCATGATAATACTTGTTTGGGATAATAACCATAGATATGGACAAGACTAACATGGACATTCTGGTAACTTGATTTTTTTATTCTACATACACTAGCTCACAAGGATTCCCGACCCTCTCTTCTATTCACATTCTAAAAAAAAAAGAGAGGACCAATGTGTCCCAAGAGTGATCAAGTAAGCCTAAAAGAAAATCTAAAGGTGATTAAAGACTCACATGATGAAATAGGATCAATAAATCATGCATCATGCAAGATTATAAGGGAAGAAAAAGGGGGAATCTAAGGTATCTATGTCAAGGCTATGATCACCTAGCTGGTAGTAGATAAAATATTGAGATTCCCAATTTTTATTTATGCACTTCAAGAAAACAATTGTGACACCTATAATTTACTCCAAGTCTTTGCTAAAAGTCTCAAAACAAGGGTAAAATAAAATCACTCCATCACACATAGATCTAAGGTATGAGAAGAATTAGTATGTTGCATGGAATTCCTTAGGAGTCTCTTTTATGTTTCTAATTCAATTATTCTCTTGTGAAAGGATTCACGAGTAGTTTGTAAGTGCTAACCAAAGTTTATGGGTTCTTGAATACTCTAGAGTATCCCCCCTGTAATTTCTTGAGTAGCACCAAATTATGTTGTTATGAGTTTTATACACACCCAACAACAATTTTAGGTTGATAGATCATGTTTTCTTGTAACAAGCTAACTAAGTCACTCTTTAGCTTTTGTGTATAAATGCCATTTAATGCAACATCCTAGACTGAGTTATAGCTAGTCGAAGGTGTTCTTTGTTATTAGCTATAATCTTATGTTAATAAATGTTGTAGCAATCTTAATAACAAACAACCTTGAGATAGTAACTTAGAGTTAATTACACCGTATCCCTCATACCTCTTCACTATGTTTGTTAGTTCTGTGTGCTAAAGTAGCAGTCTGCAAGCATTAGTTCATTGGCATTTATTTTTGTTATAAAATTGGTAAGAAAAAATGCATGTTTTTAATTTACAGACCTTCTTTTCTGCCTTGCCCTCCCCCTCCTTTTTGTGGTATATTTAAACTCTGCCCACCTTAGGATAAATCCATCTTCATCACAATTCCATTCAACCCAAGTGCATCTAGGATCCATATCCATATATGAACCATCTAGGTTGATAGTTGCTTCACTCACTACTATTCAACCACTAGTTGTTGCAAGACCCAATACCTACAACTCGTGCCCCAGAGTGAAGTCAATCTTCATTGAGATCCCAAAACATTAGAGGTTACCTCATATAGTTTGTAGTGTGTATAAAACTCATAACACCAACTTCTTCTTTGCATTGTAATGTGCAGACCCGATCTTATCCAAAATTAGGGTCCAACACATGTAATGGTTGACCATGGAATAATATACTAAGTGAAAGTCAAGGCACATAGAATTAGGCTAAGGTGGAAGGACCTGAAAAAATACAAGGGATGGATTTAGTGGATTGTCAAATCAACACATGACAGATTTGGTTCTCATTAAATCTGACCCAGGAAAAATAAATGCTCAGGATGAAGGGAAGGCTACTAAAAAAATGTCTAATTGAGATCCAAAAGTTGATAATAAAATATTTTGAGACTTTTCAAGATGAAACAAGGTTGGATATAGTCTAGTATGCAATGAAATGGATTTGAAACTAGCCAAAGATACACAAGTGGACTAAGTGTGATAAAATAAGGATAAGACAATGAAAAAGGGTCTTGTCCCAAAATTAGGTGTCTACCCTTATATAGATTTTGAGCCTCAATGGTCATACTTGCTTGAGTTATACATGTTATTTAATGATGACATATTTTTATACTTACATTTAGACATATGATAAAAATGATTTCTAAGATTACATTAGTTTATGTTTTATATATTTTACACATGGTACACATAGTCTCTTTCTTTTGAGATGAATGATATGTAGGTTATCCCACACCTCAAAAGGGGGTATATGATCCACTTATTTCAACTTTAGATATATGATGATGCACTATATATATTTTCCCTCACATAGTTAGAGGCTTACAACATAGATTTATAAGATATTTACCTCTTCAGTTGGGAAGCACACACTAACGAGTTGTAAAGCACATTGTGCACACCAGAGAATAATAAGTCATCTTCTACATATTCATATCTTTTATAAAAATAAAGATATGGTTTGCATACCACAATGTGTATTTGTTTTTATATTCTTTATTATACATAGTTATTTCATTAGTTACTTTATTATTGATTTATATAGACATTCATTTACTTGCAAACATTGTTGTTTGCTTATAGGTACACTGAGCATTAATGCTCGTTCACAGGGCTTGATTAGCAGCTAGGACATTCATGCAAATAACAAGGAAACATAGTTTTATTTTATTTTATTGGTCACCAATGTTGGACTCTATGATAAGGTAACCTGTCTTATCTTTTTGTCTTTTAGATCATTATCATACTAGTATTAACTTACAAACACAACTTACAACTTTTAGCCACAACTTCATTATCGAGCCCTCCCATGTGAACTTGTTTGTTTTACTTTAATGTAAATGCACACACATATTAAAGTGGGGCATTGTATATACACCTAATTTTGGTAGAGGCATAGGGTTTTCTATCTTATTAATATGTTTATATGTATATGTAACATTTGTTTAGATGAAACTCTTATTAGTGCATTTTCTTTATGTTGGGCCCTGTATAAGCCACCCCTTGCCCTTACAACATTACTTTTGGTCATTTAGGGTTAACAATCATGTTATCATTCAATCCAAAATATTTTTAAACCTTCATATCAGTTATTTCCTTACCTCAGGATGCTCACAGATGCTCCTACAATCTACAAATATTTGTTTTTGAGGTTTATGGTCAATTGACTAGTATCAAATTAGTTTGGTATTTGGTCTGACTAGTATTGAACTTGTTTGATAGTGGTCATGTCGTTTGTGGGTCTATTTGGCCATTTTTCTTAGTTTCACATATTTTATTGTGCCCTAACTCTTGGGTTTCCCACTCTCACCATGTCAGTTTGTGCATTAATAAGGTCTTATTTTGAATTCAAGAAGCCTATACATACATAAGCATGCTAAGACATTTATCATCAAGTAAAATTAAACAATCAAAGTATTACACTTGAATATCATATATAAGGATATTTACATTTTTAGTTTTACATCAATATTTATTGAAGTGTTATAGTTGCATACTTGTGCCAAGAGAATGACTTGTGAAAGAGTATATAGAGTTGAGTACTTGCTTGCATCTCAAGCATAGGGATAAGGGTTGGGATCTTCATATACAATAAATTTCTTACTAAAGTATATGAGTGTTGATTATCAAATTGTCTACGAGTAGGGGTTTGAATGAGGCATATCCTTCATAACTAACTCAAAATTTGATGCTCTTTCAAGGTCTCCTGGATTGGATTAAAGTTTGGAGGAAGGAGAAGGACTTTTGGAAATCTTGCACATTAAATTGACAAACCAAGAGATGATTCTTGAAAGTAGGCACTGATGAGGACATTTAAAGGTTTCACACTGATCTCACATCATCTACGAGTATGGAACCATACTACTAATATCAAACTTATTGCATGTGTCGACCCAGTTCAATATTGGTCTAACTACTATTGAATCACTTCGATATTGGTCATTTTTTGCACAACATTAGATCTCTATAATTTTTCTAAGTTAGATTCGACATTGCTTCTGAACTTATTTTTCATCGTCTTTAATCACTGCCAGCACATAGATAAATCATAAATCAATATTTATTTACAAACCTCCTTTATCACTTTTCCAAAATGTTTTAATGTCCATATTAAATGCAATTTATATATTTATTTACTACTTTTATTATATTTAACTTGTATTTAATTTATCTCTATATATTTTAATTTATCTCAATTATTTTATAATTTAATATAATATACTTGACCAAAAATTATTTTAATATCAATTTTTAAAAATAATAAAATTTTACAATTAATAAATATCATAAGATAATTTTTGGATGTTCTCAACTAACCCGTAAAAAGATTCCAATATAGAGTGAGATCTAATAACCTAAGAGGGTAAGAAACACACTTAGTATCTTTGTTTTAATCGGAAACACCTATTGGATTTTGCCATCTTCTTTATATAGACAAACTTAATTGAATGGGTAGACGTTTATAGCACATGCTTCCCAGAAATTTTGGACCGTACATTTACTGAATACCAACATGGAAAACCAGCAAAAGCAGGATGTGATTTTACAGACAGTCTCTCAAGCTTTCGCTCACAGGCTTGTGCTTTATGCATCTTCGGCAACCCTTTCTGTAATTATTCAGAGTATTTTGATTTCATTCTTGAGTTGATAGAAATACGTTTTCTTTCAAACTCTCAACCCCAATGGAGAACCTAAAAACCTCAGAAAATGCATATCCATGTATATGCTTGGACCTTTATTTCGTTCCCTCTGTAGCTTTCCAGCTCAGAATTGCAGCAATCCTTTGATATATACACTCTCTCTCGTATAGGTTTGTATAATTGTAGAATTTGGAAAATATAAATAAAATATATCACTATGCCCTAATTTATTTTTTCTAAAACTTTTACCCTCAAATTCACCTAGGAATTGCATATGGCTTTCAGTTAAGATGCGCCACACTTACCCATAATTGCATTCTGAATTCTATTCAATTTGACTTTTGAACATGTTTTTCAGTGATTTGTGCTTGATAATATTTAATTTCAAGTGCAAAATTTGGAACTTGGGTCTTTGCCATGAAAGCTTATTGATTTATCACTTGAGCTCAACCTGATTTGCATGATTGTGCTTTATTTTTAAATGCAAAATTTCAAACTTGGAACACTGCTAGGAAAGCCAATTGATTTGCCACTTGCCCAATTGACATGATTATGCTTTAATTTCAAAGCAAAAATACAAACTCGAGTCTGGCTAAGAAAGCCCATTGATTTATCACTTGAACTCATCCCAAATGACATGGCCATGCTTTAATTTCACGAGCAATCTTTCCTTGATGTTTTTTATGCAGGCAGACAACATGGCTATTAAGGGCACAGATTCTTGCTAACCCAATTATTTTAAATATTCAATTGGCTATTAAGGACATGGATTCGTACTAAGCCATAATCTTTTAATTGTTTAATTGCTGTGTAACTTTTTTCATAAATTTAATGTATGGGAAATCACTTAACCTCTGTTTGTTTCACTTTGTATGAAAGAAAAAATGTAGAGTCTAGATGGTTAATTTTGGATATTCCTCTATTTATAAAGGTCAGGAAAAGGTAAAGGTAGTTCTTTAAGGTCACTCCCAAGCAAGACACCAATTTTGTGTATGAGATACCCCCTTAAGAAGCCTATAAAGGGATTGTTTTTCCATTTACCTTATGTATTTTAAAAAACTGTATCTCTTTTAGTTCTGATCCTTTGACCAAGTTCTCAATAATATTAAGCCTTGCCAATCCATCTAAGGCTAAGGTGGACACTTTGATTACAGGCTTTTCCACGAGAAAATGGCTTTTGTGACAGTGCTGAGGAATTGGGTTCTGTGAAATCAGAATATAATGGGCCATGCTTGGTGCTCTTGCGGAATTGCAGATTACCAGCTCAAGAGCTTGTGGAGCATATCCTGTCAACTTTCCTCCGTGGGTGAGTGCATTTTTTATTTCATAACAACATTAAAAGCTATAGAATATGATTTCACTATGTGTGATAAAGAGGGTTTCAGCTGCTTTTTGGTGTGTCAATTTTTTCAATGAGGCAGCCCCTTAAGTTTTCCAGCAGCATTCAAAGTAGGAGTCTGTTTTTTTTTTCTTTTTGTGTTTTTTTAATCAATACTATGTAATTCTGAACAGATGGGGTGAGTTTCATCTTCCTTGAAAAAAAAAATAGAGTCTGAACCAAAAAATCTGAACAGGTGGGTTTTGGTCCTGTTTTTGATGGGTAGCATTTTCTAATGGCTATCATTTGATTGGCTGTTTGAGTTTGTGTAAATCCTTAAAAGTCTTCACACAATTTATTTTTCTCTTGACAATGTGGATTTGCTCTATTCTTTTGTGGCTTGCATCTCCAATGGTTTTCTTTTGTTTGGTCCTATGGAGTCATTGCATGCTCACAAAAGACGGGATAAGCAGCAGGAGTGGAGGTATTTTGATTTCAGGGAATGAAGCCCCGTCTATCTCCCATGGAGCTTGACTTATCATGGTTGCTCTCATTTTTTTTTCTTGACAAGTCAGACGTTGTCATGGTTTGGTTTTTGATTGTGTTCATGGTCTGCAATTGTCCAGGTACATTATGAGAATATATTGGTGCCAATATAGCTCCTCTAGCAAAATTCAAATGATCTCACACATCAGGTCATTGGTAGAACTTCTGTGGCATAGTCCTAAATCTTCAATATGCAGCAGTCGATTTGTAAATGGTATGCCAATAAGTTTTCACAAGAGGGGTGAGGCTTTATATACAAAGGGGAGGGAAGATTATAGGTAGAAGTATGATAGTATAGTTAATGATGCATTTGAAAGAATTTAAACATGTGTTCTCTTTGTGTCTGCTACCAGTACATTCTGGTTAATTTGGAGTAACAATAAAGTTCACTGAAGTTCTTGCAGATGAAAATATTCTGGAAAAGGACTATGGCAGACCAGGAAATGCATTTGATACTTGGGATGATACTATATTAAAATTTCGACTACAAACACATCCCAGAGAACTTGCAGAATCATTACTGGATGAGCTCCCAGAACTTGAGTGCAGTCTTCATGGTTTTACATATAGCATATATGTGGTTGAGATTGATGGTACTCTTCACTATGGAATAGGCTTTGGCTCAAACATGTATCTGCCGGGACCCAACAGAGAAGCTCTTTCCAAAGGCTGTGTATCTAGAGCCTCCGCCAAAATAAAAGAGGCATTACATGTTTCTGACTTGAAGCTACAGGAAAGCATGCTTGGTAAGCATTTCTCCACCAGCTTCTGGTTGGTTAAATTATATATATGTATGCGTGTTTACCATGCTTGCTAGATGAGATAAATGGGCTCTGAACAATAATATTCATTCATTTTTGTAGGTTTCAATAATTCAAATAATTCTAATTCTGAGAAACTTTCAATGTTGAATGATCAGTGGTATATGCTTCAATTGATAGTATCTCATGTGCTTAGATGCTACTTTATACTTTGCGGTTGCTTTTTCAACCTTTTATCATATTTACTCACTTCATAAGCCATATATTAATATTGACTTCCGGTGCCTTAAACAAATTAAAACAACAAACTTAGCATTATAGGGTTCGTGTGAATGCAGTTCTAGATGAGCCCAAAGGGATTGTTGTGACAATGTCTAACGCTTCCGATGAAAAGGAAAGTCCTCGTGCCTACAGGGAAATCTCTATGCTAGGCAAATCCCTAGGAAGACCCTTTTTATATAGTCCCAACCCATGGGCAACAGTGAACACTGCCATATCCACATAGTTAAAGAACTCTTGCGTGACATCTTCGTGTCACCATATAGCTACAGGCATGAGACGACTAATTTTAGTGGTTTATAACTCCTTACCACAGAGTTAAATAAGTCACGTGACTTTATCTCATCAACACAGCTACAGGCACACAAACACTAACATTAATGGCTTGCAGTTCCTTACCACATTGATAAATAACTCACATGACTGTATTTCGTCACCATATAGCTACAAGCACATGATGACAAACACTTTTGTTTTAGGCTTCTTACTACAAATAGAAAGTAAATGTAGGGTTGTGACTATGGTATGGTTCCTTCCTCAATGTCACTGGGATTTCTTTTCCCTGAAGTCTTGGCAAACACAGGTGATGCCATTATATATTTTAGAAAAAATGCTAGCCTTGGAGGAGCTTAGCATATCAAAGGGGAAAGTAATTATACAGAGTAGGTGTAGTTTCTGCAAGTTAGGTATCCATGCCACCAATGTGTATTTCCACTAATGATCATATCATGCTGATCTCCTTAAAGTGATTATGCACACTCTTATTGCCCTAAAAAGGCTTATACTCCAGCATGAAGGCATCAGTCGTGTTTTTAGAAACATGGATGAAAGCTTATAGGCAAATAGCAGAACGATTATCAAGACAAGGCTACAAAGAACAATTCGAAGATTTCGTGACATTATCATTTGAATTGCGGCATCATTATTGTCAATGCAACATGTTTTTGCTCTCAACATCATCTATGGTACAATTTTCAATATGTTTGAATTTACTAATTGTTTGTATATTTTTCCTCGCTACTGTGACTGATCTAGGAAAAAGTACCATGGTCAAACTGCAAAATTTGTAATTAAATAAGTTTAGTTATGGGACAAGCCCGTTTATAAACATTACTATAACTGCTATAAACCTTATCGAAGAAACCCCAGGTCTGAAAAAATCCGAATCTGAACTGGAAGCAGAAATCTAAATTTTGAACGCAAACTAAAGCAATTTTATTACGTATATATATATATATATATATATATATATATATATATATATATATATATATATATATATATTACTAATTTAAATTTTAAGATTTGATATTCTTGTGCATCTTTTGTTTTTCTATTCTTTCATACACTACTTGCCAGGTTGTGTTACTAGAATTTAACAAATTGAATCAATTTGCTTTGATCTTTTATTACTCTTTTCTTGCAGTTCTCGATGTAGGAGCAGCACCAGGAGCGTGGACAGAATATTTAAGTCAACATGCAAATAGTGTTTTAGCAATAGATCCTGGGCAGCTTTGTATTGGAGCCCATAGATCAAATGTCAGGCATATCTGTAAAAAGGTTTGGCATTGATTTTTAATTTAATAGGTTAAAGCTCGAAGTTTTTAACTATGTTTGCTTTATGAATAAACTGTTTTGATTTGTTTATGTTTACCATATTTTTTGCCCTAGAAATCAATATAAAATAACTAGGAATGGTTTGTGCAATTCTTCCCAAGCTTTAGCATTTTAGAAGCTAGCCTGGAATTAAATAGACTAATTCATGGCATTAATGCTAGTAATAGTTCAACAATGGGTTGAGCTAAAACTAATTTGAGCCTTTTGAATCAAACTGCTTGTGTTTTTTTCCCTAAATTTAAACAGTGCGATAAGTGGCATTTGGCATTTGTGATGATGCCTATTGTGCTCTTTTGGTATGCTTCCTATCCATGTGTTTTGTAAGTATAGTTAATAGTTGTAAACGTTGCTTTTTTTTTTAATAAGCAAAACAAAATATTTATTTTAATAAGGAAAAGGTGTTACAATATGAGCAGCCTCACAGCTGTATTAAAAATAGAAGCAAATAAGAACTAGTAAAACACTGATTACAGTCAGAGACACATAGTAGAGTCGATAAGAAACAAAGAACCACCGAGAAGAACAACATGAAATATAAAACAAATGTATGGAGGGGTGCATAAACTATCTATCTAAGTCTGCTACCCAAAAGAGACCCAATTGCACTTTCAAGGAAAAACCTCCCAAAGATTATGTTCTGTCATAATTACTGGAATAGTATCCCAGTAATGAAATTCCAGCAAATTCAACCCGAAAAGTTTGAGGAAATCTCAAATGATGGGGGAAGCATTGTTCTGGATAGCCTGTTTCTTGTGACAGCAGTGGAGCATCGATCCATATTTATTGTATTAGACAAAGTTCCAGAAGTTCTGATGAGCAGAAACCTTGATTTCTTGAAAACAGGAGAGGAAGACAAGGATTCCATATCCATGCTGTAACTGGCATTTTGAAAGAGACCTAGCAGTTTTCCTTATGAATTTACAAGTGTTGAAACTTTTCAAGGATAGCATCAAACCTTGCCTTGGGTGAGAATTAATATATTCTCCTTAAAAATTTGATTTCAGAAGCTTCGCCTGCCAACATATCACAGAGGTTTTTCCTGTGCAATGCCAGCTAAGAGACTGACAGGATCGAAGTGATACCGGTGTTGTCAGCGAGGTTGATTAGTTGCTGTGTGGCCGATGATAGAGTGGAGTTGGTTTACTATGTTTAGCACCCCAACATATTGTCAAATTCTCGATTGGTGTTCAGATTATGAAGTGCTTGAATATTCAAATAGCAAGGGTGAGAGAGATCCATTCCTCAAATCCATTGATTTGCGGGGTAGATGAGACTGATAGACAACATAATGATTGATTCCTCAATAGAATTGTTAGAAACTGTGATGGAATGGTTCCGATGCAGGCTGCAAATGGCCTCACCAGTGACTGCCCAAGGATTTTGCTCTGTGACTGGCACATGATCAAACCATTAATATGCTGAGGACCTTGATCATGTGATCCTTCAAATAAATGTCAACCCAGGGATCGTCCAAAATTTTGCTAAGCTATGTGCTTTATACACCCTTCCACAAGAGAGATCTGGATCTAGCCTATCTGCAAAGCAAGGAAAATAATCAAACTGAAATGAACATCTATTCTATTCCTACTATCATGGGCTATGTATCCCTCCTCCTTTTGTGAACAAAGGGCCCTTCCTTGCTGCATCCACATGAGATCTCCATGCCGTCCTTAATCCATAAGCAAAATCAAGATGAAATGGAATGAAAGAGAAATATTATTCCAGAATTGCGTAGTTAAGAGTTCTATCTTTCTTCCTTCCTCTTTTCGCCCCTCCACAATGCAATATGCCTTCTCTTAATTAAAGCGGCTATCCACTAAACAATACAACAACTCATGAAAAGAAGATATTCTAGATCTAACTAATTTGATTGGTAACAACACCAAACCACATTCTATCTATGAAATCTAAATAAATTACTTGGAAAACAACCTTAACTAATTTGGATCTAATGAAATATAAGCGAACTAAATTAGTTGGCAACAACTCCAACTATAAACCCATACTGAATTAATTGTATAATAATATCAACTAATTTAGATTTAAGTATATTATTTGGCATTTTGTTGGGTTTTATTATTATTGTATTAAATCCTATTTTACTGTCCATTGTATGGAGGTTTTTATTGCAAGTGCTGCGGGTTCCCAAATGTTATAGAACCTTCTTGTAGTTTCTATGGATTTTACTGCAGTGGCTATGGGAATCTGTAGTAGCTGTGGAACATTGTGGAATTTTTTTTATAACTGGAAAACCATCTAATTCTCCATTATTCTAGTTTATTCCTACATTATATATGTTATTTTCTATTTTATACAACATCCATAAATTGGATAATAAAGTCACATAATGTTATTTGTGACACAAATAAAACATTACTTTTATGCTTAGATGATGCCAAGAAATAGACATTTCTTGGACTCATCACTCTGGCATGGTTTGCAAGGCCTGAAGGTGGAGACAACACTAAGGACTGTGATTGGTACTTGCAGATTGTCTTTACTATCTGCTTTGCACTTAACTGTGAGGGTTTTTTCAAAGAGTCTTATACTGCAGGCCATTAGAGCCATGGTACAAAGCAGAAGCAAGGACACCCTTAAATACGGTCGCTTGGAGATGCTGGCTGTGACGGGGTTTCATTTCCCTGATTGCAATGATGAGAGTTTGGATGGCCGAATCAAGCTGAAGGAAATGTAGATCAGACCATATGCAAACCAAATAATGTTGAGAGAGTGCTCTGACAAGACCCTTACCCTTCAAATGTGTTGAAAATAATTTGTTTTGAGGTGGGAGGAAGATTGTGAGGCCCATAAGAGTTGTAGAGAGATAGACTAGAGAGAATAATCTGACACAACTTAAACCCTTTTTTGTAATTTCCAAGAGTTGTTTTAACCTCGTTGGTGAGAAATTATAATGCATGGAGCACTCTGTCAATAAGATGAAGTCTTTTAGGCTAACCCTAGCATGTTCATAGCGAATATGAGATGGAAAACCATGATCAGAATTAACAAAATTTATCAGAGGGTAAAGAGATAACTGCAAAGGAAATACTAATATTGATCGATAGTGAGGAGGATGTGACTGCCCACTTTTGGATCCATTACAAGTGTGTAAGATATGTAACACAATTTCAACGATAAATAATAGATTTAGAGGGAAGGGAGTTGGGTGAATAGGAAATGGATTCCATATTACTCTCAAATGGGGCAGTGTCATTGGCAAGGCAGTTCAAGTGCCTATATAACGTACAGGGATGTGTTTGAAATCTACCCCAAGTCCACATGGAGGGCAGAGATAATATTAAAAGTAGTTTTTAATCCCCTATGACAAGAAGGTAATGGACTTAGGAAACGTAGGGTTGTATGATGTTTGTAAAGCTTTTGAGCTGGGCATGTGGCGATTTTATATGCTTGAGCAAGGACAAGGCTCTTGAATAAAGCCCATGCTTCCGCATGTTTATTGGTTTCACACCAATATTCTTTTGATAGGCTACAAGAATAGAGCCATAGTTATCTCGTATAACACCCCTAATACTAGCCTTCCTAGGATTTTTGAGTTGAGCTATCAAAGTTCACTTAGAAATTGGGATGGGTAGGGGGGGTGTCCACTTATGCGGTCGATGGATGGGGAATTTTAGAAGATGAAAATGATGGTGAAAGTTCCGATTCCAGAATAAGGCTAAGTCAAACATATTATTTTCCTTGTGGGATATTACCATTGAAGTGAATAAGGCCAATAGTGTGAATGTAATAAAATATTTGTCAATAAATATCTTGACATAATTGGATTGGCCATCAAAGAATTGACTTTGTTGTTTAGGCCACAAACGTCAACAAATCATGGCCATCAAACAATTGTTTATTTTGTTTAGGCCACAAACGTCAACAAAGAAAAGGGGGAACAATGGAGTGAAGAAGGTGAAAAAAATTAGACTTAGAGGAAACATGGAACCATTTGATGATCCTTTCAGGAAAGCTTTTTGGAAGATGCCACTAATAATGAGAATGTAAGAAAAGACAATTAATAGTCTTCCCAACCTTTTGAAAATTAGGATGCCTAGTTGACCCCATCTACCCTTGCACCATGAATGTGTTAGCTGTATGTATTTTTCTATATAGCACTAAGTTCTGACCATAGAAATGCATTGACTTTGGACTAAGATTTTAAAGTCCATAATTTGATCCAGGTTGGGTCACTTTTGTTGGCTTGACATTGAAGATGATAATAAGTGGATTGAATTGAATACTTCCTCTACAAATCCTTACCCCAACAAATACTATTTAGAAGAGGATTTGAGATCTACTTTCTATTCAATAGTTAAGCTTCGAGGAGAGGGATGGTTGTGGGAAAACAGGTCTGAAATAACAAATAAGGAATCTATGCCTGGTTGGGATTATGAATCAAGTGATGTTTACTTGGGTTAAGTTGCAGCTGACCATGGCTCTTTGAAGCCCCTCAACTTTCGGAGGTAGGATAGTGGAAACTGTTCCATTTATTCTCCTAGAATGTGGCAAGTGTATCACTGTTGATTTGCCAAGCGAGTGTAGGCCTTAAATGAATAAGCTTCCCAAATAATTGTTCCTTTTGCATCATGATCTGCTGTAAAGATGTGAAATACTTGCGGCATTGAACAACATAGCCACTAATAAAGTGGGCAAAACACAATAAATTTCAAGTGGTCCCATTCAATAATAACTAATTTGAAATGATTGTGGGCACATTTTTGTATTATTTTGCCCACCATTTACAGTTTGTCAACCATGACTTCAAGAACATTATTTGCCCACAAAATAGTGCAACATAGTTGAAAAAGGTGGGCTAAATATTATAAAATTTAATTGAATGATTCTTAGGGATCCATGAAAAACATCAAAACTCAGGCAAATCCTAGAGACCCAAATTGAAACTGGTTTAGTTAGCAAACAGGACTCAAACGGAATATTTCCTGTATTGTGATGAAATTGCTGGTCTACAAATAGCAACGGTTTTGAAACCGCCACAGCGGTTCCTTAACTGTTAGTCCGTGTTAAGTGGTGATTTCGCTTACATCAACTAAATAGTTAGGGTAATAACAAGAAACAATTGATCTTCTCATTTTGGGTGTTTCAAGAACCTTAGGTTTTCGAAGAGACATCTCTAAAATGCATATGAATGGCTGTGAGGTAAGGAATTGGATCTAGTTATTAGTGATCTATTGAGTGTTGGAGGATGATTGTATGTGATAGTAGCAGTGTGTAGCCTGCTGATATGGCTGTAACTATTCTATGCTCTTGTAATTACTCCTTCGCGGCATTAGTAAGATAGGAGACAACAAATAGTGTGGGATGTATGCTTCTAAGAGCTCTTTGTATTGGTCCATTTCATGGAAGGGAAGAAAAAGAAAATGTGCAGTTGCCACTTTCACTTGTTTTTCCCCACATGGAGGTTTCTAGTTTAAAATCCTTTTTGTCGTGTGGTTTGTTTCATTTCTTGCTAAGTTGCTATGGTTTGCAAGTATTCTACTCATTGTAATGCACATTATACTACTCTTAACACACTTTAAAACCACGACCATTTGTGAAATTCAAGTAGTTGTAGCATGGGTAAAAACAAATTTGTTTTTTTTCCAACAAGGAAAATCCTTTAAAAAATTATAGATCGGTTGGTATTAGAGCGACAAGTTCCTTGTGGCTTGTAGAGGTTTTTGTTAACACATGGGAGTTTGTGTGTATAACAAGATTATATTTAAAGTTCTTTGACAAGTGTTTTGAGAAATTTGTGGTTAAATAGAACAACCATGACCAAATCCTTGACGATAAGACTTGAGGAGTTTCAATTTTGCCATATGCAAGTACAAGAGGAGAATAGAGGATTGAGAATGCTAGTGCAACGCTTAGAAACAAAGAATAAAAAGTTGCAAGTGACATGGGCCAATCATGGAGAGTTCTTCATTGGTATCATAGAGGAATTGCAAGAAGATTTGGTGGCAAACGAGGAATTGTGGGAAATGCTCCAATGTGATGTTGAAGAAATAGAAAGGAGAGAAGAGTCTACCAAGCAAAGGTCACCAACCTCTACCAAAGATGCTCAAACCATGACAAAGGTATTCATGTTAAGCACTCCATCACATGTTTCTTCCATTGTAACATTGAATGAATCCAATGGAAATTTTGAGAAGCATACTAAAGGTATTGGCTCTAAGTTAATAAAAATGGGTTATGATGGATAAGAGCTTGGCAAGGATGGCCAAGGAATCCTCAACCCCATTATTGTTGAGGAAAGACCTCATTATGGAGGCCTTGTATATGGTAAAATAGAGATTGGAGATTGCTTTAGCATAGCATAGGCAAGAGGAGTTTCCATGAAGGAGGATTCCATGCTATCTACACACCAAGGACAGCCCAAAGAAGTTAAAAACGTTTCTAACATCATATTTGTGAAGCATCAACATGATTTTGGGGCATCTCCAAAGACCGAACAACAATCAAGACAAAAAGAGGGAAACATGAGTTTACTTCAAGAGGACAAGTAAGCACTCCAAAGAGAAGCAAACCTTCAAGTCATGAAGTAGATGAAAGTGCATTACCATTCCATCCACGTGATGCAAATGCAAAGAGGAAATGAGGAGATTACACTCCACCCACCTCACAACTTGCAAGTTCAAGAAGGGAATGAAACAAGCATGGGGGCAGCCCAAAAAGGTATGGCAAATGGACGTCTTCCATCTTTTGTTTCAATTGTAAGAAGGAAGGTCGTATAGCACAAGAATGTTGTTATGTTGTTCCTTGTACTTTTTTTGGGAAGAGTAACCACTGTATGGCTATGTGCAAACAAACCATCACTAAAGAGCCCAAGTTCTTTATGAGAGATGGGAAAGAACCCACTCTTCAAGCAAACAAGAAGAGGATGGCCAAGAAACACTCCAAGAAGGTAAGAATCCACTTGATATGAGTAGGTACAAGTCTAACATTTCTTGTACTCATTGCAAGGTTAGTGGGTATTGGAATGGAAAATATTGGGAACTCCATCCACATCTTCACCCAAAGGATGGCAAATGCAATATGGGCAACTACAAAAAAGAGGGTAAGAAGAGCCTACCAAAGCACACTAATCAAAATGAACTCGTGCAATCTTGACTTAGACCTTGAAACGGTTCTCTCACTTGATTTCTATTTTTTCGGTCCTCGTGAGCCCTCTTTGTAAATTGGTTACGTGCCTTGTCTTATTTGGGTTGAGTCGGCCTTCTTATACCAAATTCCAAGGCAGATCGGCCTCCTTATTTACAAATTCAATGTATTGGATGTGTATATGTACCCATCCAATCTCATTGCTAGTTCAAATCAATTTGATTCATTATAAAGTATATTGCCTACGGGCTTTATTACATGCATTCTTCTTCGTTTCACAATATATATTTTTTAATCTAAAGCTTAGTCTCTTTGTTTCTAAGGTGACTTATTTGAATATTCCTACATTGTATCAGATCAAGCAACACTTTTTTTCAAGCATCTTAAGGGTGTTTCCAAGGAACCCCTAGTTTTAAAGGATCGTGCATATCTCACAAACCGTTGTGAATTTTCTAGTGATTTTTTCATGGAAGTTGGGTATTCACATAAGGAAGCTACAGTCTAATTTTAAGCTTTTTGGGATAATTTTTTATCGAGTTATTCCAATTTTAGGGATTTTTCATAAATTTATTCCATAGGCTGCAATTTTCAGATTTTTTCTGATTTTCTTACATTTTTGGAAAGCTTTCTAAAATTTATGGTGGGTCTGATCTTTGGATTTTTGGATTTGAGGCCGGCCTCATTCTGAAATTGTCTGGTCAAAGGTGAAAATCAAATTCAGCATAGATGGCTTCATCGACAAGCATAAGGCATGCCTTGTTGCTAAAGGATTTTCTCAAAAAGGATTGAGCTACAGTGAAAATGTTGCTCCTATGGCTCGCATTGACATTGTTTGTATAGTTCTCTCTTGTTGCCTCCTTCAAATGGGAGATCCACTAGATGGATTTTAAAAGTTCTTTTCTTCATGGAGATTTACAAGTCAAGGTTTTCAATAGCAGTTTGATACTCCTCTTGTTTGCCGTCTCAAGAAATATATTTTCAGGCTTCAACAAGCTCCTCGAGTGTGGTATGAGAAAACTCCACAACATTTTCATCTCAAAAGGCTTTGTTCGCTGTGAGGGAGATTATGATCTCTATGTTCGTCATCAAGATAATTACATCTTGATCATTGTTCTTTATGTGGATGATCTGCTCATTACAGGGGATATGTCATCTCTAATTCGGGATACGAAGATCAAGCTTCATGCATCTTGACATGTCAGACATGGGCCTTCTTCACTATTTATTGGGGATTAAGATCACCCCAAATTCTCTAGGTGTCTTCATTTTCTCTCTTGGTTCCAAGCCTATTAGTTGTAAGACAAAGAAGCAAGCTTTCATCTCGCTCTCCATAGCTGAAGCTAAGTATTATAGTGAACAGGAAGCCACCTATCGGCTTGTGTGGCTTTGCACCTTCCTCTCTCAGCTTGGGTTTCCTCAAGAGAACCCATCTATTATTCACAATGAGGGCAAGGTTGACTTCCAGGATGTGTCTTCAGAGTCACAACCAGCAATTATCTTCATCAAGGTGCTTCCTAAGGACACTTTTCGTCATCTTTGTGCATCAATCGAACTTTAGGGTTGTCCTTCCAAGGACGAGCAGTATCAGTTTGAATAATTCAGCTCCCTAGTCAAGCTTAAGGGGGGATGTTGGAACTTGTGTAATCTTGACTTCTATTTTTCTTGTAACCTTGTAACAATTCTCCCTCGTGATTTCTATTTTTCTGGTCCTTTCGAACCTTCTTTGTAATTTGACTATGTGCCTTGTATTATTTGGATCGAATCGGTCTCCGTATTTCCAAATTCCAATGTATTGGTTAAGGTAGGTCACCCCACTTATTTAAAAATCCAATGTATTGGATGTGTGTATATTCACATCCAACTTTATTGCCAATTCAAATCAATTTAATTCATTATAAAGTATATTTCCTACCAGCTTCATTACATGCATTCTTCTTTTCACAATATTATTTGTCTTGTCCAATGCTTAGTCTCTTCATTCATAAGGTGACTTATTTAAATATTCCCACAAGAAGGAAGGTCATATAACACAAGAATGTTGGTATCTTGTTTCTTGCACTTATTGTGGGAAGAGTAACCATTATATTGTTGTGTGCAAACAAACCATCACTAAGGATCCAAAACTCTTTACAAGAAATGGGAAAGAAAGAATCCGCTCTTCAAGCAAACAAGAAGAGGATGGCCAAGACACACTCCAAGGAGGTTAGAAGCCATTTGATATGAGCACGTACTAGTCTAACAATTTTTTGTACTCATTGCAAGGTTAGTGGGCATTGGAATAGAAAGTGTTGGAAACTCCATCCACATCTTCACCCAAAGAATGGAAAATGCAAGAATGGGCAGCCACAAACAAGAGGGGTAGAGCCTACCAAAGCACATGAATCAAGGAGAGAACAACTCATGTTTTTTCATCACCATTGCAAGAAAATAGTGGTAAGGGAATTTCATTTAATTCTTGGATTGAGCCTTTACATGATTGGCAAAGAAGACGATGTTGAGTTGCATTCATGTGTATGGGCATTGAGTAGCACTCCGAATGTATCTTCAAATTGTTTTATGTTTCCATTTGATTGGTAGAGAGCAAATAGGGAACGAACTCCACTTGTATGGGCAAGCATGGGAAGCCTTGTACTCATCATAGGCGAGCACAAAACAGCAAATCCACTTGGGAATAATAAGTAGGGGCAGCCAAACAACATGTTTTCAGTCTTATCACTCACCACTTGTTGTGTTGCATGGCAAGGGAAAATAAAAAAGAGGAAAAGACACTCAAAGAGAGCAAGTTTTCAAAGCATGAGGTTGGGCAACAACTGCTAGCAATAAAAGCATCAATAATAATTGATAATAAGCTGATTTGTGTTTCTCCATTGTTTTACTTTGTAAAATCTCTCCTCACAGTTGTAAATGCAAATGGGAAAATGATGTGGTATGAGGAATAGTCATTTCGGCATCATGTTTTTGTTGTATCATGCTTAGGGGCACTTCAATAATTGCAACATTGATGTATAAGTCTGATTTTAGCATAGTCACAAGGTTCGGCCCGATCTCGGCCAAATTTGGAAAGATGCGCATTTTTGCAGTCTTTTGGATTAATCCAATCCGGTTCGGCCATTTTTTAATATTAAAACATAAAAATCAAAACCCCAAAAAAAAAACCTAAAAAAATCCCCTATCAACTAACACGAACCCTAAAAAGTGCGGCCGCATACACAGGGAAACCCTAAAAAGGTGAACGCATTATATATACTTTGTGAATAAGCTAGAAGAAAAATAAAATGCGTTTCTCTGTTGAACGACAATCGACACGAGAGCAATGGGCAAGTAGACACTAACAGTGACCGCAGACAGTGGTGAACCGCTGAACGACAACGCAGACTCGAAACAAATTCCGGCAACGACAGGGCATGGAAAAGGCGCATCATAGAAAGGGAAAAGCACCTATAGAGAGCAACAAGTCACAACGGAAGCACTTGCAGTGAGTCGTGGTAGAAGTACCTGCAGAGAGCCATGACAGGGTACGAGAAAGCAAAGGTATTTATTTTTTGTTTGTTTTCTTAATTCATTTTTTAAAATGATAATAGGTAAACCTTTAGGTATTTATTATTTAGGTATATACTATTTAGGCTTATGATTTATATTTATAGTTTAGATTTATTTATTATTTCTTTATTATGATTATTTAGGTATTTAATTTTTATTTTACTTATGGTAAATTTATTTAGATTTATATTTTATATTATTATTTATTAAGTTTGAAATTATTTGTAATATAAAATATAAATAAAAATAAAAAATTAAATTATGATTTATTTTGTTTTATAATTATAATTTATAATATAAAATATAATTTCATGTACATTTAATTATAATTTTTAATGTTTATTTTAAATATTTTTATTTTTTTATATTATTTAATTTTAAAATATATTGTATATTACAAATAAGCTATTTGCATAATATATAATAAAATAAAATTTAAAATATATATATATATATAAATTAAAAATATTAAATAATATTACGATATTTTTTTAATTATTTTTATACTTTTATAATTGTATTTTATTTAGGTTATTTAAAATTAAAATTAATAATTTTACAATAGATTTTTTATCATTTTTTAAAGTTTTGTAATTTTATTTTCTATAGGTCATTTAAAATTAAATTTAATAATATTATGATATGTTTAAACTTTTTATTATTTTTTATAGTTTTATAATTTTATTTAATATGCATCATTTAGTTAAATTAAAAAATATATATTTTTACAACTTTTTAAATGTGTATTAAAAAATGTTTATAAAACTTTTGCAGATGATCTATCATTATGGCAAGTCAATTGTTTGAGAAAAAATACATTACTCAGTGAGATGCGAATCCCAGAAATATGATGCACTCTTTGCGACTCAAATATCACAAGGGTTCAAAACCATTATCTTAGAGGCCCTAATGTGAAGATTTTCCCAATAGTAGTAGAAAACCTCATATATGCACCATTTCTCAGTGAAATCCGAAGCAAATATGAATTGAAAACAGTTGTATTAACGTCTGAATCTTCAAAGAGGGCTAAAATTCAACACAGTCTGACATAGTTTGGCTCATTTTCTAGCTCAACACATTCCACAATGTTTACCGAAGCCAACAAAAGCGAACATCAAATGTCCTATTCTCAGCCTTCTTTGAAACCCATGTGAAAGCTGCAGGAAAAACATGAGATAGACAGATTGGTGGCCTGAATTTTTTATGCAAATGTCATCCCCTTCAATATTCGAAATCCACATACGAAAGTAATGGTAAAGGGGATCGCCAATTTTGGAAAAGGGTACACAATGCCATCTTCTAAAAGCCTAAGAACCATTCTACTAGAAGAGGAGGTGACATCTATATCTAAGGAACTAGATAAAATGAAAAACACTAGAGAAAATTAGGGTGCACTGTAATCAGTGACGGGTGATCTGACACAAAGCAGAGGCCCCTCCTCAATATATTGACCCAATGCCCTAAAGGGTTTGTTTATCAAATCAATTGATACAAGCATTGATTTGAAGACTGCAGATTTCATTTTCAAATGCATTGAATTTGCTATTCTAGACATTGGAAAAGAATATGTTGTCCAAGTAATTACAGATAATGCAGCGAATTGTAAAGCAGCAGGGGAACTTATGGATGGGTTTTCTCATTTGTTTTGGACTCCATATGCAACTCATGTTTTTGATCTTTTATTGGAAGATCTTGCAAAGTTGGAGTGGGTAAATAATGATGTCAAAGAAGAGAAACAAATTTTCAAGTTTATACTTAATAACTACTTGACCTTGAGCTTGTATCACTCATATGCAAAGCGTGAACTTCTTTCTCTGGGTGAAACAAGATTTGCATCTAATTTTATCACTTTGCAAAGGAAGGTGGAGAAGAGAACAACATTGAGAAGAGTTGTGATCAGTGAAGAATGGGTACAATCTAAGCTTTCTCAAGAAAGCATTGCAAAGGACATTGAGAGAATTATCTTGGTTAGTTCATTTTGGGAGGGCGACGAGAAGACCCTTAAGGTGTTTGAGCCACTTGTTCACTTGTTGAGATTGGTTGATGGCATGAAACCTTGTATTAGTTTTGTGTATGAAGGCATGGAGCAAGCAAAAGAACAAATTAAAAAAACACTAGCAGATAAAGATGATCAAGTTCAATGTATTTGGGACATTGTGGATATCCGATGAAACATGTTACATCGACCTATACATGCCGCAGGGTGCTATTTAAACCTCAGTTGATAGAGGTGGATCATGATTCAGATGAAGAGGCAAAAAATGGTGTATTGGCAACAATAGACAGGTTGGTTCAAGATGAAAATGAAAAGCCTAAGGTGAAAAGGCAGCTAACTACACTCAAGAACCAAGAATGCATGTTTTACCTCAAGGAAGCACGAGAAGACATTGGTAGTATGGATCCCCATTTATGGTGGCAGAGATATGGTTTTTTATTCCAGAGTTACAAAAGCTTGCTATGCGTGTCTACAGCGAGTGTGTTGGTGCTTCTGCATGCGAAAAAAATTGGAGCACGCATGATTTGATCCATACTAACAAGAGAAACCGACTAGGAGCCAAAAAACTCTCAGATCTTGTGTTTGTCCATAGCAATTTAAGATTGCTTGAGCACAATCTTGCAAAAGAAGATGACAATCTTCATCTTGGAGAACCATCCTTTGAAGGAGTTGAGGAAAATATTGATATTGTTGATGAGCTTCATAGAAGATTTGCTAATGGTGCTAGTGCTAGTGCTAGTTTTGATTTTGAAGAAGGGTTTGATGTTGCAAATGTTTGAAACTTTTAAGCTTTATATCAATTTTGAGCTTAGGCTCTAAACTATGGACTCCGGATATTTTGCTATCTTTTAATGTAATTCAAGTTTGAAACTCTTATGCATTTCTCAATTTTGTAAGTGTTAAATTAATGTTCATTCTTTAGTAAAATAAAATATATTACATATATATATTATATATATATATTTCAAACCGGATTTTTTCAGATTTTTTTTTTGAACCTTTTCAAGAATTCCGGATTCCACATTTTTTCCTCTCCTGAACCTTTTCGGATTTCTGAACCTTGTGACTATGGATTTTAGCATCCCACAATTACAATTGTTGAAATATGTATATGGGCATTACAGTGATTGTAGAAGGCTATTTTCAGCATGTATGTAGTATGCGCATATGCTGAAGTAGATATGGCTAGATTTTGCACATTAGACATGGTTGCGGTAGGTTTTATATCTGATTTTGATATGGAAAACTATGGTATGCACATATTGATAACATTAATGGTGACTATGCATTATACAATGTGTGTTTCCTCTATAACAATGTGTTGTAGTGGGAAGAATGGATGCAAATTAAACATTTAAGCCAATGTAGCTTGTTTTGGAATTACAAGGAGGTTGTAATAGGTATGTTTCAGCTAACAAATGAATTGTAACAATATCACACTTGGCTTACTCTTCATGGGTAAGAGGAAAGGCACAAAGTGAAGAGCACCTCTCTTTCATTGAGGAGGAAGGTGCATGATCAGCTCCAACATCATGGGGGCATCATCGGGGAAACAAATCTACGTGTAAGAGATCATCATGGGACAACCATGAGTGGACACCATTGAGGAATAATCATAATGGAACCACAAAACCAATTAGATTGCAATAGAACAAAAGGTTGGAACAACCAACCCTATAAAAGGAAAATCAATCCACAATTCTATGTGTTGGAAATATTGTTATTGATGTCAAATTAGCATTTAATGTCTAAAGGTATTTTTAATATTTATATCTTGGCTAAAAGTGTGTTAATATTAATGAAATATTAACGAATATATTTTTGGTTGCATAAAGACAAAAGAGGGTCCATGAGGAAGTTGAAGAGTCATCACTAAAGACAAAAGAGGAAAATGATGCATTTCTCCATGAAGGGTCACCTTGAGGAATCCAAAGAGTCATCACTAAAGACAAAAGAGGAAAATGACGCATTTCTCCATGAAGGGTCACCTTGAGGAATTCGAAGAGTCACTAGGTAAAGACAAAGAAAGAATTCAAAGGGTCATGCAAGGGTGAATGCCAAAGGTCATTTGGAAAGCTATAAAAGGAGGCTTGAAAAGCCATTTTGTATCATGGAAGCGAATGATTTTATCTAGCTAAGAAAAGTAGAGGAAAACAGAGAAAAGAGAAGAGATATAGTAGTGTGCTATCATTTTTTAAGAAAACAACATTGAGAGATGGTGTTTTATGCACAAGAGGGGTTCGTGCTCCTGTGGGTGGGTGCTCACGAATCATTGCTGTGTTGGTGCTCAACAAAGGGGTTGGTGCTCCTGCAAGTTGGCGCTTGCGAACTTTGTAACTTGAGTTGGTGCTCATTTATATACTTGAGATTGTTTTCCGTGGTTGTTCCCACTTTGGGTTTCCACGTAAAATCTGGTGTCTCTCTCTCTCTTATGTGGTGCATGTTATTGCTTTCAGTTTTATTACATATCTTGAATGTATGATTAAGTGGTTAAAGCAAAAGGAATTTGATTGAGTAAAAGATATATATAACGTGTTTAACACTATGTTCCATGAGGAGGAATAATTGGCCACCACGCTTTCATAGGAGGAAGGAGGTGAAATTGCATGTTTCAAGCATGTTTTCTTGAGGATGTATGGAGCTTCCATGTTGTATGAGGAGGAAGATTGCAATACCACCTTCTAACTTGGATACTTTGCCACGGGATGAACAAGCAGAGTGGAAAACATCACCTTGGAATGAACAAGGTATGTGTGAGAAAGATGTTTTGCAGGTAAAGTGCGGAGGAGATGAAGCAAGGCTCAAGTAAACTGGCAAGTTTGGATCAAGGCCAAACATCAACATCTTCACAGAACCTCCAAAGAAGTAGAGGGAGAGATCTTTCTATATATCGGGAAATAGTAAGCTTTTGTAGGACAAACGCCACAGACCTAGAGGGCAATTGGTTTCAGTTAGCAAACAAGACTCATACAAAGTATTTCATGTAAGGTGATGAAATTGTTGGTGTTTGTTGCAAAACCGTTCTTCTGCAAATAGCGGCGGTTCCGTAACCTCCGGTTTACGTTAAGCGGCAACTTTGCTTGCATCAGCGGAAAAGTTGGTAATGGCAGGGGATGATTGATCTTCTCATTTTGGGCATTTCAAGAACCTTTGGTCTTCAATGAGACATCTGTGGAATGCATAATAAGGGTCATGAGGTAAGGAATTGGAACTGATGATTCTGATCATGGATCTATGATCTACAAAGTGTTGGAGGATGATTGTATGTGAGTAGAAATGCGTAGCCAACCGATATGGCTGTAACTATTGTATGCTTTTATAATTATTCCATCACAACATTAGGAAGATAGGAGACAACAAATAGTGTGTGATGTGTTTTCCCAAGGGTTCTTTCAATTGGCCCATTTCATTGAAGGGAAGGAGAGGAAGATGTGCAATTGCCACTTCCGGCTGGTTTTCCCCACGTCAAGGTTTCCAGGTTAAAATCCTTTTTTTCATGTGCTTTATTTTATTTCTTGCTAATTTGCTATGGTGTGTAGGTATTCTACTCATTCTAATGCACATTTTATTGCTATAACACACTCTAAAACCCTTGCCGTTCGTTTTTTTTCAAGTTTACCGGTATTTAATTTCCAACAAGGCAAATTTCTGAAGAATTTACAGATCATTGGAGCCCACAATCTACCATTACAATGGGAATTTCACGAGTTCCTTATCTTTACAGCATCACATGTATGTAGACCCTTATATCTCACTAGAACTTTAGACTGTAGGACATTAAGCTTGCAAAGTTTTACTATAATCTCATAGCCAACACTAAAGATATGTTTAAATAAATGTTTATGGAAAACTTTATTTTAATAATAACACCCCATAGTCTCAATGTCCGTGATGCACTTTTTTACAAAATTAAAGGAAAGATGGTGGGAGGGGTCAGATTCTGGAGCACACAAGTGTTTTATGGGTAGTTGTGTTTCCTGGAAGATGAGAACTGGGAGAATTGCATGTTTTTATCTTGGCCTTGTATGAAAGAACACATGGGTTTTTCTATTTATTTGCTGCGACAAGGGAAAACTGAAAGGTTAAGCATTGCTTTCAAAAACCAAATCTTAGACAAAATTGTTGTGGAGAAGAGCAATGTATCATCCACATATTGCAAGTTGGAAATTCTGTTAGCACTCAGATAACAGATAGACCATTTATTTCCCCATGGGATTTAGTATTTTATAGCATAGGGTTCAATCCCTAACGTAGGATAATAGACATACATGGCAAAAATGGGTCACCTTGGCTAGAAGTCACTATGTTCTTCATCTTTTGGAATGCAACTTTTGCTGCTTTTGTCGATTTGCTCTTATCCTTTTTTGTAAGAGAAGTGAGATGTGCCATGAAACCTCCAAAAACCTTGACAAATCTCCTATAATACATGCACAGCCCATTAAATCCTTTCAACTGAATCATGTTTTTGGGAGTTGGCCAATCAAGGAGAGCTTGAGTCTTGGTCGGATCAACCTTGACTTCCTCTTTACAAATTATAAGACCCTAATGCACAAGCGTGCTCTTTGCAAAGTCAGATTTTGATTCCTTTGCAAATAACGAGTTTAATCTCAAGATTTCTAAAACACTTTTCAAATGCTTCAAATGATTTTCCATGTTTTTCTATAGACAAAGATATCATCAAAGAAGATGAACAAACTTTCAAATAGGGCTTGAAGATTCGGTTCATTGTACCTTGGAATGTGGCTGAGGCAGTGGTTAGCCCAAAATACATCACTCTAAATTCATAGTGGCTATGATGAGTTCGAAATGCAGTCTTAGATTGGTCACATTCCCTCACCCTTATTTGGCGGTAACTGGATCTCAAATCAATCTTTGTAAACGTGGCTGTCCCATATAGCTCAATCGATAGTTCATCTATGCATGCAATGGGAAATTTGTTCTTGATGGTATTTTTATTCAATTTCCTATGGTCAATACAAATACAAAAGGAACCATAGGTGAGGCAAAAGGCTTCTTGCTGAGCAGGGTTGTTTTATAGGCTATTTTTTGCCAATTAGCTAATTTTTAACAAAATTTCTAAAAATAGATCTGCCAAGTAACAATTTTTGATTTTTTTTTTGCCAAGTTTTCCTTAAAAATGTACACTAATTTTTTTTTTTTTGCCAAGTTTTCCTTAAAAATGTACACTAATTTTTTTTTTTTTGCCAAAATATACATGTATTACTAATAAACTCTGTTTTTCCTAGAAATTTGGCTATATTACCTATTTACACATATATTTTAAATAGGAGAATATTTGCCTGCCATGTGACACTTGTTAAAAATATTCATTCCTTAAAATTTTCCCTGCTTGGTACTATATGCTCCATATCTAATAACTCTTGGACTATGTTCTCAATTTCATGCTTGAATAGCTTTGGAAATTTGTGAGGAGGAACAATAACCTATTTGGACGCTGATTTCAACTTGATAATCTGCCTTGCCCTCTATCCTTGAAAACATTTTAATATCAATCTATCAGCTGCTGCCTTTCCTTTTCTCTGCTTGGATTGTCTGTTACATGCAAGGATTAAATATAATTACATTGAAAGATGTAACAAAATTAACCTTTTGAAAGTTGTCTTCCCATTTTATGAACTGAAATCAGTTTGTTTGCAGCTGTTGGAAGTTCTCTCATTGTAATCAGTTGCTTCCTTCCATCAAGTTTGATTTTCAGCTTATTAAGATTCAACTGAAATTCACCTAGGGTCTTCAACCATTACACTAATACGTCAGCATCAGCCCTTGTTAGAGCCACCACATAGAAATAAAAAATTAATTCATAGTTATGCAGCTGTATTTCCATACCTTTAATCATTAACTTGCACGCCATCATGATCTCACTTGCCACTCACACCTGAACATTTTCTATTGGGACAACCATCAGACCTGTAGATGTCACAAAGTTTGCATCTATGAAATTATGAGTGCTCCCAGAATCGATGAGAGTCACCACAACTCTTCCCTTCACTTTGCTTTTGACTCATAGGATTTGATAGTTGGTGATTCCCATCACGGATATAAGTGAAATAGTGGGTATTTCATGCTGATTTGGATTCACTATGTAGGGGCTTTCTTCCATTTCTGTTGTTTCTTCATCATCAATTTCAGCCATCCACTTATTTTCATCCACAACTTCAATCATAGGGATCCTTCCAGGGGTTTTACACTTGTGTCCCTATGACCATACCTCTTTAAGACTATTAAAATAAAAACAATGAAAACAAGGTCTAATATTCATGTCGAACATCTGAATTAAGGGGAAAATTAGTTTTCATGTTACCTTTTGTTTTCTCTTTTGCTACTAGGTTGGTTTTGGGTGTAGTTCCTGCTGTAAATCGACTCCTGACGACCTATGAGTAGGCTTCTGCTTACTGGATGGATTCCTCAAGAGTGGCAGGTTTCAAAGCTTGACATACGCTCTAATAGACTCTTTCAATAAATAAATATACACAGCAAGTTAGCAACTACCCTTTATGGAGAGAGATTCTCCACCAACAAGATAGCTTGGCAGAATTGCCTAGAATAATGTGACATTGTTCCTCGTTGCTTCTTATTTTTGAGAACCAGTAAGTAATCTTCATCTGTGTAGGCCTCAAATTACATTATAAAGTTGTCAGAAATTGGGCCCATGTGGTTATTTCCAGTTGATCCCGTGCTTCATTGTCTTGTTCACGTTCAACCATTTGTGACCAATGAAATGCAGGCCTGTCAAGGTGTAACATGGAAAATTGCATTTTCTTTAAAGTCTTACATTGGATTGAGCTGAAAGAAACAAGATAGGCTTCCTATCCAAGCCTTAGGTTTAATTTATTCACTGACCCCATCAACCTTAGGATTAGGAATTTTCTCAAGCAACTTTGATTTATACGATTTCTTTCTTGGCTTTCTTTATTACCCTAGTGTTTCTGATTAACCCACCTTCCAGCAAACAGATTTTGATTTCCAACATGTGGGTTAGCCTCTTTTCTCAGGGCTCTTAGTATCCTATATCCTTCCTCTTCTATACCATTTCCATCACCTTTTTCCCTCCTTTGCATGAGCACAATCATTGAACAAATAGGTTGGCTTATCTCATGCATGGATTTTTTCATTTATTCCAGTGGGGTTTTAATTGCTTCCTCTATTCATAATGCAAATTTAGACCTCGAATTATCATCCATGGGATGGCTGGAGGAGGAGTTCATTGTTGGTGCTGTCCCACAAGGCCAAGAAAGTGGCTTTGATATCATATTTATGAGCCCAACTTTATACATGCTGTATCTGTTCTAAATCTTACAAAATATGAAACTGAAATGGAAAAAAAATCTGAAACTAAATAGGGAATCTGAGACACTGTTATCAGCTCTGTTACCAATTTTATGATCCCAGATATGATTTTAAGAGATTCAGAGTTTAAATCTTAAAATTTGAATGACTATTATAGGCCTAGATCTGAAACTTAGATCAAAATTCAAAAATGGAAATCTGACATTTCTAAATATACTGTAGAGTCTTCAATCTGAAAGTGATCCTACAAAACTAAATCTTAGAAAACTGCAAAAATTGAAATGAGAAGATTCTGCAAATGGAAACTGATTTTTGGGAATTTGGGAAAGGGACATAACTTTAATATTGCTTCAAAGAAATAAAATAGTACTCAACATAAACATATATGCTTTATTGAGAGGGTATGGATGCCGACTCAGGTCTAATCTAGGGCAGCATGGATGCTGCTTTAGTCAAACACAATCTTTAGACTTTTACACAAGACCTTTATTCCAAAACATGCCTTACTTCATTGGTCCCCACCAGATGCCAGCACTAGGTTGTTCCTTTCTATTGGCATCTCTATTGATAGGCTACCCCCTTTCATGTATTCCTTGGTCACCCCCCTGGGCTCCTTCCCACAAAAGACATTATCACTAGAGCTGCTAGAGAGGACATCTCCAGAGAATTTATCCACCCTTGAACTGCTCAGCCTCAAGCTTGCTTTATATGCTGAGTATTTCTTACAAGTAGTGGATGGTATTATTTATCGCCCTCACTATTTCTAGTGCCATAGCATAAACTTTATGTACAAGTAACTAGCATTTTCAAATACAAACATAGATCCTCTACGATCATATCAAGATTTGATACCAAATTGATTTAGAGCTTCATTTGGCCTTTGCTCCTTTAATGGCTCTAACTCTTGCAATTATCATGCATGCAAAAAAACTTGTCCATTAACTCTTCATTGTCAATTCCCTTATCAAGTTTATTGTTACTCTCTCTTCTCTTCAATATGCATTAAACAACTTTTTATTTATTTATTTAGTCCCACGGCTTGAGGTTTCCCCTTGGCCAGATGAGAGTGTGTTCTCACTAGTGACGGGTTGAAACAAATCACCACATTCTCCGTCAAGACCAGATTTGCTATTTTTGCTTACTCTAGGGGTGGAGACTAAGGAACAATTCATTTTTAAGATGCCCCATTTACTATGAGATCTGGGGAAGATATCACTGCTTCTATAGGGACTCAACGAACACTATCTACTTTATCTAGATTGTCTTTGCGAGGCCGTCATCCTCTGGCGTAGATCCTTACAGGGGGATCCTAGAGGCTCTAGAGCCCCCATGTTCATCACCTCTTTCTTCCAATGCATCCAGGGGATTGGCAGCAGTAAGTGTCCTTTGGACACCGGTGTATCACACATTAGAGTTGATGGATCAGTTAGGCGACGATTCTCTCAGCGGACGATTACTACTCAAATTACTCAAATTCCCCAACCTGCTCTCTGTCAACACTGTGGCTCTGCTTCTTCCCGTTGGCATGGCTCTACCCCTTTCCGGCAACATGGATCTACTACTTATTGACCACCCCTAGATCATAGGGACAAACTCACATTACGAATTTCTTTTGTATTATGGGAAGTACATTGGCCTTGGATGTTACGTGAGATTCTAGAGGAAGTGCTTTGCTTCCCCCTAGGATCTCCTAGCCTAGCCCTTGCAACATTGGGTACTCCCCAACGAGCACTATCAAAGCTTTTCACAGTGATCGATGATGGGTTAGATGGCTCTTCCACTTCGGGCACAAACATAAATTTCCGATGAGGTCTTCTAGTCTTAATCGACACATGCTTTTGGGGGCTCATGTTCGCCCTTATTGCAATTTGTATTGGTTCCATTAGCACCTTTGTTAGTGACACACTGTTTTACTTTGTCTTATGTACTTTTATTCCTTTTTTGGCTTCTTGGATTCTCTTTTCCTTGAGCTTTCTATCGTTAATTGATGTATCCTTGAGTCCCATTGACCTAATTTTGGTCATTTGTGGATTTTAATATAATTTCTTTATATCTTTTCTTCTCTAAGAGTCTATAACATTTCTGCCACTTTAGCTCTTTTTTTTTTGCATGTGGGATAATTAGTTTTCTTTCTAAAAAAATACATGTAATAAACCTAAAACTAAATGGGCCCAAAGAACTGCCCCCCCCAACCAACAAAGGAAAAACAAAAATCTAGTGAATCCATGTTGGTGTATTTTTCCTACCCATATTGCGCTCCAAACAATACCTATAACATTAAAATGGACACTCGAATGCAGCAACACACCCCTCCTTGCAAGAAGGATGCCATCCTAAAAAGGAAGTTTAACCCAAAACGCGAGAGAGAACCAACTACATCCAGAGTTAATGGAGGATAAAAATCAGATTTAACAATAAAAACCTTATGTTATATCACTATTAATGGAGTCTGAACAACAAGCTACAACAACTACCCCAGCAAAGCATAAAATGACTACTAAGCATACCAGAAATATACTCTAAACCAACAAATGAACAACATGAACAATAAATAACAAAAAAATACTATATTGGAGCTCCAACTCCATTAATATCTGCAACCCCACAGTACAAAATATCGCCTTCCTTGCCCAAATGGTCAAGGGAACACGCTGAACTACAAACTCTCTACAAGCTACCCCTAAATCCTCTCTAAACCAATGTGAAAACCTTATCCCCACCCAAGCTAGCTAATCCCTTACAAGGAACCTCTCATTCATATATATGGCATTTCTTTCCAACTTGCATGTATCTTCCAAATGACACCTAGTACATGCAGTATGTTCTGTAGGGATGCTCATAATTATCTGTATACTCGTGCATTTGACACTTATCTCATGCAATTGTTAGATGACATTGTTTCATCAATCTCCAACATGGTCAGCAATTAATTCTTGACCTCTATCTTTCTGTGCATGGGCGCTAATTTGGTGTTCATACTTCGGTGCTCGAGACATAATCAATTCATCTTATTGAATAATCAGAACTTACATATATACAGATTTGATATCTCCTCATATGTAGGAGTCAAACCTCATCTTTTACAAGAACCCACTCACTAAAAACATACAAGTCTAAAGTTTCTCTCTTGACGTTATGTCTATGAGTTGTTTCAAACTTTCAACAACTCAATACACTTGCACTAAATTATCTCACACACACATTATTAATATTTTCACACAAATATACTCACATTAAACACCTTAGTGTGAACATGAGAGAGTAATCATATATTCTTCAAAAGTTTTTCTTTGAAAACAATCTTTTAGACCAGGGACAACGCCATCAAGTTGTCTCATACTCGTAAAGGCGTAACTCTTGAGTTAAATACCCATGTTCCTGGATTCCATCTCGATAACAATCTTATCAATTTCTCGCACCATCCTACGTTACTTGACCATTTTTCTAAACATCGTCATTATTCATAATCTCTTAATGGCCAATATGATCACCAACAACTATAAGTCTATTCGAGAGGTCTGCATACAAACATCAATAGGTCTTTAAACATTTACCTTTAAATAGGTCTCCTTTCTCAATAAACAGGTTCGATTCTCACATCACAATTTCACCATTAAGTCTGTTCTTTAAACCTTTTTTTACACTATTCTTATTCTTTTCCTTGATTATCAATTTCCTTGTCCTAATTCTGTTTATCAACTCATTCTTGCAAAATTATCCGATCACAACAACTAATGCTTTAACTTTTTAGGAATAACCAAAATATTACGCCCAATTATGTTTTGTTATTTAACCTCCTTTCTTAATTTGTCATCCATCTAATTCTGATCCATTTTCCATACAGACTTTTGTAACTTTTTACTGAAAACCTTGTACTATGCAGAGACTCTCAAATACTTCGGGACAATCCTATAACATTTCAAGCAACAATTCATAAGTCTGAACACAATATCTCTCTTATATTAGTCTTTACCATTCCAACACCTCATGTCCCAAATTCCTTTGTCGATCTTTATTACAGTTTAGAGATCACTTGATTGATGATTTAAAAACATCACTTTTTCCCAATTATTCATATTCCAATGAAGTCATTTTGTTTACTCAGTTTTATCAATGGACAGAATTTAAGTTGCTTTAACGGCTGGATGCAGTCGACTTAAAGAAATTAAAGGAAAAATGACCAATTCGTTTTCACTTGTACATTGCCGACAACTATGGAGATGAATTGTTTTTCTAAACAAATTCAAGACTGATTTGAGCTTAGTCACCTGATAACTACCATAAACAATCTTCACCAAATCCGTTGCACAATTCCAAACTTGAAGAATGCATGAGAAGAATTGACTGTAAAAAACAATATCAATTCAAGGTGAATTTTACAAATACTGAGAATCCTGCGCTATAGACATTGACCAGAATTATACAACAACAATTTCATTCATTCCTTCTTGTTATATATATCTCTGTGGTTTCAAACAAATACAAGGTGTCATTAAAACAAAATCTGCTTATGTATATCAATTTGCTCTTCATAACATTATATTCTTGTCGATTATTACACAAAACAGATCTGCCCCTTGCATAGTCTTAGAGCTTCAAACCGAGCATCATGAATTAATAGATATCCTTATTAGTATTCTGAAAAACATATATATTCACTTCATTACATCATCAACCATTTAAACATAATCATATACTGAGCTGGGCGCAATAATTAACTTGAATACATTTGGTCTTAATTTCTTATCAATTCCGATAAAGAGATATATTCGGCTTTTATTGTTGGAAACATTCCATGATACATTCAAGAGACTGTTGCACAAATGAAATACACAGTCTATTCAAACCAGACCAAAGTTCTTTCAAAACAT
This sequence comes from Torreya grandis, assembly GCA_037957365.1. NCBI lineage: Eukaryota > Viridiplantae > Streptophyta > Pinopsida > Cupressales > Taxaceae > Torreya > Torreya grandis. The sequence goes on along the minus strand of JARHVA010003684.1, from coordinate 709,680 downwards.
TATATAAGTGAAGGGCAGAATTCAAAAATCTTACCAAATACCAATAAAAATCTTCACTTTATGCTTCGACTCCATACATTCTAATCCATTTCTCAGACCATGTATTCAACACTTTACTTACAGACTTTTGCGCATTTCTTGATATCCTTCATGACTATTTTCAAGAGACCTGCAACTGTTAACTACAGAACTCTATATCTCTCTATCTGTCACGGTAACCAAACTTGCTTTATTGATTCTAAATATATATTTTTTAATTGACAATCACAGGCCTCACAGCCTTCGTGACTCTTCCTCTCTCACTCATCCACAACTCGCTCCCTCAAGGCTCCTTAAATTCGATCTTATACATGTTCTTCGCTTTATTAAGATTCTTCCATGATTTGAGCTTATTGTTTTACTAACTTGAACTCATGTTCCTCAAATTAGACTAACCATCTTAAGGTTTGACATGCTTAATTTGGTATTTCATCCCAAGATGGTCTCCACTTAGCTCTATACGCTAACATAGGTCTTCAACATAGGAGATCACCTATCTAGAAGGTGATAAGGTATTTACATAGGTAAATAAGCCATATAACTAAGCCTATTACACAAAGCAAATGAAGCTCTCTAAGCTTCTTATTAGCCTTCTAATACACCTCTAGGATCTTATTACGTCACAACTCATCTTATTTACAAGTTTAATCATGATGCTCCTGCATCACATCTCCTAATTCCCAAACCCCCGAATTCCAAAACTTCCGAACTATCTAGGCAACGATCCATATTGAGTTTATCTCGAAGCTTTTATTGTCCTAAAAAAGTGGGCTTCTTAAAATATGAATCTTTTACAAATGTTGTCACAACAGGGGTTTATTTTGCACACCACACAATAAAATATTTGAGGACTAAGTCTTCATCGTCTTCATTAATAACCTCTGTCATTGACTGCTGCCACTCGATTCAAATAGTATAAGCAATCGTTATTGCCACTGGAAGCTACCTTTGGCTTTAGTCGGTTTGGCGTAGACGTTGGTGCCACTATTGCGATGTGCAACCCTTAGGTTAGTCCATGACTCTTGGTCGTTATTTGGCCTCCAACATTCGTTGCCTCCAACTTCTGTTTGAATGCTGCTCACTTTGCGGATTTGATTATGAAGCTCATTTGCATATCATTTTGGACACATGAAACACAAAGATGTCAGATTCACCTGATAATACGCCCATATAAGAGAGTTTTGACATTTAACGATTAATATTGACACAATTTGATAAACTCTATATAAAACATAATAGACTTGATAAATAATAAACCTAACAATATTGGGAAATAATTTAGGAGGATGGAACAACGAATGGCAGATTTTGGTGAAGACAAAAGGAGTGGCGACGATTGATTTCCAGATTAGCGGCTAGGGTTCGATTTTCCTCCTGGCTGGACAATGACCAGGTTTGGGGAAGTGGGGAAGGGTATCGACCCCAGCATCAACGACGACAGTGGGAAGGGTGTTCGCAACAACGACGATGGGAAGAACACGGGCAAGGTCAAATTCAAGAATCAATGACGATTGGATTTGGCTTCGGGGCATATCCTCAAAAGCCCTAAAGTAGTGAATGAAGGGCATAATTTGATTAGCTCTACCCTTGAGGGCTATAGCGGGAGTATTTCTGTTGGTCAAAAGATTGGAAGTGAAGCGGTGGTGGCGGTTAGGGCTCCAAAGTTTTTGGTTTTCGTTGAGTGTAAGAATGTGGCAAACTCTTATCATTCTTGTGGAGACTTCTATAAAGCGACCATCATTCGAGCAAACTCTAAGCTCGACCCTCAGCTAGTTGATAGATGCACTCTTTCTTTTTCTGTGCCCATTTCGAGCAGCGTTGGGGAGGAGGTGGGTGCAACAAGTCTTGAGGGGAGGTGGGTGCAACAAGTCTTGAGGGGAGGTTAGAAGCTGAAGGGAAAAAAGAGGTTGATTTGGATCCAACTTTCTTAGGGGATATTCCTCTATTGTTTTCTAATGAGCCCCTTGAGATTGAGATCTTTGATGAAGCTATTTTTGCCATTGGTGAGGAATATGGATGCAAATCCCTTATTGGCAGATGTGTGGGAAAATGCCCATCCTGGGAGGAGCTCATGCATTGGTCAAAATCACCTTGGCCCTGATATGAAGAAGTTTCTCTTTCTTTGCTTCCTAATGTTTTTACTTATTCCATTTCAAATTGGTGGAGCAATGGGACTTCGTGTGGAATAACTGTCCCTGGTTTGTTGGAAAGCAGGGGGTGTTCCTATGCTCTTGGGCCCCCTTTTTTGACCCAACGGCTACTGTAATCTCGAATGCCCTGATCGGGGTTCGTCTGTATAACCTTCCTTTGGTTTTGCGTGACTCTGGGTTGCTTTAGTAATTGGTTAATAAAACTGGTGTGTATGTCAAAACCAATCAAGTCTTGGAAGCTCATCAAAGGTTTGTGAGGGGGCTGTGCAATGGACAATTTCTCCAAGCTGTTGCATCATTCTGTTAATCTTAGGTCCTCTTTCGGGGTTTGGACTTAATTCATCAATTATGAAGGACTGCCATACAGGGGCTTCAAGTGTAACCATGTTGGTCACAAGTTGGCAGGGTGTCCTAAAGAGCCCTCTGTAGGTTTCGGTCCCACTTTTTTGAAGAAATGGGTAAGAAAGATTGGTTGTCATAACCGGGTTCTTGTGAACAATGATTTTCCCTTAGATCCCATCACAAACATGTTGCTTGCTCCTCGAGCTGACCCTTTGGTGGATGAAGGTTGTTCTCAAATGAACGTGGATTCAAAAGCGACTCAGGGTCTTCATGGGCTTGATGCAAAACTCTCTTCTCACAAGAAGAGAGGGGACCCAATTTCTAAGAATCTTGAGGGATTGTTTTCTTTTAACAAGGTGTCCTCTGATTGCTTTAGAGGCATTGAACTCAGCTGGTCCAAGAAATTCCTGAGGTCGAAGGTTCCTTGCAAGAAGAAGGTCTTGAAGGGGTTAACGCCTCGTTTGAAGAAGAAGAATAGGAACTCGCTTCCAGAGCGATTTTATCTATTGCTTAGTATCCTTCTTTGCGGTCAAAACTAGATTTTGATAAGCAAAGTAAAAGAGGCAGGAAATCAGAGGCGGAAAGGTTGCAAATGGACGCTATGAACTCCATTGACAGTGGCACTCAATGGACTATGGAATCTTTACTTCCCAGCAGAGGAAGGCAAACACTTACGTCTCATGGATGATTTTTAGGGTAAATAACATGATTGAATGTGTAGTAGGAAGCACTATGGACTAGTCTTTTTGACTTTGTTTTTGTGCAAGGCTCTCTCATGTATGTGGGGTCCTTGTTAGTGGCTTAGGCTTGTTTTAGTTTGTCTTATCTCTGGTGTCTTTTTGCTCGCAGGTTATAGCTTTTCGGCCTTGTGCCCCATAATCAGTTGAAGCTTCAGTCAAAAAGAAGCTTCACTCAAAAACCGATATTTATCCCCCCAAAAAATAGACCTAACAAGATTATAATAAATGACCACAAAATACTTAGACTTACACAAGATCAATTTTAATATGATATTAAATGACTCCATACTAAAAGACATTGACAAAATATAACAAATAACAAATTAAACATTACACGACTTTAGATTCTCAAAACTAGACAAACAGATTATTAGACAACTCAAGTAAAAGACCCAAAAAAACACAATTTAATGACCATCGACTAAACAAATAAAAAAAGGTTAATATAATAAATGAAAACGCTAATTCAGAAATCCGACATATGAAAGGCTATAAATAATTCAATTCTGTGTGGACAGAAATTGTCCCGTCCAAAATGACAGTTGGTGACCATTGATTCCTATAAAGCGAGCAAATGAAGGCAAAATCACAGGCATACGACATACAGCACACATCACCTTGGAGACTCAAAAAATCCCACCATCGATTGACCGTCTCTAGAAGGATACACGAATCATTAGTTACAGGTGGATGGAAGTGCATTTAGCTGGATGGATATACACATGGGTAGCCCTAGTATGGAGGCAAAACCTTCCCGGTGACTGGGATATAGACGGCGGTGGAAAAACACATAGATAGCGAATGGTTCAGAATGCCTCCCTCGATTTCTACTATGCTTCAGATCTGGCCTTCTACATGGCGTCCTAGTAAGCCTTTTGAATGGCATTTGAGGCTGTCTTGTTGCACCCTTTTCCATATAAGTTGACCTGCAGAGGCTTTTACAGAGCCGTGCCCCAGCTTCACACGCCTCAGGAGAGAGAGATCAACAAAGCAGGCCCAAGCTTTGACAACCAACTTTAAAGGTGCTGCTTCTGCCAACAATTAAATGGAGTAGAACATAAAAAAACCTTGACAGTAAAATACACGGCAGAATGAAAGGTGAAGACACGATCAGACCGAGAAGACGAATGCACAGAGGTCTGCAATAAATAAGGATCTGCAACTGCACATGAATGAAAAAAGAGGACAATGAATTCTTCATTGCAAGCGTATCAAATACCAGGGGAATCTACAAAATACTACAATATCTCCAATTTTAATCTACGCTAAAAAAACCTTAAACTAAATTAAATTTTCCTGCACAAAGCCGATCTCTCATAATGGGGCATCAAACATTTAAGACTGCCCTTCCACACACACTGCACCATAAAGCACTCTATGTATCTATGCTCTGATGCCAAATGAGACAAATAATCGATTCATCTTATTGAATAATCAGAACATACATATATATAGGTTTGATATCTCCTCACATGTAGGTGTCAAACCTCATCTTTTACAACCACCCACTCACCAAAAGTACTCACAAGCCTAAAGTTTCTCTCGACTTATCTCTTTGAGTTGTTTCAACAACTCAATACATGCACACTAAATTATCTCAGACACATTATTAATATTTTCACACAAATATACTCACATGAAACACTAATTCCTAGCAGTGCTCGCTATTTTTCATCGGCTTTCTCTTCATTTGTCTCCCTTATTCCTCCTTGAGAGCTTTGGTTCTTCTTCATTGCTTCCTCATTCAGCACCAAACCATCTCCCTACTTTGGTGCTATTATTTTGGCACTCCCTATCAGATTTCTTGCCAATATTTTTTCCCGCACTTATTTGATGTTTCGTCTGAGAGACTTGAACACATCCATTTCCTTCGAGTCTTAGATTCTTTCGGGGATTCATGGATTGTGTAATACCACTGCATCAGCTGTGTTTCGGTACTTTACTATTCAATCTACTGCTCCTCCAATCCCCAACATACCTTGAACATCATTATTTTCCTTGCCTCCACCAAGGTTCTCTCAACAGATCAACCCCCAAGACACCACATTCTAGAACTTGTGCAGCCACTTGTCGAGCATGATTCTATACCATCCATTTCTTAACACAGACCCTTCCATCCCCTTTTATCAACCAACTCCATCATCACAGCCATGAGTGTCACATAAATTCTCCAATTACCAAGGTGTCATCATTGCAAAATAATCATTAGGAACCTTGACAAGAACATCCTACTCTTTGTGGTACAACAGGGTGATTAACCTTTTCGCTCCCAAATACCCAAGACTGCACTATCCTTGTCAGCACATCCTTGTAGTATCATCTCTTCCTTTAACAGGCAAAAATAAACTCTCTACTACACTATATTGCCACACACATACCTACACAACTTCCCATTGTCAAATTCAAGCTCCTTTAGCGCTTATCGTGACTTCACACAAAACATAGAAAAATAAAAACATGATTGGAACCTTTCCTCTCTAGATCATGGCAGTTCCAACTACTTCGGCGCTAAAAATTCTCGAGCACCAACACTATCTCGTACTTGGGTGGTCTATACCCCATATTCTAGTGCTCTTCATTTTTCCACCAAGTGCCAATATTCCTCCTCTAGAGCACCAAACGTGAAAATTTCTCGAAAGATCAGAAAATTTAATGACCAACTTCTCTCACCAATCAGTGTTTTCTCTTCCTTTCGGCACTCCTTAAAATACCAATCATGTGGGTGCCAATCACTTGCAAAGAGTGGTGACACCCACATGATCAATATTTGTCTCAAAGCGCCAATCTTTTTGCTGCTCCAATCCTCAAATTCAACCATGTCCACAAAGTGTGTCTACAACGCCAAATGTGAAATGTTTTGTTGGTCGTTCAATGTCCATTTAAAGTGCTTGCCAGAGATGTCGCTCACCAAATGTTTCGATGGTCATTTTCTATGCTCATTCAAAATATCTACCATTTGTGCCATCCACCAAATGTTTCAATGGTTGTATTAACTCACAAAAACTCCTTTATTCCTCGTGGGTGCTAAAGTGCATCAGCAAAATATTTTGTGGTGTCTGCATGCATAGAAAATTTCTCTCACATGTGCTAACCTATAGAAAACATCTCAGAAAAATTTCCGATCGCCATTAAATCATATACATATCATTTCATCATACTTCGTGTTCATAAAGCCCACCAAAAACTTGAAAAAAGTCCAGCTTATCCCTCCAATAAGAAGACATATTCCCGGCAATGAATTCAAAATGTTGGTGTATTTTTTCTACCCATGGTGCACTCCAAACAATACCTGTTTCGATGGCCATTTTCTATGCTCATTCAAAATATCTACCATTTGTGCCATCCACCAAATGTTTCAATGGTTGTATTAACTCACAAAAACTCCTTTATTCCTCGTGGGTGCTAAAGTGCATCAGCAACATATTTTGTGGTATCTGCATGCATAGAAAATTTCTCTCACATGTGCTAACCTATAGAAAACATCTCAGAAAAATTTCTGATCGCCATTAAATCATATACATATCATTTCATCATACTTCGTGTTCATAAAGCCCACCAAAAACTTGCAAAAACTCTAGCTTATCCCTCCAATAAGAAGACATATTCCCGGCAATGAATTCAAAATGTTGGTGTATTTTTTCTACCCATGTTGCACTCCAAACAATACCCCAAACATTTAAATGGACACTTGAATGCGATGACACACCCTCCTTGGAAGAAGGATGTCATCCTTAAAATGAAGCCTCACCCAAAGTGCAAGAGAGGACCACTGACAATCTTGTTATGTAAACAAAGCTTTAAGAGTTTAAAAACCACATTTAACAATAGAACCTGCATCCCAAATCACCATTAATTTAGGTTAAACAACAAACTAGAACAACTACTCTAACAAAGCATAAAACAACAACTAAACATATCCCAAATATACTATAAATTAGAAAATAAACAATACAAACAACAAATAAGTAGTAACACAAACACTATATTGGAGCTTCATTTCCACTAATATCTGCAAATTCATGATACAAAAATGGTGCCTTGCTTACCCAAATCGGAAAGGGACCAAGCTGAACTACAAACTTGCTCTACAAGCTACCCCCAAACCCTCTCTAAACCAACATAAATAAACGTTATCCCCACCCAAGCTAGCTAATCGTTTACAATGAGCCTCTTATATATCATTTCTCTCCAACTTGCATGCATTCTCCAAATAACACCTAGAACATGCAGTTTGTCCCCTATTGATGCTTATACATATCTGTAGGCTCATGTAGTGGACAGTTGTCTCATGCAACTACTAGATGACAACCTTTCGTGAAGCTCTAACACAGTCAATGGTCAATTCTTGTTCTGTCTTTTTGTGCACAAGCGCAAATTAACATTTGTACTTGGGCACTCACATTTCCTCATCGGCCTTCTCTTCATTTGTGTCCCTTATTCCTCCTTCGACACTCTGGAATGTCTCTTTTGCTTCCTCCTTCCAATGCTGAATTGTCTCCTTGATTTGACGCTTCTATTTAGGTGCCTCTTATTATATTTCTTGCCAAAACTCTATGCAATTGGTCTCATTGGACCCACAAGGTGCTAATGTGTGGTGCTGAAGCTTCTTATTGCTGAGCATTGTAATAAAAGTGGTTGTCTACCTAGGTAGAATCACAACACTTATAGATGGATAGTATAGTGCTGGAGGATGGCAAAAAGAGTTTTGGACCTTGGTACTAATCAGATTTGACCCTGCTGTTAGTTTGCTGTGGGAAGCAAGTGGAGTGAGGTTATGACGCTGATTTTGAGTGTGAAAATAGATATTGACAAGATGATGGATTTTGTAAGTCTAGTGCTGTAAATAATAATTATTCAGGGCTAAATATAGGAAATGATGATGTCATCCTTGCCCATAAGTGATGAAAAGGGTGCACATTAGGTCAAACTAGCCATTGTGGGCCCAAAAGGATGCTGATCACGCAAGCTGTGGCAGTACTGTAATTGTCTCATAAAATGTGTGACATGCCAATGTTCCACACTGTGGATTCTCCATCGTCATGCTATGGCACCACAAACGCTCCTTTTTCAAGAGGGTGTGGTCCATCGAAGGTCGAAATGGAGGCAAGAGGGTCTATTATTGGGGGATCACATCTTAGGCATCATAAGACGTGTCGAAGACCCCGAGATGCAATTTGAAAGTAGTTGAGAGGTATAATGGACATGAGCTAAGTTGCAAAATGATGTTAAGCCTTGCGAGGGTTGCTAGTGGACATTCCAACATACTAAGTGATGTCTCAAAAACCGACTTAACTAACTTGAAGTGGGAGAAGTTGTTGGTAGAACATCAAGGGTACACTCCAGGACCCAAGTGGCTATATGACCAAGTTGCTAAATATAGAGGACACGTCATAGGTTCAAGTAGAACCAACAATGTATGTGCGCTGTAGATAGCAATTTACAATGAGTATTTTGCAATCATTCAAATTGTTATGTTTTGTAAGGAGAACCAACCATGATTTTATCTTAATACATGGGTCAACATGTGACACTCTGGGTTAGCAAAATGATGTTAAGCCCTACGAGGGTTGCTAGTGGACATTCCATCATACTAAGTCAGGTCTCAAAAACTGACTTAATTGATTTGAAGTAGGAGAAGTTGTTGCTAGAATGTCAAGCGTAGACTCTAGGACCCAAGTGGCTATATGACCAAGTTGCTAAATGTAGAGGACACGTCATAGGGGCGAGTAGAACCAACAATGTATGTGGGCTGTAGTTATCAATTTATAATAAGTATTTTGCAATCATTTAAATTGTTATGTTTTGTAAGGAGAACCAACCATGATTTTGTCTTAATACATGGGTCAACATGTGTCAGTCTCCCATAACACTCAGCCGAAAGAGTTAAATAGTTTTTGTTTGTTTATTAAATCCAGACAACTATTTCGTCTGAGTCTTCCTTATGAAAGCACAACATCTTATTCAAATAAACAATTGCTTCACCACATAGATAACACAACTTGTTTTTTTACGCACAACTGATTAGATGTATTTTTTTTTTTCTTTTATGTTCAAGAACTCCTAAACAATCACATAGGTAATTACTTAATTGGGTACATTACAAGAGGGTTCCTTTATTGAAACATTTTACAAGTAAATGCAAATTTCCATTCTTTCTGTTTAAGGAAGAAACTTAAATTACAAACAGTGCAGAAATACAACTTCCTTTATCATAGCTTTCAGAATAGAACTAAGAACAATTTCTCAAAGAGAGCTATGAAACGTCCTGGATAAATATTCAGATATGTAAAATTTTAATACAACATAGCTTTAAGCTTCGACAAGACATTATTATCATTAACAAGAAAATACATCTTTGTTCATCTTTCTTTCTAATTATGATGAAAAACAATATAGGTATATAATAATATATTTAGGAATCATTCTTATTGCAAAAACAATACAGACTCTTATCTGTCGAACATAGTAGGAAATATAATCCTAGCAAGCACTCAAGAATACAATCTTTTCTTTCTTTCAGCAACAACAACAAAAAATGTGACTTCCACAACATCATCTTTCCCATAGCACAACAACTCAACAAGTATGTAGAGGGGGAACGCTCACCTCCCAGCCATATGATGTCATCAAGTGTCTAAGGCCCTCGTCAACCCCAGAGCCCAAGAGGTTTTCCAAAAGACCCAATATCAAGTATGGTTGCACACAAAAGGCAAGTCAGATAACAATTATTTAAGGCTTAAATCTGGATAGACAACACTAGGGAAAAATTAACACAAACTGGAGGCAAGCTCAGTAGGAGGCAAGCTAAGTAGGAGGTAATCAAGTCAAAATCACATTCTGCAGATGACTTCCGACATCTGATTTTTTTTTTTGCAGGAATTTAATTTCGGTTTATCATCAAAATAATTGACTACATCCAAGGCTCTTGATTTCATTAAGGCCCTTCCCCCTTGTCACCCTTAAGTACAAACTTTAATTTTAGGATTACTTACACAAGGTTATTCAATCAAGGGTAGAAAATAGTACAACACCTACCTGGAATTCTGCAGGAATCCACCTTATGCTTTTTCCTTTTGTCTCTGCAATCCTCTGTATTCTGCAACTCCTCTTCTTTGCTATAGCCAACATCGAGTTACAAAAGAAAGACTGCCTAAAAAGGGGAGGAGGTTGTTGTCATTCACATCCAACCATGGAGGGACAAATGTGTAATTCTGGCCATGTAGCTCCACTCCTCCAAGCATCCTAGAAGGCCTCAACCTTGGTACGAGGGCTTCCTAGAATGCCACCCAAGGTGCACACCCCCAAGACATCTATTTTTTAGCCAATGAAAAAACAAGAGGAAAATTTTGAAGTTGACAAATTTTGGCTCTCAAGGCAATTTCGAATACCACATTTCTTGGAATGGGTCCAAGCTCATACATAGGAAAAAGGGTGTGTCTAATTCAAACATAAACCTTATCTTCAAGATACAATAGTCTCTAGGTACTAAGTTGTCAAGGTGTAATGTTCTCAAGGTTTAATATTAACCATATGCATACAAAGGTTAGGTCGCAATGCTAAGGTTCCGATCCATGGCTCCTATGTTATGTCTAGGTTAAGAGTGGTCAATAGGTTTTTGATCCACCTCTTGTCCTCCCGTCTATGTTCACACTAGTCACCTGCACACTCACTTCACCCATCAAAACATTCACACATGATAAATTGATTTAACAATGATGCAAAGTTACCCATTTCAAGATATAGCCAAATAATTTCAAGGAATTCTCAATGGCACGTATCTCAATGTCTCTCCTCAATTGTGCTTGTATCCCTGATTGCAAGTAGTGAGACAATACATGGTTGTATCCACCCCTGGGTAAGTCACAAATCAACCGTTGCATGATGGGATCGAAATAACATGTCCAAAAATCTACTATCACATAGCTATATTCATGGTTAGAGAACTAATATCCACACGATATATATATATATATATATATATATATATATATGATAACAACAAAATAATAATGAACTATCATTGTAAAATTACTAAGCATGCTATATGAAATATCCGATCATTTCCATAGCCAATCCATATGGCGAAACAAAGATAAAGGATATCAATCATGTGCATAATCCTCCAAAAATATCAAGTCATTTGCTACATGAGGGGTTAGAAATATCATGTTTTGAAAATATACTACCATATAGCTTCGTTAATGGTTAGGGAACTAATATCCAGACACGTCTATATGATAATGACAAAATAATAATGAATTAACTTTTAACTTTGTAAAACAACTAATTATGCTATACCAATCATCTGAATATGTCCATAGCCAATCCATATGACGGAACTAAGATAAAGGATATCAACCATATTCATAATCGTCTGAAAATATAGTGCAATCCTCCTTAGTGAGTCACGGGAAGGAACCAGGAAAATCTCTAGCATTGTGGCAGAAACAGAACACCCATCTCTATTTACTTGGGACTTCAATCACTATTAGCAAACAAGAAATGAAATGCAACTCGCTGTAGGATACCCATTTGCCAGAGCTAATGCTTGTTCTACTCGGAATGCCATTCGCTATTAGCAAGTAAATCAAGAAACAGAACTCATAGCAGGATACCCATCTATTAGAGCTAACATCTGTTCTACTTGGGACACCATTTTCTATCAACAAGTAAAATAGGAAATACAACTTGTAGCATGATACCTATCTATTAGAGCTAAAATCTGTTCTACTTGGAACTCCCTCATGGTCTTCAGAAGGTGAAAGTAGGAAATAAAATTTGTAGTAGGATACTCATTTGCTAGAGCTAATGTCGACTCTTCTCCTAAGCAGGATACCCATCTGCTTGGAGGAAGATTTCAATATGCATATTGATCTTTGAAGAATGCAAAAGGAGAGTTAGTAATGGCCCCATAATCATGTGCTCCCCTCCAGATCCTAGGAGAACCAATGAGCGTTATAGCCCCTAGTTACTACTAGGCATCATAACAATACACCTCTTGTTAGCATCCGACAAGTCGTTAGAGTAGCGACCAATAATGCACATGGATGTGATAGTGTAGCCTACCACAAAACACTGCATCAATCATAGAGAATCAACTCAAACAATCACATGGTTATTTTTTACAACGTTATACATCATATATAAAATAATTCATAATCATGTTCTGTATCTAAAGAAACACAAAAAATAACCATATATGCTGATCATAATACATTGTAATGTCCCCTTCTAGTTAGACATTGTACTTTCAACATGATTAGCCTATCAGTGGCCCTCGTAGGCTAATACGGCATGGTTTGAGGGTCCTCTCCGCAGTTACCCAAATGGCAGTTGGTTTCTTTGGGGAAGTTTCGACATATTCTGGAGGTTTTCTAATGATTTAATAGAATGTTTCTATTTTTAGAAAGCTCATGTTACAAGATGATGTTATATTTGTGCTTTATGATATAATTAATTATTTTATATTAAAGTACAAATATAATATATTAAAAGGGAAAAATAATAATAAAATATTATGATGTTTCTAGAAGCTTCCCAAATGAAGGAAAAAAAAAAGAGTATAAAGGGAGGTGTGGGCTGCCATTATGAATTATCCCGATTTGATGTTGTCTTTGCTGTGGTATGCTAGTGGAGCCGAGAGTTTCCTGCAGTGAATCAATTTGTCTTTGGGAACGATAACTCCCATTGATAGCATAACTGAGGGAGTGTAATATCTCTTGAAGGGTTGCATTTTGGAGGTGATATTTCAGTTATCTCAATTGGAGCAAAATTTGTGGTCATTGGCCAATTTTGGAGAAATCGATTTGGTGAATTTGTGGAGGTTGCATAGCTATCTTTTGGTGTTGGTTTCTATATAGCTTGGCATCGATTTTTCTTAGTTAAGAGAGCAGATTGCATTGTAGATAAATTTGATATAAAAATCAGATATTTACAGTCAAGGAAGGATGCCATTAGGAGGGATGTTTTTGCTTGTGGGGGTTCCATTTTGCATCGATTCTCTGCTTGGCTTGGTACGCCCACTTCCTTGGAGCATGGAGATGATATTAGATGCTTGAGGCAGCGCATATTCATTCCATATTATTTTAAATTTGAGATCAGTCACCAAAACAGGGGCGATTGGCTTGGGAAATTCGATTTGGCTTGGGAGATCATCCTTTCACTGGGAAATTGCTTGCTCCTTCATCTATTCTCAAGGGCTCCTCAATTCCACCAGTGTTCATTGCATACAATTCATCCTTTAGTATAGTTTATATCTGTAGCTGTAGGTGTGCGTTTTTCATACCAACGTACCATATAATTGTAATTCTTGTTTATGCCAAGAGTCTTGGCTAGTCTAGTGGAGCATTGTATCAAATCATCAATACAAATAAGAATCACAAGTTGCTGGTCATTTATAGTTATCTTTTGAGCATTTGAATTGAGATAGTAGGTTGCATGCCAACTGTTCGACTAAATGTCCGTTGGCTGTAAGTGATTAGTTTACTTTGTGAATTCATCTAATTGCATAGAAAAGAACAAAAAAAAAAAGAAGTCATTCTTGCATCTAGAACTTAGCATTGTTCTATAAACACTTGAAGCTTTAATCTATAGTCATTCAAACAAATCATCAAAACTGTGACAAAAACCAGCAAGAAGCACTTTGCTTACAAAGTGTTTGAAAAAATTACAAGGCAACAAATTGAGACAATTAAGGGCAGATTGGGCAAGGATTGTTACATACATCCAACTTGATTGTGACTTATCAACTATATTTCTCAATCCTTAGTAGCTATATCTATATCTCAAATCATATCACATCGATAAAAGAGCACAAGGTAGAGAAAGAGAGAGAAAGAATACAATTTTTAATGTAATCAAACAATGCCAAGCATAATTCATAACTATAACTGGAATGCTAGTAAACTATCTATAATAAGTTAATCAAAATGAATTTAATCAATCATGCACATATACCATGGATAATACGGTTATAGTACAGATGCTGAATACTCACATAATAATAAGGGCAGAAAATCATGTCAATTGTATAACAAATACTTAATGATAATTGATGTGAGTATACAAAACAAGAGATAATCGCTAACATCCATTGTTAAGATCTCAAAACAAGACAATAAACTGCATCCACACATCATGGTCTATTGGAATGTAATCTACAATGAATCATGTCTAATTCTCAATATAATTATAGCATGGTTAGATATTCTAATCAAAACATGTCTATGGAGAGATAAAATCTAATGCGAGAAACACATTGCCACATACACAACATAGTTACCACTACCATTACTATATGTATGACAATTTATCTGAAAGCCAATGGGCTATTTATAACAATGCTACTCATAATGGATGAAGACATATGCATAGATCACAACCAACCTAGGGCTACCTCCAAAGTATTGGAATGACACAATAATTTAGCCAAATAATCATGTCAATGTGTGCCTCAAAAGAGGTTGGCTAAAACAATGGGTGACTGTAATGTCCCCTTCTCGAGCATGATCTTTCCAGTGACCGTTGGCCTATTCCTGAGACCCGTAGGCTACTAGGAAGGTAAAATCAGGGTTTCTTGTTTTGAAGGATGCTCTTGCTTGAGGTTGGTTGATTCAATGGCGGATTCTTTTTGAGTTTTTAGAGAGCTTCGCAGGGATATGTTCTTCTTGGCATTTTGAGCATCTTCAAGAATTTACTATTTTTAGTAAATTCTATTTCTGGCAGTGGTCCTGTTGGTTTCAGCACGGTTGGCTTTCCATTTCAGTCTGATCAGTTGGCTTACTCATTTTTGGGCTTTGGGCACAAATGGAGAGATAAGTCGAATTATTTTAATTAAGTCATGATTTAATGTTATGTTTTAACATTGACTTTCCCCTTGGCCTAGCTACTCCACTTTAAGTTGTTTTAAAAGATGTTCTTTATGGGTGGGCACCTCATTGAAGGAATTAATTATAATTCTTATTAAGATTTAATCCAAGCTTAAGTTGGGCACCAACTTCAAGGAATAAATGTTATAAAAGGAAGCCATTGGTCCTCATTTGGGGATCTTTTGCTACAGGAATGTTATGCTGCTGGATTGGCTTTGGGATTGCTTTGAGGAATGAAAGCCTCCTAGCTTGGCATTGCTTCTCGCTTGAAAGATAGCGACTAGTGGTGAGATAGGGTAGTCTGATTGTTTTGTAGTGGGATTTGTGCATTGTAGTCAGTGTGTGGTTTTATAGATCAGTATATGCATATTAGAGAAATTCAGGAATTTCATATTCCTCACAGCAGACTGTGTTTTTGTTCATAAGTCAAAAAAGACAAAAAAATTCATTATGGGTATTGTTTATATCTCTCTGGATGTGAAGGGCGAACCTTTTCTGTAAGTTGTAGATTTTTTAATGAAGGTTGTGATTTTTGAAGGCAAATCGCCCCTCTTGCTAGGCAGTGCCATCTGTGTTTGCCTTGGGATTCGTGCATAAATTAAATAGAAACTTTTGGCTCTGTTTTGTGTTCCAATCTTGGGCGCCTTCATCATTAGGGTCTTTTGCTTTTCGTTTCACGTCAATTGGATGAGTTGTGTGAGAGATATGTCCATTTTAGTGTGATCTCAAGTTGCTGGTTTTACATTTAAAGGTGCAGATCTGAACAGATCAGAATCTTGAATCTATTTTTTGAGATAAGAAATCAGTTTCGATATTCCATTAAGCAAGGAGAATTCTCTATTTAAATGCTCGTATCATATTGTAAGCTGACAGTAGTACTGACAACAGTTCTTTAATCTTGCTTAATCATGATTTGTAATGCTTATCTTATATTTTGAAACTGCATTGTAATATTTTATATCTCCGTCATATGGTAGCTCCCATTCCGTCTCGGGTTGGAAAGCACATTCTTGACGTTGAGTATTTCAGCATTCTTACTTATTTCCCTTCATAGCATTGTAATTCGTAGAACTCCGCCATATGGTTGCCTCAACTCCATACTGGATTGGGTAGCACATACTTGGTGTTGAGTTTCTTTTAGCATTGTAATTCGTAGCACTCCACCATATAGTCGCCTCAACTCCATACTAGATTGGGTAGCACATACTTGGTGTTGAGTTTCTTTTCAGTACTTGTAGTAGTAGAAGATCCTCTGACCATATGCTCATCATCATCGGCGCCATTCTTGGTTAGAGTTCCTTTTAGCTCTGTTTCTGCATTCAGATCCTCTGACCAATGCTCACACCTTGCCCTCCTCGGAATCCTGGTGTACATTCTAGTTAGAGTTGTTTCAGTATCGTTTTGGTTTAAGGCTAACCCTAACGACTGTGTATTGCTCTGCTGATTGTAATTGAAAATTTAAAAAAAAATTGGCTCGCAATATTTCAGTGACTGTATTGTCAATACATTAAGAATGAAAATGGTTGCAAATACATATTAAACCATCGATGAAACAGGCACTATCCCACGAGGCATCCACAAATAGCAAATTTAGGTGCAAAAGCCATCCATAGCCAAAATACTGTTGGGCAAGGGAAATGCCAAAAACGGAGCATGACACAGTAACTGTAGTGTACTTAGTAATGTTTTGGTTAGCATAGGTCGATACTGAAATTTTTGTTGTGGTCAAACCGACACACGTCTCGGTCAACTCACCTATATGTAGGAAGATCTTGGTCAGGGAAGGGAGCTCTCATACGTTGTCTTATTCTCTTTGTACCATAGCTGTTAATGTACACTACATAGTTTATCAATAAAATCTGTTTTGACCTAATTTGTGTTATGTGCAATTAATGGTATGTTATTTTGATCTAGTACTTTGTGTTCTTGATTGTCATAACACATGCAAGTCTAACATTCAATGTTACAGGACCATGTAATTGGTTGGAAAGAGTACCAAGAATAGTCACTCTCGCATTTGACACTCATCATGAGAGGAATGCCGAAAGGGATAGATAAGGGTCTGATTTCCGCATATTTATTAGAAGAAATTTGACAAAAAATTAAGTAAAAATCTAGATAAAGGTTACAAATTCTAGTGGTCAACACAAAGAAGGAACTTGACATTTGAGATTAAATTAAACTATTACAAGGTGAAGTCAACCTTGTAATACATGCCACCATAATCTTTGCGTAGTGGAGGAGGACAAATGTTTTCGGAAATTGATTTAGATCTTGTATTGCAAGATTTCATGACTCATAAATAAGTGAAGTCTTATCAAATATATTGACCATTATCAAAATGAACACAACATAATTGTTGGTTAGAATTGAAAAATTATGACTTAAGTGAAAGAATCTCCAAAAGAGTTAGACCAAAGCTGCAGGAAATAAGCAACTTGAATATTTATGAAATGGAACTCTTGAGGACCATTTAAAAGCAGTTGTCTTGCCTCCTAAGAGTTCTTGTCAAACTTATATGGACTAAAATCATATCAGATCTGTATGCTCATTCTTACATTTTTCTTTTCTGTTTGAATGATTCTAATAAATTTGATTATGTGATATGATGATGCATGTGATTGTTTTTGGTTATGTGCATGTATCAGGTTGTTGTTATAGGCTCTTGTATCAGTCCTAGAGGTCTAATCTGTAAGGAAATGACGAGGGTTATCTTATAGTTACACGGAGGTGTTGAGGATGAGATGGATGTACCCAAATGATAGTTTATGCTATAATGGTTGTGTTCATGCTGGCTCCCCAAGTTCCTTTAGCCAGAGTTAGGCTCAAATAAGCACCTTTGGTGCAGTTACCTGTTAGAATTTTTTCTTATGGTTGTTTAAGGTTGATGGACACTTTTTTGTCTTCTCATTTTTAGCACCTTGCATACATGTCATTTTCTTGACAAAAGGTAAAATATTATTATATTAAGAAGTGAAGTATACATCGAGGATGCCTTGCAGGAAAATCAGGTCATCCGAGACAATCCATAGAAGACGAGTACAAACTGTCAAAGCATTGAGCAAGAGAGGAAAAAAACCTATCCAGATAATAACTTAGAGTAGACCAGGTGGAAGCATAGAAAATAACTACGAGTATTACCATGCTGATTCACATCTGCACTATCATGAAAATTCAGAAACACAGCACCGATCATGGGGTATACACAAATTTAAGAACCAAGATCCTTCATTAACTCATCACTAATTTTTTTATCAAGAGCAGGGTCATTCACATACATCATACATGTCATTTGAATAGGATGGTTTTCCTTGCATGCAAATCATGTTTACATGCCCTCATTGGCTCTTGATGATGTTTTTACCTCTTACATGCAGCTATTTCTTATTTGGGAAGTATGAGGGCTTGGGGCATGGAAGATTCCAATTGAGGGATTAAAGAGTGTTACCAGTCCATAGTTTGGTCTCACGTAGTGGGGGAGGCTTTGTGGCACAAAGTGAAGTCGTTCTAAAATTCTATTCGTGAGGACTTTTAACAGAAACAAAGAAATATTTTACGATACACAAAGAAAATAAGTGTACCCCCACCTTAAGATTAGAAGCGTAGAACCGACTCCAAGTACTAGGGGCACTATTGCAACCCAAGCAAATGAGATAGATTTGTGTTTATAATGGCGCAACGGCCTTTAACCAGAATTGAGAGGGACCACTTGAAAAATTAAGAGTCGCAATCCTTGATTAAATTCTAACTCCAGCATCAATATGATATTGGCGGCTTCAAAAGAGGATCAAAAGACTATAAGGAAAGCCCAATTAAAAATAAGATCAAGTTTCAGATGAGAGGAAGGCCAAGGACAAAAATTAAGGGCAAAGCCATTGTCCAATCTAAGGAGTCCAAGGGTAAAGAACTTATCCAGCCTTACAATCCTCCTATATTAAATTTATGCATTGAGGAGCCGGACCTGCCTGGGCTTATTTTGGGTCCAGCCAAAGAGAAATAAAATCAGTGGTCTTTGTGTGTGAAACCCATACAGCTAGTTGAGAATTTCAAACACTACAATATCTTCATCTGTCATCCAGCTCGAGCGAGATTGAAGGTTTCAATGAGAAAGCATAGGCGCTCATGATCGGTCATTTGCAGCCATTCTCACAAGGTGGTTCATCCTTAACTCAATATTATCAAGTGTGGCCTTTTGCATTTTCTCACTTTTAGCAAGCAGAGATTTTTCTCTTTTGAATATTCGTGTAAGGATTTCCAGTCTGAGTATGAAGGCAATTGTAGATACTTTTGTGTCCAAAATGATGCTATCGTCTTTTTTTTTAGCATTGATGGATGATCCTTTTGGCTTACTATTGTTCATGATTGGTCTTTCTCCAGTCCAGGATTAGGCAGTATGGCAAGCATTTTATTTATAAATAAGGCTGGTTAACTTGTATATTCTCCTAGAGTCCTATATATGGTCCAAAGAATATCATGGGAGATATATATTCTTTTGTCTTCTTCTCTGTCTTAAGTCCTTTTCAGAAAGTCTCTGATACTCTGACTATGGATGTTCATTTACTTTTTGTATGCCTCTCTTTTCTCTTATGATTTGATATCTATTTTATTTTGCAAAAAAAAATATTAACCGCAAGTGCCCTATTCAATTTAATATTTCCTAGTTTAATACTAAGGCCTAATTCACATGACATTGATTTACAGTCTAACATTGGCTTATGAGTATACAACATGGCCCTTCTCTTTTACAGTTCTTTGGCCTCAAAGCATAAGATAAAATTCTATAATATTTATGAAACTTTTCCATTTTACTGTCAGTACCTTTAATATATTGTATAACTATTGTATCGATTCCATGTATACTTATTTCTGTGGCATTTGTTCTCCTAAACATTAGGGGGTTGATGCACGTTCGGTTGTCTTTGACTCTCTGAGGATGCCTATACAACTTGTTCCTTGTAGGTTTTACTTCCCGAGCTTTTTATTTGAACTTGTTGCCAAACTTTATCCTGTGTGGTTGTATTAAGTTCTCATTTTGCTTCTCAAGCATGTTGTTTTTCTTGGAGAGAACTTATGTAATGACCCCTTCTCGAATCTGATCTCATAATGACCGTTGGCCTATTCCTGGAAATCCGTAGGCTATTCGGAAGG
Source organism: Torreya grandis (assembly GCA_037957365.1). Lineage (NCBI taxonomy): Eukaryota > Viridiplantae > Streptophyta > Pinopsida > Cupressales > Taxaceae > Torreya > Torreya grandis. The sequence goes on along the minus strand of JARHVA010003684.1, from coordinate 689,394 downwards.
TGCAAATGAGGGTTTCCTATTTTTTAGGATGTCTTTGTTCGAAGTTTTGATGGCGAATTCTTTCTGGGTTTTTCGAGAGCTTCGCGGAGGTATGTCTGTTTCAGTTTTCTGAGCATTTCCATGAATTTACTATTTTTAGTAAATTCTATTTTTGGTAGCTAGCAGGATTGTCACAAGGAGTTAACTTTCCTTTTTAAGTGACTCATTCAGTTTTGGGCTTCAGAATTCGGTCTTGGTGGAATAAGTGAATTTCACTTAAAAAAAATAATAATAACGTTATATTTTAACGTTGACCTTGGCCTAGACAAAATAACTTAATGTTGTTTTAAAAGAGGGACTTGAAGGGGGGGCGCCATCATGGCATGGAAAGGGGCGCCACTTTTGGGGGATAAGCTTCAAGGGAAAGCCAATTGAAGCCTATAAAAGAAGGCATTGGGTTATCATTTCTTCATCTTGGTTTTAATGCATTGTCATGCTGCCGCTTTGGCTCTGGAACTGCTTTGGGGAATGAAGGCCTCCTAGCAAAGGCATCTCTTCATGCTTGCAAGACAACATCTAGTGGTGATTTAATCATTGATATTTGTATTTGCTTAAGTATTACTTTCAGTTATTTCATTGTCAGTTCCTTTAATATTATTAGAGTTTTCAGATATTGTATTCTGTATAAGACAGATCTAGGTTTTCAGTCATAAATCAGAAAATACAAAAAAACAAGTTCTGGGTATCATCTCATTGTTTTGGTTAGGCCTAGGTGCCCCTTTGCTCAATTTTATAGAATTTTTAGAGAAAGCAGTGAATTTCTAGAGCAAGTCGCCCTTTTCCAGTTGGGACGCCCCTTTGGGGTTTGCATTGGTTTTTGTGTAACCCGTTTGGATGCAGATTTCACCAGGTTTTTGATGCTAACTTGGGCGCCATATTCAGGAAGACACTTCGCAACAGAAATCAGGGAAATTGATTAAGTTTTGCATGAGTTATGAACATCTGAAGAAATTAATAGGTGGCTGGTTTTTCTTCTTTTTAAGAGCAAATTCTTCTTATTTTTGTACGCTGACAATAGCACTGGCAGCCTTTCTCTATTTGTTCAAAGCTGGTTTCAAAAGTTCAATTTCCTTTAAAATATTGTAATAGTTTACAGCTCCGCCTTATGGTAGCTACTTTCCCTATTGGGTTAGCAAGCACATTCTGGGTGTAGAGCATCCGCCCTATGGTAGCTACTTTTCCTTCTGGGGTTAGCAAGCACATGCTGGGTGTGGAGTAGTTTTTTTTTCAGTATTTCCATTAAAGCATTGTTATTAAGTTCACTTCGTCATATGGTAGCCCCTTATTCCTCCTTGGATTGGGTAGCACATACTTGACGTAGAGTTCCTTGTTAGTAATTTACTCCGTCTTATGGTCGCCCCTATTCCGCCTTGGATTGGGTAGCACATACTGGACGTAGAGTTCTTTATTTGAAATTACTCTGTCTTATGGTCGCCCCTATTCCGCCTTGGACTGGGTAGCACATACTGGACGTTGAGTTCCATTTCTTGCATTATAGTGGCAGAGTTATTTCAGTATTTTTGGAATTAACTTCTAATCTTGACGGAACTTACTTGTGATGTTGTAATCCAATATTTAAAAAAAAAAAAAAAAATTGGTGCGGAATATTTCAACTTATGTTTGTCATAGGGAGGGATGTGCTTCTATCTTCCTTTGATAAGCATTGGCATAACCTACAAGAAAATTCAAATAAACTTTTCTAATGCTTGATTCTGCCTAGATGCAAAATACAGTCTTCTGATATAATTCTATCCTCCAGTGATAAGCATTGGCAGAACCTATTAGGAAAATACAAATAAACTCTTCTAATGCTTGATTAATAAAGAGGCTAGACATCTTGCAGCACATCCAACCTCTTGATTTGTTATACAGAACTACTGCATAATACAATATTGCAACTTGCAGTTCTAGCAGAGTGTCTACTATTCTGTTGTTTTTTGTCTATTAGCATTCTGATTAGATATCTTGGCCTCTATTGTTTCATATAGGTTTCCATCAGACTAAATTTAACCCCATTAAGTGTGTTATCCATCGGATTCTCTTCTGGTAATTGGATCATTGATATCAAAGCATACAACACATCGCACCATATTTGGGTGGTGTTGAAGTTCTCACTTGAATTTTTTTCTGTTTATATTCCCACTCACATGGTGTCTGATTACAGGAACTTGGTCCCAAAACTTGTGATCCTTCATCTTACCTCTCTCACGATCTCAAATGGAAGACAGATTAACTTCAAAGATACTGACTTTGGATATTCTTCAGAAAGTGATAGAAGATTCTTTTGAAAGGCAACAAGAAGATTTCAAACAACACTAAACATGAGAGAAGGCAGGAATCGTCAATCATTTTGCCGAACTTCACAAGTGTGTTCATATTCCTTTTGAAATATCAACTTCAAATCGACCGTTCAATGGTCAGATGTTGTACAAGGTACAAGTAAGTCTAGACATCCATATTTTTGAAAGAAAAATAGATTCACTAATAAAGTCTTATAATCCCTGATTATGCCTAGATGCAAAATCAGAAAATTCTACTAGTTGTTCTTCTTGCCTTCGGAGTAGATCTTCTACACTAACCTCTATTCTATTTACTTCTGAGTGTGCAACTCCCAACTATTGTTCAACAAACTGCCATGACTCCTTTCAGTACTCGACATTGAGACTTCTTCGGCTTCTTAGGACCCACTTAGTGTAGCTAGTGGGAGTGGCAATGATAGTGCTACTGCCTGTGCTTTTTTTGAAAACAGGTGGACGAGTTTGGCATGGCCGAACTTGTCAAGATGACTTTGCTCTTCAGTCCTGAACTTGGTAGGATATTCTTGAGTTAGGGACATGCCCTAGGACCCTTTGTCTTTGCCTAGACTATTTTTTGTTTGAGTGACTGTCATGACCCCTTCTTGTCTTGTCACTCTTGTTTTTTGGCTTGTCAATTTTGAGTGAGAGTAGAGTCATGTTTGTGAACCGAAATTATCCATGCCTAAAAGTTATTATAATAATTTTTTTAGATGTTTACTTTCTGATGCAAATTGTGAGATGGAATTGGAGCTATCAGAAAACAATATATGCTCACAATGCCACAGTCTGCAGAAATCGAAGTTTGGTCTGACTGCTAAACTTAGCTTTGACATGACTGTGTTAACAAATGGCAGGTTAAGTTTTTTAATATGTTTTGTATCTTGATTTCTAGTGAAATAGAAAATCTACAATACACAAAGAAAACAAGCGCACCTGCACCTTTAAGATTGGAAGGATAACACCTGTGTACCAGTGGAGACAAATAGTAACTTAACTCCCAAAAGAAAAGTACCAGGGTAACTTTTTGCATCTCAAGCAATCCCAAATAATGGAGAAATTCCTGTGAAGGCTAATAATTAGCAAATTAATGAGAAGGATTTGGTTATACAACAAAAGAATGGCCTCTAACTAGACTTGAAAGGGGCCACTTGGAAAGTTCAGTCACAATACCGTGAAATTCCTTGACTAAATTCTACTTTAATATTAATTAATAGTTCCCTATTTAATTTAATATTTCCTAACAACACCAAGTCCCTATTTACATTAACACTGAATTGTATATATGCCCTTATGTTGGATTGTAGGTGCGCAAATTTTCTGTTAATGTCATGGTAGGTTATGGAGTGATATAGTGAGTTTCTCCTTTGGGGGTTGTGAAGTGATGTTGGGGGTCCTTGGTCTTCCATAAATGTTTTGAGTTGACCATGCCAGTTTACCAAATCATGCAGTTTTAGGGGCAGTCAATACAAAATCAATCTTAATCATGCCCCTAGTTCTAAGTAGAATTGCATCCATTTAGATCAGTGTATTGACTGTTGCATCTTGATATTACTATATTTGTTTGCCTTGTGCTTTTCTATTCTGGGTGTAGGTGTACGAGCTATCATAATAATTACCTTTACCTGATGTAGTATTTCTTTTTTGATTGAGTGGCTTCATATGCTTCAAGCAACCAAAATTGCCATCTTTAGAATCTTAGCACATGACTGTATAAACCTTGGTTTATTAATTTTTGCCAATAAATGGTAATTCCAATGTCTTTTGTTCCCATGGTGACTGGCTTTCTTACTTTGGCCCCCTTTGCTGGGACCCACAGCCCACTTCTTGGGCATTTCAAAAACTTTGAGTTCCTGTTTGGTAGTTTTGGTCCCTCCTTAGGGCTGTGCAGGCCCTTTCTTGACTAATTGGGACCTTTGAGTACGATACTGCTTAACAATGAGTCTATTGGTCATTTCCTTTGAATGTAGTTTAGCCTATCAACGAAAGCTACGACAAAAAGCATACATAGACAGGATAATTTGAGTCATGCAAATTATGCAAACCAATCATCTACATTCAAAGAATATATACAATTTTCCATAAAGGCATCTTTACTATACTGGCAGTGCCCATACAACTTGTGATAGTCTCCTTAAGGTGTTGCAAATGGTGACTCCATATAAAATTAACGCCGCCGTAGTATTTTGTCCATCCCATCTAAGGTAAACCATTATATTATTTATAACAATACACCTTGTAAGGGCATGACTCATTGTGTTTTGGTATGAACAACCACCAACATGGAAGTATACATAGGAATGTAATACAAACCAACATACGTTTTAAGATTATGATCCTATACATACAAAATTTTCCTTATGCAAATTCAAATCACATGGTGCATGAAATAACAAAAGCCTACTAACTAGAACTAACTATGCTTGTTTCTGCAAATCATGATACAACTTCCATGCCAATTTGATATGTTTTGTATAAGAAACAATGTAATGAGATTATCATGCAATGCAGCCCTTAGTTAATTATGGATATGCGATGGTTGAGCCTACATTATGCATTGGTCCAAACATCATTGCTACAACCTTGGTTTTTTGCGTAAGTACGCACCCTTAACCAATCTAGTCCCTCATTTAAATACTTAACATTCAAACTTATTACACAATCTAAGCAATTAAAATAGGGATCAAATTGAGCTGATAAAAGTCAAAAGGGGGGCTTAATAAAGACCAACATAAACATGATAAATACAATGAAGGGGGGCACCAACCATTGCTTAATAAATGCTAAAGAGAAAAATATAACAAGACATAAAGGAGGCCACCGATGGTTGGAATATTCCAAAGGGGTAAAAGGAATTACGAAACAGAATAGAAGAAATAATGAGAGAAATAATAAGGAAATCATAAAATAGATAAGGAATTTCCTATGGAATGCCGAAAACTCTATAGTTGTTCCTCATTGCCCTTTGCTAGAGGGTTGGAACTTGGGACTTATTGAGAGCAATGGCTCTTTTAAGCTGGGGACCTTGTTATAGCTCAGATTAGACCTACTCTTCATAGATAAGTGATCAACTGCATCCTAAAGCTAGTGGAGGAGAGTTTGCAAGCAAGAGACAGAGTGTTAAAACCAGACAAAAGAGTCCTAAGAAGGATCAACAACATCATTTATAATCACATCATTATAACATCATTATGACATCAGCTAACCTCTTCTATGACATCTTGGTAATCAATTTTGACATCATAACCCTTTCAGACACATACCAATGAATATTTCAACTTTCAGATTTTTTAAGTGTGTTGACTGGCTGAACTAGCGCACTGCTAATATCATCCAACCTGTCTTCATGGCATCAACCGATGCTTATCTCTAATATATATAAATCATAGTTACCAAATCCAGCCAGATCTTAACAAAATCCGGCCGGATCCCCATTTTTTGGCCGGCCCGGATAAGTTCTGTCTGAGTTGTCCTTGTAGCCTTAAAATTTAACAAAAAAAAAAAAAAAAGAGAGTTTTCTGCAGAAACAAATGCCCAGCAACCATAAATATTATATAATATTAACATTGTTTTTGGAAAAAAATGCATCTTATATTGCTCCAACGAACAAAACAGTTACATCGTTTGAGCATAAAGGTAACAATAAGATCAAATAGTTACATTATCTGAGCATAATGCTAACAAGAAGAATCTCTCCCTACATAGGCAAGGAAAGAAAGCACCTGAGCTTGTGCCCTAACTGGCAAAAAAAGTTCACATCTCTATGAAACCACTCAAACTTTGCTTGTACAATCAAAGCCAACTCTTGTCTGAAAAGCCTCAACTTCCCCATACTGAGGGGAGGTATCCACCTGAAAGATGCCTTGGCATCTTGTTCTTGAAAGAAAGCTGATTGCTGCCAACCGAGTTGTATGCTATAAACCTGGCAGCTGTCTCTAACTGTCCATGAATCCCCTAAAATAGGCCCTTTCCAAGAGAGAGGAGCCATAAAAAGGAAATTGAATTCAGCTTGCAGCCATCTTCAAAGGTCTCTTGCTGCTGGACATTTCCAGAATATATGATCAACTGTTTATTCTTTCTCACATACAATGTAAAATGCATCTGTGAAACCAGTCTTTGTCAACCTTGCTTTGACAGCTAAACCTTGATGTATTACTAACCGTTCCATCACCTTATGTTTGAAGGATGTTCTTGTTTTCCAAATAACTTGATAGCGTCGTTGCCATCTCACTTCAGGGTCCTGGACCTGCCATTGTTATTCAATCACATCATTAGTTTTCTTCAATGTATTTGTAATGACCCCTTCTAGAATCTGATCTCCTAATGACCGTTGGCCTATTCTCGGAAATCCGTAGGCTACTCGGAAAGTGCAATTGAGGGTTTCCTATTTTTTAGGATGACCTTGATCAGAGTTGTGATGGCTAATTCCTTCTGGGTTTTTCAAGAGCTTCGCAGAGGTATGTTCGTTTCAGTTTTCTGAGCATTCTCAAGAATTTACTATTTTTAGTAAATTCTATTTTTGGCAGCTAGCAGGATTGTCGAAGGAGTTAACTTCCCCTTTTTAGTTGATTCATTCAGTTTTGGGCTTCAGATTTCAGTCTTGGCGAAATAAGTGAATTTCACTTAAAATAAAATAAAATAATAAAAAAAACGTTATATTTTAACGTTGACCTTGGCCTAGACTTGATAACTTAATGTTATTTTAAAAGAGGGGGACTTGAAGGGGGGGGCGCCACATTGCATGGAAAGGGGGCGCCACTCTTAAGGAAAAGCTTCTAGAAGATGCCAATTGAAGCCTATAAAAGAAGGCATTGGGCTACCATTTGAGTATCTTGGTTTTAATGCATTGTTATGCTGCAGCTTTGGCTTTGGAACTGCTTCGGGGAATGAAGGCCTCCTAGCAAAGGCATCTCTTCATGCTTGAAAGACAGCATCTAGCGGTGAATTAGTTATTGATATTTGTATTTGCTTACGTATTGCTTCAGTTATTTCATTGTCAGTTCGTTGATAATATTAGAGTTCCAGATATTGTAGTTCTGTATGAGATAAACCTAGGGTTTTCATTTATAAAGGAAAAAATACAAAAAAATTAGTTCTGGGTATCAACCCATTGTTTTAGTTTGGCTTAGGCGCCCCTCTTCTCAAATTTTCAGAATTAATAAAGCTTGCATTCATTTCCTAGAGCAAATCGCCCTTCTCCCACTTGGACGCCCCTCTGGGGTTTGCATTGGTTTTCGTGTAACTCATTTGGATGCAGATTTCACCAGTTTATGGATGCTAACTTGGGCGCCCCATCCAGGAAGAGTATTTGCAACAAAAATCAAGAAGATTGGTTAAGTTTTGCCAGAGTTATGAATATCTGAAGAAATTAATAAGGGCTGGTTTTTTCTTCTTTCTAAAGGCAAATTTCAATTAATTTTGTAACTGACAGTAGTACTGGCAGCCTTCTCTATTAGTTCAATTTTCTTTAAAGTATTGTAATAGATTTCAGCTCCGCCTTATGGTAGCTACTAGCCCTATTGGGTTAGCAAGCACATTCTTGGTGTAGAGCATCCGCCCTATGGTAGCTACTTACCCTTTTGGGTAAGCAAGCACATGCTGGGTGTGGAGTAGTTTCATTTCAGTATTTCCCATTAAAGCATTGTTGTTAAGCTCACTCCGTCATATGGTAGCCCCTTACGGGTAGCACATACTTGACGTAGAGTTCTTTATTGTAATTACTCCGTCTTATGGTCGCCCCTACTCCGCCATGGATTGGGTAGCACATACTGGACGTTGAGTTCATTTCCTGCATCCTAGTGGCAAAGTATTTCAGTTTATTTGAGATTAACTTTAATCTGGACGGAACTTGCTTGTAATGTTGTAATCCAAATATTAAAAGTTGAAAAAATTTGGCTCGGGATATTTCAGTATTTGTCAATTTTGCATATTTATAAAACTATGCTCACATATATATGTATATATTCCGGATCGGATTTTCTTGAACTCTTTCAAGAATTCTGGATTCCCAGATTTTTTTCCTTCCGAACGGATCCAGATTTCTGGACTTGGTAACTATGATATAAATACAAGCTTAATTCCTATTTTTTTGATCATCCAGTCTTCATTTTCTGTCTTGAGATCAATGGAGAGGGTTTGTGGTGGAGAGAGATCTACCTTGATTTTGTGTGCTGAGATCGGAGGACATTGTGATGTCGGCTCAAGTACTGTCATTCTGACTTCCATTTGACCATCATTGACTTCTGACATAAGCCTTCTAAGTTCTAACTTATGACATCAGCAAGGTGTGTTGACTTCTGCCTTTGACTTTTTTGAATGAATTTTTAAGTGTTATAAATACCTTTTGATCTTTAATAAATGTTGTTGACTGTGAGCGCTGCTGTCAGAATCTAAAATGTTTAATGTCAGCAGTCTGAGATTAAATAATGTTATCCTTGTCCCAAGATGGGGTGAAGATTTGATATTCAGACCCTTTGTCCTGAGATGAGGCCAAGTTGTGGCATTGGTCCTCCTTGATCTTATATGGGGCCAAGCTCCGGTGCAGAGTCTACTTGTCCTGAGATGGGTCTAGGCTCTGTATTGAACCTTATGAGTCACTTATTGAATTTATTGATTTGATACCGAGGCTAGTCGGGAAGATGAGTTGGTTGGAGTCTCATTGTAGTGATGCTTTCACAATAATGAATGACAAGGTCTCTTGTCTTGGAACATTGTTTGGGGATGGTCTTCCTCTGCACTAGACTTTTAGGTTTTTCCGTCATTATCTTTACAAATGCTTTGCCAGATTCTTTCTTTTTTGCAGTTACGTGTAGGTTTCCGAAAAAGGGATGATTCATAACAATAATCCATAACAAGTATCTATGGAACCACTTTTGAAAATTAATCCCTACAGGTCTAAAACAATATTTGCAGTAACATATTTCACACTTTTTCATCTTAGGATAAAAGCTCCATTGTCCAAGATATCTAAAAAAATTCAGGAATAATACTTTTTTTGTTCCATGCAGACTTCACACAATTATCCAAATATATGCTAGAGGATGTCATACCAAGAGCAAGAATAAAATCATAAAAGGCTTATATTGGATGAATGCAGTCTCTTAGCTTTGGCTGAGTGTTTTCTACCATTTCTCCCATCATCTCAAATCTAACTAGTCTTTTCAATTCCTTTGCCTCATTTGGAGTGCAGTCCAGAAATTGGGTAAACATGACAGCATGTGCAACAAGGAGTCTCAGATTAAAGAATTTGGCTATAAAAAGGCATCAGTTAGATAAAATACTTTGCTCAAAACCCCCTCTTCTATCATCCCCTTCTGCTAAGGCCGAATCCTAGGAAATTCTTTACCTAGTACAGTCCCTTGACCAAAAGCAGCTTCTCTGTGCAATAATGGTATAAGTGCCGCAGTTTGATCCTATCAGTATAAGAAGAGAAGTCCTTCATAGGCTTACTATGTCAGGCATTCACGCTGCTGATCCTCCAACAGAAGAACAAATTTTAGGTTAGAAATTGAGAATCAAATCCAGGCAACAAAGGCCAACAGAGTCATCAACCCCACACCTGGGTGCTCCAGGTATACTCCATAATCCAAGGTTCATTAAGGCTTCACCCATTACTAATTCATGTTTGAGAGGGAAAATCTCTTTGAATGGTACTTCTTGTTCTCAACCCCCTCATATACAATGCTCTTCTGGGTACGCCATAGCGGCTCATAGGCACAAACAGGTGGTCCATTACCCAACTAATCTTAGCCTGCAAGCTTATGCTGCACTTCTCCGTCCTATCCACCTCACCAATTTCCCTCAGCAACCTGCCGTTTTACTGCAGCAAGCCTAAACCTTCATATCCCACAACCACACTTAACATATTTAGCCCACATTTGTCTCCATCGCCAATGCTATTCGAGCAGAGGAAATTGCTGAAAAATGGCAACAGGCAGAAATGTCTTCCCATCCTTCCTCCTCCAATGACAAAGGCTTTGCCTTTCATCCTGTTAGTCACAATATCAGTCAAGGTCTCAATCCCTTTCACCATTTTGCACCTGCTTGCCCTCCCCCTACTAACTCCCTCTACATTGCCAGGCCCTTGTCCCATCAAGATGCACTAGGAGAAAAAACAGAACACTTTGCAGTGGTTGTCACACACAATATCTCCATTTTTATTAAAACACTGGTCACCCAACAAATTCATTTGATGATTCAAGAGGCCAAACATCACTAGCAGCTGGTTATACAAAAGCAACACCTTATTGACATCCTCCAGCATTATATACTCCATGCCTCTGGCCACTCAGACATTCCAGTTGAGCACACCAACAGAGGAAAGCGGTTAATGCCCCCACTGGAAGTAGATTCATAGATGACACACTCTCCACCCAAAAAACACAAGCTACCGATTTCCTCCCAAGAAAACCAGTGGACCCTCTTCCAATACCTCATGCAGACAATAAGCAAGAACCTACAGACTCTTCTCCTCATCCTATGGAGGACCTGAATGAAGCCACAGTGGTGGACGGAGACCATACATATGAGTATTTCACCATCAGCTATTAGGAATGAATCCAACGCTAATGATTTGGTCATTGTACAACTACTATTAGTGATCATGGTCTTGGCCTTTTTTTTCTTCACATGTTCTGTGACGTTTTCACAGGTTACAACATCTTCTAGTTCTGATGTTTACGTTTGTTATTGAGTCCTTCAGCAAGTCCTGTTGATTTTCTAATTTTTTTTTCCATTAATGCAAGTGTTTTTAATTATTAAAAAATGTTTATATTTATTTTCTGTAGCTAACATGCCATCAACATCTAAGCCAATAGAGCTTGAGAAAAGCCCTAAAACGTGCCATCATCCTCTTGGTTGGCATGCCCTCTCAAATAGCAGGGTTAATGAAAATAGATAGGAACTACTAGAGTAAAGAGGGTCAAGGGGTTTACATGCCTTCCTAGTGCCACAACAATCTTAATGAAAAAATATAAGAACCACTAGTGTAAAGAGCGCCTAAACTCCCATAAACTTTTACCTTTGCCTTTTATCTTTGCACAAAGGAGTTGTACAATCTAGAAGGCCACCTTTATCTTTTTATTACATGTTGAACTTTATTATATTTACCCTCATCACCAAGATTCGCTATGGATGAACACTAGGACAGAGAGAAAAGGGCATGCCATATTATCTACTTGTCTTTCAGTTACACAAGCTCAATATTCCTTTAATTTTCACCCGTACTTTGTTATGTTATGCGAGGACAAGGAAGTTGATATATTTGATTGGTCCTAAGTTTGGCAAGATGCTTTAGATGTCTAAGTCACATAAAGAGCATCTCATTTATAGCTTTGTTTTGCGGAATTCAGGTGGAAGATGCACACAGAGAACTTCAGGCTTGGACAAGAACTAGGTACTTTGACCTTTTAGTTTGTGATATCAACAAGCATCCTGTTGAGGCTGCACAAATAATTGCCGAATTGCTGCCATATTTGAGATCTGGTGGTAGGCTTATCTTGACATTGAAATTCCATGGACGTGGCAAGTATGTATCCTTTTCCTTTTTGTTAAAGTTTAATAATTCAGTTTCAAGCAATACTTCAATATTTATTTGGGTATTTGTAATTTTTTTCTATAAAATAGAAGATGCATGTTATCATGTTTTCTTTTCTTAAGGCTTCTTTCTTTCATCTGGTAAATTTTATGGTTAACTATACAATTCAATAAGATACTGCCATTTCCATTCATTTTTACGCTCCTAGGGTTATTTTTACTCAAGTACCTTTCTATTGTAGCTAGATGTACTTTCAAGTTCCATGGCCTACTTTAGTCACTTGTGGACATTTAACGTGTTTTATTTTTTCTCTTTCTAATTGGATGTTTGGTCTATACTTTGCTCCAAATCATTGTGGTTAACTTTTATTGTTCTATAGGCTTCTTGTCATATTTGTTTAAATTATTTAGGGGCATTATCGCTTTTGAATATTTTATCCCTATGCCTGAAATTTGTGTTGGCTGTTCTCACTTGTGCTGATTTGACCTAATAAAACATCGATAATTTATTAAATAAATATAATATTGTTATTTATTCACATGAAGTTTCCACCTCGAGTCAATAAATAATATATTATTATCATTATTTAATAAATTACTATTATAAGCTAAGAGTTAAATAATCACCGCCTAGGCATTAAATGCTTTAACATTCTCATTTAATGCTAAAGTGGGGATAAAAACCATAGTCACCATAAATGAATTATACTGTGTGCAAAATTGAAGAATTTAAAAACTTTCATCGTGCCAAAAGTTATCTTTTGAAACAAAAAGAATTATAATTCGTAAAGTACTCGAAAGTAAATTTAGGTTAGCATGATTGTGAAATTACATCTTATTGTTTTTTATGAATAATCACTAAGCATATGTGGAGCCTTTTATAACATAAGGACCTTTATTACAAATTATGTTTGTAATATATTGAGGTACAAAAGTAAAACTTTCACACGAAATTTATTTAAATCACATAACTTTCACACGGAGTTTACAATGCTTTATAATGAGGAGATATATAGAGAAGTAACATATGGCCATTACAAAGTGGCATTGTCATGCACACTCCCTTTCAATGGCAACTCAGAGAGGTCTAGCATTGCATGAAATTGACAAAACTTGGTAGCACCAAGTGGTTTTGTGAAGATATCTGCCACTTGTTTATCTGTAGGATAAAAACACAAATTAGTATCATCATTGAAATATTTTCTCGGATGAAATGCACATGAACTTTAATGTGTTTAGTTTTTTGATTTTGCACTAGATTTTTCGTCAGAGTTATACAACTTTGATTATCACAATGAAAAATGGTACTCTGAGAAAATATTCAAATGAGGTTCTCCCAACATTTGTAATCACATGGCTTTTTTAGCAGCTTTCATAGCACTTTTGTACTTTGCTTCTGTAGAAGAGAGAGATCATATGTTGTTTCTTGTTGGTCTAAGTGATAACACCTATACTAAATTTAAACATATATTCAGAAGTAGATTTACGATCTAAAGTATCAACATGGTTAGTATCATAATAACCATATAAATTAACATTATTAATGGATGAATAAAATAAATCATAGTTTACAATTTTTTTGATATACTTAAGAATTTTTTTTGCAATTTTCAATGATCCAAATAAGGATCCTGCATAAATCTAGAAATAACACTAACAACATATGAAACTTCTAACCTAATAATGGTTTGATAAATCAAACTTTCAATAAGCTGTCTATATAAATTAGGGTTAACTTTTTCACGTGCAGGTTTAGGATCAAGTTTAATACCAACTTCAATAGGAGTAGAAGTAGATTTAAAATCAAACATGCTAAACTTAATAAGAAGATTATATGCATACTGAGATTGTAATACAACAATTAAATTTTTATCTTGAAATATAACTATTTTAAAAAAATGTACAATACCTAAATCAATCATTTCAGACATTTGATTTAGTTTATTATTTTATTTATGAATCAAACTAGTTAGATTGTTAGTAATCAATAAATCATCAACATATAATATAATTAGAATCAGATGATCATTTTCAACTTTAACAAAGAGATCATTATTAGAATAACAATTAGAACAACTTAATTATTTGAAAAAAAAAAAATTTAGAATACCTAGTTTGATGAGCTTGTTATAAACTATACAAAGATTTTTTAAAATTGCATACACTATTTTTTCTATTAAGATCAGTGAAATCTTTAAGTTGAGTCATGTAGATTTCTTTTTTAAAATCACAATTTACAAATGCATTCTTGACATTTATTTGGTGGATAATCTAACCATTTTGGGTTGCAACAGTAATAAGAAGTGTAGTAGTACTCATTTTTGTTACAGGAGCAAAGGTTTCAACATAGTCAATCTCGAGTTTTTGAGTACACCCAGGAGCAATTGATCTAGCTTTAAACTTATCAATTTTATCAATTGAATTATATTTGATCTTATAAATCGATCTACAATTGATAATGCCTTTTAGGCAGAAGAGAGACAAGATCTCAAGTCTGATTTTTAATTAATGTATTATATTCAACTTGCATAACAATATTTTATTTATCATTTTAATTGGCTTTCTCAAAAGATTGAGGTTTATATTCATACATAGTCATTAATGCATGATAAGAATGTTAACTTCTAGTTAATTTATTAAAGTTATCAACATTAAAAGATTGAATTAGGGACTCTGTGCATTTAGGTCTTTTAGATTGAACATAAAATTCATGGGGTTTTTCAGATTCTAAATTATCTAAAACTAGATCAAATTCTTTAAAAACATCTATTTTATCACGAGGAGAAACATGAGAGTCAGGGTCATCAACAGAAGAATATTGAGGAGGTTCTACAGAGCTCAATTTTTTTTTGAGAACAAGCATATTTCTATTTTTAATGATCTAATGTTTAGAAAGACTATACACTCTTAAACCTTGTCTTACTTTCATAACCTACAAAAATGCAAGAATAAAAATGGGATCGAGGTTCGTTCTTTTAACTTTAGGAATAAATATAGAAGCATGACTATCAAAGATTTTAAAATGAGTCATATTAGGTTTCTTTTTAGTCCACATTTATAAAGGGGTAGAAAGATGCAAAGCTTTGGTAGGGACTCTTTAAAAAGTTCATAAAAATTTAAGAACATTTGCAGATTGCAATATTGTTTCAGTCACTTCTATGATGGTGCGGTTTTTACTTTCAACAATACTATTTTGTTGAGGGGAATAGAGACTTGTTAGTTTTATTTGAATACTGTAACTAATGCAAAAAGAATCAAACTCTTTACTAACATATTCATCATTATTATCATTTCTTAATTTTTTAATATAAAAATCAAATGTATTTTAAACACTATCTTTAAATTTTTTAAATTTAGACAAATAATTTTTTTTAATGAAAAAGATCATATCATTCTAGTGTAATCATCAATAAAAATAATAGAATACAAATAGTTATTAAGAGATACAACTTTAAGAGGTCTTACAACATCACTATGAATCAATTCTAAAGGATGTGAGAAATTTGTATCATGATTTTTATGAAAGGGATTAATATGTTGCTTGCCACGTAAGCAACCTTCACAAGTTTTATAATGTGAGGGGATAAAAAGAAGTCCAACAACAAGATTGTTCATAGACATCATGTAAACTTCTAAAATTAACATGTCTTAATCTTTTATGTCATAATTGAGATTCATCTTATTTTACAATGAAAGAAAACATGCAAAAAAAAAAAATATATATATAAATAATTATTTTGAATACCTTCAATAATCAAAGACCTAGATTGATTTTTAATGGTCCAACCATCTTTATGTAATGTTACAATAAAATTATCATTTGTAAATTGAGAACAAGATATCAAATTTTTTTTACGCTTAGGTATAAAGAAAACATCATTAATAACATTTGAAAATTTTATTTTTTTATGTTTAATTGCTTTTAAAAAAAAATTCTCATAAGTAAATTCTTTTAGATATGTCTTTAAAATCATACAAAATATCATATAAATATATCATATGGTGTGATGCACCGCTATCTAAGATCCACTAATTTCCATTTTAAGCAAATAAAACAATAACATTTGAATTTTGATTGTTAATTTGATTAAGGTTTTGATTTTTCTGCTTGTTTTGATTAAGTTTTTTCACTTTGTTATTTTAAAAATAGTTGATTGTTATTTTTAGTATTATTTTTATAACAATTTTCTTTCCTATGATCAAATTTACCATACATATTACAATTTTCATTAAACTTAGATTTATGTTTTTTATTATCAGATTTTTTATTCTCGCATTTGCTTTTAGTAGAATTAGAGTTAGATTTATGGTTTTTAATGTTATTAAAAATATTATTTAATGTGAGAAGTGTTTGAGTGACATTCTTTTTAAAATCAAAATTGGTCATAACTTACTCTTCTTGAATCAGGAGAACAGACGATATGGTAAAGTTAGACATATCTTGCTTAGTTTGATACTTTGAATTTAAAATTGAAATAAGTTTTTTAAACTTTTTATAAATATTTAACTGAATGATAAAATAAAACAATTGATTCTGAATCAAATTATAATTACATCCATCTAACTGAGATTTAATATTTTTAATTTTAACAAGAAAATTCACAACTTTTTCATCACCTTTCATAGGTGTAGTTAGCAATTCAAGGAATAATTTAATAATCTTCGAGAGACGAGTGGGTTCGTGCATGGATTCATAGAGTTTACAAGCATCGTTAGGAGACTCCTAATTACCAATGTGAAGAAGAAATTCATCCTTAACACTCTATAAGATAATGGACATAGCTTCTTGCGATTTATGTTGAAATGCATTGACAAGTTCAGGGGTCACATGTATAGAAAAAGCTTTTTCAATCTCAATGACAACATTTCACAATTTAAGGACCATAAATTCGATTTTAACATGAATTTTTTATATATTATAATTATTTCCATTAAGCATTTGAGATTTATCTAAGAAAATATAAGGCGAAGTCATAACTTCTCTTTAAACATGACAGTAAATCTATGTTTAAAATGAAACTTTTTAATGTGAATTTTAACTTAATGTGATAGTAAAACTAATTTGAAAGTGTAAACACACAATAATTGTTCAATTTAATGCTAGACAAAGTATGAAATTTGTGAAAGATTGCGACAAAATAGTGTCAAAGTGTTGCAAAATACACTAAAAATAAGAACAATTTAACAAATAAACTCTTTTAAATGAATTTTTAAACTATTTTTCAAAATAAACTGATTTGCATATGCAACTATACTTAATTACACAATTTAAATGCCAAACAATGCAAACAATTGAATTAAAGTTGAACTAATCAAGTGTTGAAAGAGTCACTCAAAACGACCACTTAAACACTACTATTAAAAAATGTGTAAAAACTACAATAGGAGGCTTCAAAACTGAAATTGGACCACTCCAATGCATTAAGAACGTGCCAAAACTTATAGATCCACTGGTTATACGACTATGTTTGTCAAAACATTCACCAAGTCAAAAGTCGAAATAAGTTTGACAGGTTAACTAGGGTTTTAAACGCGTGAAAAATTGGCACACAAACCAAAAAATAGAATTCAATTTAAATTAAATTGCAATTAATTTTACCAAGACAACCAAGAAGATCAAAAAAAAAAGTTTTTAAGGGTTTTTGAACTTGAGATTTTCTTAGTTGTAAGTTTTAGTAAAATAAGGATCACTAACTCATCTATGAGTATAATTAAACAATTACATACACTAATTGATATTGATTTTTTTTTATATCTGATTTTTAAAATTATATATATATATGGCATGTAAAAACACAAAGGAAATCAATTAAATTTTTTTATTACTTTGGAATTAAAAGCATTTAAAATAAAAAGTGGGGACCACGCCTTTTTACATGAAAATAAAGATAATTAAAAAGTATTTTTAAAATACTTTTACAAACTATATGCAACAAAATACATCCCTGTAGCTTCTCCTATGCTGGTATGGTGCACATGTGAGAGTAGAGGTGATGCTGGAGGTTGAAAGAGGCCTTCTCAGGGCCTTAAACTTTGCAAACCACCATTAATCTGCCTTCCAATGCTAAATATGCTTTCAAAAATAAATTTTGGTGATAAAATCTAATTTTTCCAGCCTATCAAGCCGTACAATGGCGTCAAGGAGGTTGAGGAAAAAATATAAAATAGACTTTGAATGCCTCAGATGATGATCATGATGATTTAATAGTCAAAAACAAGAAAAATAAACTCTAAAAACCAAATACCAACAATAGAAAGTTTGTAGATAAGATAAAGATAAATATATTAATGTCTAATGAATGACCAAAAAGGTAGGTCAAAAGGACTGTAGATTACAAAAGTATGCCAAGAACAAGCAGAAAACCAAAAAGGTCTCCAAAAACGAGAAAAACAATGCTGAAAGAAATAGTACAAAACAAGACAAAGAGCAATAACATTAAGAGTTTTTTTTTTTAATTTTGTCGGGCCAAAAATGCCATACAATGGCATCCAAGCTGCTGGAAAAAATTCAAAACTATCAAATAAATTCTTTAGAGCCTCTACAGAAGTTCTAGCAGGGTTAAAACTGGTTGTTGATAGATGTATACATCACAATAACACCAAAAACAACCTAGAATTTAAAAAAAAAAAAATTCCTTGTACCATAGGTTGTACAACACAATGTGAGGCTGAAAATAGATAATAATAAGTTTTATTTGACTTTTCTTAGTGATCTTGACCCTGCTTGCCATTCAATTACCATATCTTAGGTTCAGATGCCATGATAGAATTCAAATATAACAGTGTATATTGGAAGTTAACACAACTAGATATAGATGTATAATTAACTAACAGAGTATACACATGTCAATTGAACACAGAGACAAGAATTACTGAGAAAAAACCTCAATAGGATAAAAAACCCACCAAAGTGATATTCATATATTGAGAAACAAAATTATCCCAACTTGTAACTTCTCTTCTCACTTCCTCTTCCAAAATAACCTTCACAAAACCTTGAGTGAATTCAAATGAATAATCAATAAGGGTAAACCCTTTTTATAATGAAATTTGAAGAGAGGTGACGGTTGTGAGTAATGGGTCCAACCATCTCGAGAAAGCATTTAATAAAACATAGGTAATTTATTAAATAAATATAATATTATTATTTATTCACACGAAGTTTCCACCTCGAGTTAATAAATACTATAGATTATTTTTATTTAATAAATTATTAATATAAGCTAAGGGTTAAATAATCACCACCTAAACATTAAATGCTTTAACATGGTCCAACTATTATATTTGAAAAATTTATATTAAAACTGAATAAATGACTCGGAAGATGTAGAATATTGTTGTCGAGATTGAAAAACTCTCATTAGGAAGACATGTTCACTTGAGTTTATTAATGTATTTCAACAACAATTGCAAGTCATGTTGAGCATTTTGAAGAGTGTAAAAGATAGTTTTTTACTCTATATTGACAATCATGAGTCATCCAATGATGCATGAAAACTCTTTAAATCTATGCACAAAGGCACTCATCTTTCAAAAAACATTAAACTTATTTTTGTATTGTTTATTATTTTTATTAAATGTGATGAAAAAGTAGTTAATTTTTTTGCAAAAATAAAAAATATTAAATCTTAGTTAGATGGTTGTAATTGTAATCTTAGTCAAGATAAGTTTTTGTATTTCATTATTAAATTAAATATTCATAAAAGTTTGTGTAATTTTATTTCTATTCTTAAATTTAAATATCAAACAGAGCAAAATATTCTTGACCTCACTAGTCTGCCCACTCTTTTAAATAAGAAAAAAAAATGATGTTAAATTTTAATTTTAAATAGAATATCACTCAGACACTTCTCACCTTTAATAATATTTATGCAAACAATGGAAATCAACAATCTTTTAAACCTTAAATTGCGAATGGCAAAAATAGAAATAAGAAACGTAGTAATATAAATTATAAAATTAAATTTAATAAAAAATGCAATTTTTGTGGTGAATTTGGACATAGAAGGGAAAATTGTTACAAAAATAAGAACAAATCTAATAATAAAGCCTTTAAAAATAAAAAGGGAAGAAATGTTCTAATTAGAATCAACAAAAAAATAAAAATCATAATCAAAACAACAATCAGAAACAAAATTTTAACATTATCGCACTTCTTTCTTTGGATTTGAGCATGGTTGGTCGTGGCTTTTTGGCTCTTTGGTTGTTCTTTGGCAGTGAGCATGACTGCTCTTTGCCTTGATTTGTACTATTTCTTTCAACATTGTTTTTCTTGTTTTTAGAGATCTTTTTGGTTTTTCGTTTGTTTTAGACACACTTTTGTAATTTGCAATCCCTTTGACCTACCTTTGTAGTCATTAGTTGGACATTAATATATTTATCTTTATCTTAATCTTATTTAAATAGTGGTGCATTGTATCATATAACATGTTTATAAAATATTTTATTTGATACTAAAGATATATTTGAAAGGATTTGTTTAGGTGATAGTTCATTTCTAGAAGCTACTAAACAAAAAAAAACTAAATTTGTAAATTTTGTTATAAATGATGTTTTTTATGTTCCCAAACTTAAGAAATATATGTTAATTTGTTCTCAATTTGCAAATGATAACTTTATAATAACTTTACTTAAAGATAAATGATCTATTAAAAATCAATCTAATTTTTTGACCGTTAAATGTATTTAACATAATGGTTTATACATGTTTTTTGCTTCTTTTGCATGTTTTTTTATCGCATAATAAAAATGAATTTCAATTATGACATGTAAGATTAGGTCATGTTAATTCTAAAAAGTTATATGATGTATTCTCATAATATTGTTGTTTGTATTCTTTTTATTTCTTCTCATCATAAAGCTTGTGAGGGCTGCTTACTTGATAAACAACATACTGACCTCTTTCACAAAAATTATGATACGAACTTTTTATATCCTCTAAAACTTATTCATAGTGATGTTACATGACCACTTGAAATTGCATCTCTTAATTTTTTATATATTATTTTTATTGATGATTATATTAGAATGATTTAGTTATATAGAAAAGAAATTTGAAGTATTATTTAAATTTAAAGAATTTAAAGTTGTTGAAAATACTTCTAATTTTTTTATTAAAAGATTAAGATTTGATAATGGTGGTGAATATATTAGTAAATAATTGTAGCATTTAAATAAAGTTAACTCCTTATTTTTCATATTAAAATGGTATTATTGAAAGCAAAAACTGTATCATTATTGAAATGGTTAGAATAATGTTGCATTTTGTAAATGTTTTCAAATTTTATGGGTGAAAGCAATGGATAATACTATGCACTTTTTAAATAAAGTTCTTACTAAAGCTTTGCATCTTTCTACACTTTTAAAAATGTGATTTAATAAAAATTTAAGTGTTCATCTTATAATAGTTGGTATTTTTGCTTTTATTTTTATTCTTAGATAAAAAAACTTGATTTTACCTTCTATTTATGCATCTTTTTAGGTTCTATAGATAAAACTTAAGAATTAAGAGTGTATGATCTGTCTAAAAGACAAATCATTAAAAATAAAAATGTTTTGATATTTGAATTTTTTTTGTGAGCTTTCTGTGGAACCCTCTCAATGTTTTTCGTTTGATGAACCGGGTTCCCCTGTTATTCCTTATGAATAAACAAACGTCTTAGAGAAAGTTGATTAAATTTTGGATAACTTTGAGTCGAAGAAATATTTTGAATTTTATGTTTAATATAAAAATCTTAAATAAACAATCTCTAATTTAGACATGTAATCTTGATAATCTTAATAAATTAACTATAAGTCAATAATTTTATCATGCTTTAATGACTATATATGCATGTGAACATCAATCTTTTGAAGAAATTATTCAAGATGATAGATGAAAAGTTGCTATGCAAACTGAGTATAATACTTTAATTAAAAATCAGACTTGAGATCTTGTCCCACCTCTGCATAAAAAATGTTGGTTGTAAGTGGCTTTATAAAATCAAATATAACTCAATTGATAAAATTGACAAACTTAAAACAAAATTAGTTCATAGTTTAATTGAAATTCATGATTGACTATGTTGAAACCTTTGTTCATGTAGCAAAAAAAATATTGTTAGATTACTTATTGCTCTTGTAGTTTAATATAGTTGGATTATATATCAAATAAATGTCAAAAATACTTTTCTAAATAGTGATTAAGAAGAAAAAATCTGACTTAGCCTAAAGGTTTTACCAATTCTAACAAAGAATATTATATTTGTAAGTTAAAGAAATTATTTATGGTTTAAAACAAACTCCTTAAGCTTGGTATTTTAAAATCATTAGTTATTTTAAAGAATAAGGTTTTTCTAACTATTATTTTAATAATGACCTCTTTGTTAAATTTGAAAATGATTATTTAATTTTAATTGTATTATATATAATGATTTTTTTATTATTGACGATCTATTTAGTTTAATTCTTATATATAAAAGTAAACTAATTCAAATTTTTGAAATGATTGATATAAGCATTCATCATTTTTTAAGAATTATTATAGTTTAGGATAAAAATTTAATTGTTGTATCACAATTTCAATATGTATATATATATTTTTTTTAAGTTTAATATACTTGATTGTAAACCTGCATTTATTTCTATTAAAGTTGATGTTAAACTTGATTTAAAACTTGCATGTAACAATGCTAACCTCACACTTTACAGATAATTTGTTAGTAGTTTGATTTATCTAACTATTATTAGGTCAGATATTTCATACGCTGTAGGTATTGCTTTCAGATTCATTTAAGATCCATATTTAGATCATTGAAAATTAATAAAATTTATTTTTCGTTGTATCAAAAAAAGTGTAAATTTTGGTTTATATTATTTTTCTATTGATAATGTTAAATGATATGGTTATTGTGATGCTGACTATGCTGGTGATATTATAGATCAGAATTCTACTTTTAGATATGTGTTTAAGTTTGGTGCAAGTGCTATCACTTGAAACAACAAAAAATAACTTACTGTTTCTATCTTTTCTACGAAAACAAAGCATACAAGTGCTATGAACGTTGTTAAAGAAGCCATATAGTTAACAAAGATTGTTAAAAAAATGTCATATGGATGTTTTTCAAAGTACTATTTTTTTATGTGATAACCAAAGTTGTATAGCTCTGACGAAAATTCTAGTGCTACACTAAAAAACTAAGTATATTAAAGTTCATGTGCATCTTATTTGAGAGAAAATCTTCACTGGTGATATTGATTTGTAGTTTTGTTTTACGAATGAACAAGTGACGGATATTTTCACAAAACCACTTGGTGCTACCAAGTTTTACAAATTTTATACAATGTTAGGTTCATCAAAATTTTCATTGAGAAAAAATGTGCATTAACAATATTGCCTCTTAACGACTTTGTATTACTTTCTTCTTTTTTATATATTTTTTCATTGTAAAACATTGTAATAACTCACTTCATATGATTTTAGTAAATTTCATTATTTATAAAGTTTTAGTGTACTCGATACCTAAAAACATATATTGTAATGGAGGTCTTTATGTTATAAAAAGCTCCAAAATGTTTGGTTGATTATTCATGAAAAATTATGAGATGTAATCTCTCGATCATGCTAGTCTAAACTTACTCTAAGTAGTTTATAGATTATAATTTTTTTGTTATAAAAGGCGATACTTTCATAATGAGAATTTTTAAATCTTTCAATTGTTATATGTCTTCTAAACTCATTGTAGATGGTTTACAAAGTATAATTATTTTATTTTAAAGGTGACTATGGTATGTATTCTCACTTAACATTAAGGGGGATTGTTGAAATATTTAATGGTTAAATGGTAATTGATGTATCCTCACCATATTTATAATAGATAAATATAAATATGTTTTATTATTTATTAACATGAGTTATTCTTGTGTAAATCAATAATAAAATATAAATATTTTACCATTGTGCCTTGGGGAGAGGATGGACTCGTTGGTAACAATGGTTCACCTCACACTATAAAAAAATGTTTTACCTTTGTAAAACGCACATCGATGCATATCATATTGCTCTCGAGAAGTTCCATGTGAAATATTTTGGAGGTTTTGTGAAGAGATTTTGTAAAGAAGTGAGAGGGAGAAAGATTTATATTGGGTTTTGTTTCTCACATTAGTAAATAATAATTTGTGTTTTTTTACCTCCCTGTGAGGCTTTCCACGTTAAACACTATCTACTGTGTTCATCTATGTATTTCTTCGCTTTCAACTACATTTTTAGTTCCTATGTATTGTATATGTATTGCTTCATATATTCTATCAAAAGCTAATAGAGTGGTGGTCAAGATTCGAGTATTGTTTTCATTCTCGAAGGGATGAACAATTTATATGGAAAGAGCATAAACTTTTGATTTTGAAGACTTTGGATACGGAATGGACTTGCGCAAACGACCATTAGATTCAATCTACCATTGAAGGTTATGAATCTGAGTTTGTTGTGTCTAAATATAGGTCTTTTGATTTTGCATATGATTTGTTTATTTGAGGGTCAAGAGGGAAGGTTTTGCAAACTTTATCCCTGTTCGTGAAGATGTTGGTTGTTAAGAAAGCCATGGCACCAATCCTAGTTGAGATGGAGTAGTCTGCTCGAGCAGGATGGGGATGTGGAAACATGGTGGGCAAATGAGGGGAAGGTAAATCGTCGTGGCCTAAGTCACATGACACATGGACACGAGGATATGAGATATGTGTATCCGATATGGGGTATGTTGACCCTTGAAACAAGATATGGGGATATGTGTATCTGATATGGCAATTTCCACCACACTTCGGTCATTGGTATTATGGTTACATATTTCTAAAATGGGTATTTTTTGTTTTGATTAACTTGTCGTCCTATTGGAGCATTATTTCTATACACCCAAAAGCAAATTGTTAGCAAGCAATGTTAGAACTCAAATCAAACAAAGCAAATGAATGCTAAATAAAGTCACAATTGAATACTCCAATTGAGCAAAGAAGGGATTAAAAAGCAATACCTTCACTTACCAAAAAGTAAATGCGATCCTTTTGATGTTGATTTGTTCAATTGATTTGGATGTGGGTGCTCACTAGACCGCACGGAAGGATACAGACAACATGTCCCCATGTCTGATACTTGATTTGCTTGATGTGTGATATGATGATGAGAGGCTTTGTGCTTCAAATCGATAGAACTTCATTATGCCTTGAAGACTTGTTTAAATGAGAGGGGAAGCTCTCAATTTATAGGTTTTCATGATGATCGTGAGCCACTGATTTTGATCCAAGATCAATGGTTGAGGATGAGTCAAGGTTGGAGGGTAAATTATAAATGAGATTGGTTGACTATGTAACATGAGGAATGGGCTAGGTACGGGCATGTCATAGTTTATCCCTTGTATTGGATTTTGTGTGATTGCATGGGGATTTAGAGGATGATGTCATGGATATGAGGTGAAAAGGTGACGTGAAATAATTGAATTTATTGATTTATGAAAATATGGATATTCCAAATTCCATGGATTTTGTTATTATGGATGAATTAGCTAATTAACCATGGCTAATTAACTAAACTGATGTGAAATGATGTATGTGGGATTGGCAAGGTTCAAGATGAAATAAATTAAATGATTTTTTTTGGGAGGGGTGAATAGTGATTAGGCTAGAAATATTAGTTGATGATGAGATTAGAAAGCGATGCGATGATGGATTAGAGTTTAGTTAGTGTGATGAAGGGATTAGGGATGAATAGTTAAAATCGACATGAGGTGTTTGATTTTAGGTGTCTACAATTTCCACCAATGATAGCTCGACTTGCAGCAAACAGGGCACTAACAACAACAACAATAACACTTGGACAATGGAGAGGAAGAACACTAACACAAACATATTTCCCTTTTTTTGAGCAACAACCCTTGATGAGAGAGCCATGGTTTCAGTGGAAGCACACTCAGCTATAATAAAACTAATAAATGACAAACACAAAAAAATCAAATGCGGATTTCTCTTGCACCAAACACCAAGAATCTCAAAGATAAGTCAACCTCCACACCATGTTTGAATAATTCATAAATGACAAACTCAGAAAAATCAAATGCAAATTTCTCTTGCACTAAACACCAAGAATCTCGAAGATAAGTCAACCTCCACATTGCATTTGTCTCCTTTCTTGAGTGGTGACTGATTGCTAGGCCAAACAGTGCCTTTAAAGATCAAAACAAACCCTAAAATTTGCTTTTGGATGCAAATTGTTGCGCTGACATGTCGGACACATGGGCCTCATGTGTTCGATACAAGTCGGATATGTGTTCAACACAGGTTACATATCCGAGGTGTGTGACACACGTTAGATCCATGAATGCCATGTATCTACATGTTTGATACATAGATACATGATATGAGGGGGTAAGGGGGCATATCTTATTTCTTAGGTCATGGCTAGATGAGGTAAGCAAAAAGGTGCAGAGACGGAAAATGTGAAAGCATTGCATGATATGCACTGAGGGTTGTGAAAGTATCAATGATGGGAAAATGAGGAGTTGCAACATCTCTAAGAAGCAGTAAAGATGAAGATAGTTGTCGGTAGAGGTAAATTAGATAGGAAAGATAAGGGAGATTGTGAAAGACCAGTAAGAGAGCAATGCATGTGCTGGAGAGGATATGAGAAATCAAGAAGAGCACGGTGTGCTAGAAGGGCACCGAGTTGAGGATAGAGACCTCAAAGTAAGGGGAAAGAATTTTCAGATTGCAAAGACAACAAAGCTACTAGAGAAAAAGAGAAAAGTAGGACCAGTGGTAGTTTTAGGAGGCAACTAAATCTTTAGGATACAAATGAGGAAATTATGTCATACGAAACACAAGTTGAATTATAATTCTATCAATGAGTCCAACCGGGGAGCAAGGAGTCCCTGAAGTTCTACTATGGAAGATATATTCTCGATGCCTTCAGAAATCAATGGGAAATCACAACTTAAGTAAAAACTGTGGAGAACTTTTGGATTTGGTACAAAGAAGATCAAAGTGGGTTGATATCTTTAGCTAGTGGCAAGGAAATACATGTAATTTTGCTATAGTATTGGAAACTTTAAACCTTTTGGAGCAAGAACCTATCGAGGTTGACATTTGGAGTGACTCTAGCCCAATGGTGTCTCGACTCTCTACTATCGGGTGCATTTGTCACACTACAACCATATGACAGGTTCATTGATTCAAAGAACTATTTCTTAACTTGTGACATGAAGTGGTGTTGGTGAAATATTTGGTACTCGTGACAAATAAGCGATTTCACAACAGTGAAGGAGATAAAGTCTCTCCTCTATTCGGAGGGGAGGTTCCCTTTATTGAAAATAGGAAAAGCTAAACTAAACCTATTTACAATATCTACAGGTTGAATGGAGTATTGGGTTGTACTGCTTTCAACTGAAATGAAAAATAAAAGAAAGGGAGATGAAGTGTCACACATGAATGAGCAAATACAGAGTTCATCCAACACAGAACAAAAAAATATTTATGAAAAGTGACATGCTTTTTTGAGATTAATTCAGGTATTGCTTGAATTGAGAGATGCATTAACATAGGAAAAATATACATCCACAAAGAAAAAACAAGACACAAAGTTCTGGAATTTCCTTGTGTTCTCAATTTGAAAAACTAACATGAAGTTTCTTTCTACTTCCTTTCAAGCAAAATTACAATGGAGATCAAACAATCCTTGTACAATTGCTATTTCTCCTATTTATAGAGATAGGAGGGAACATGTTGACCCTTCACATTATATGTGACCTTTGGTATTCCTATTTTCATCTTATTCTATTTTCTCTAATTTTCTGATTAAATGTGACCCTTCGCATTAAAAGGAAAAATATATTTTCCCGAAATAGAAAACCGACAAAAATAGAAAGAAAAACCTGCAGCATCTTAGGATGACTTCTTTGGAGTAACAACAGGGGTTGAAGATCCCGGAGCAGCAACAAAGATTCTAGCTTGTTCTTTCGCTTAAACAGCCTTGAATTTTCTTAATTTCCTTATTGCTTCGGTGATTAGATTGCCTTTTGGGATTACTACATGATTGCAATGTGTCAACCACCTATCAGACACCAAGATCATCGAGTTTGGAATTTTTAGGAGTTCAATCAGTTGATTATTCATCTCTTAAAGTGAAACATGAATTTCACTGAGCATAGTCATGGAGGCAACATTGAAGGCATTTTCTTTGAACTCCTCCTTGATCAGCTTCTTGAATTGAGCCTTAACTTCTTCCACAGTGAATGGGCTCGTCCCATCATCCTTCAAGTCACAATGTAATTCCCCTAGGTTAGAAGAAAGTTCTTTCTGCTTCTCTTTTCCAACTTGGACTTGTTCTTGTAACTCACTTATGGATCGATTCATAATTTCAATCTTCTAAAGAATGCATTCGAACCATTAGTAGGAGGTATCATCTTCAATCTTCTAAAAAATCCCAGACTTAACCATCAGTTTGAATTCTACGTTGATCATTTGTTGAACATCACCTTTCACATTTTGCCAAACCTTCAAGTCACTATCATGAGCCTTGATTTGCTAGTTGATATTGACAATTTCAGAATCAATTGTCCCATTCAGCTTCGCCACTTCCTCAATCTATTTCATGCTGTCCAATAGCGATTTCTTGACCCGATCTATGAGAGTTTTGTTTTCAGTGTTGTATTCGCTAATGGTGGCTATTGCCTCCTTGTTGATTCTAGGAACTTGCAGGGGCATCTAATTGAGGAGCTACTAGTGTCTCAATTGGTTAAGAAGATAGTTAACATATCCAACGAGTTGTCGAACCTAATCCTTCAATTGTTCCTGAGTGAGTTCATCTTGCTCAAATCTCTTGATCACTCTTTGTGGTTTTCTGCAGGTTATGAACATCACTCTCCCGAGTTGGCTCTCCAAGGGATACCCTCTTCCGTGTATAATCACTCGCAGTCATCTCCTCATTTTTATCAACATTAGGCTCATCAATCTCCACAAATTGGGCTCCTGAGGGATTTGAAACTAACCTTGATGTGGTCTTCACCGTGTTGGGAGGAGTCTCGAGGAGATTAGCCACCACATCAAAATCATGAATTTCAACCTCAATGACCTTATTTGTGTTTAGCATGGGCTGCATCCATTGGAATGACATTTGATTGAAACTAGTCATTTGAGTGCTTGAAGGTGGTGGTGTAGGTTGTTTCGGAGGTGAAGATTCTGGAGGGGGTGGAATAAATGGAGAAACCATGGGTGGAGATGCAGGAATAGGCACCTCAACATCACTAACAACTGCCTGTTGAACTGTTGCTTGAGCAGAGGCAAGATACTGTTGACTTGTATTTGGAATTAGGAGAGATGGGTCTCCAAGGGGAGAAGTGGATTGCAACATGACAGAGTTTTTGGCTTGTAGCTCTCTATCAACCACTGGACTTTCTTCACAAGTCATTCCAGGTTGCTTTGGTTGCGTGGGATCCTCATTGTCACCATCATCAACATTTTTAGAGGAGGATGATTGATTTGTAACACTAGCACTACCTTTTCCATGAGTCTTGGGAGTAGTCACAAGTGCTTTCTTTGGAGGTGTTGAAGACCTTGATTTCTTGGAGCCCCCTGCTCTAGTGAATTCTGCAAGCTTGTTGTTGAACCATTCCATAGATCGGTCCAACACATGTTTAGTCTACACTTGCAAGTCTGAGAGCTCTTTGATAGACCAATTGATGGTAGGAAATGGGGCACCCATAACTCTTTCAACATATATGGGATCGAGGAGGTCACTTTGATCATCAATCATGTCATCTGGAACCCATGTATCTGTGAAGGATCTAATTTGTTATAAACTCAGTCTACCCTAGTCACGTCTTATTACTTCATTTCAGCAGGACAACCAACCCAATAATCCTCCAGATGTGGCATATGTTCATAGGAAGCACCAATGCTGAGATGTTTCCACACAAACCTCATACTATCTAAAGAAGCTCGATTGGTGTACAAATGTAGGGTGAACTGTGAGATTGAAGACTCAATATCTTGAGCATTTACCGCATCTTGCATGTAAAATGGGCCAAGGAGATAGAAAATACAACTAAAACATACTTGTCCTTGCAACTTTTTTGCATTGTGCCCAATTGTCTGCATAATTCAATCAAGATGATCTTATCATTGGCTAATCTGGCTAGCTGCAGAGGATATCCTTCAAATCCTCCAACTCCGACATATGTAAATTTCTGAAATTGGATGAAGTAGCTCCCTTATTAAGAAATCAGGTTGGCTACTTCACCATAATTTATTTTTTTCCATTCTTCATTTAGGGCTTGGACTACTCTCATAGTAGGGCTTGGACTACTCTCATAGTGAAGGCATCATTGACTCTTTTGAAATGTTTGTTGCTATGCTTTAGAATCAACTGAGAATGGAACTCGTATACTTGAATGGATGCATTTGCATTGGCTTGCTGAGTGAGACCGGGGTACACTCTTTGAGAAGCCAAAGAGTACACCATGTAGGAGGTCATGAAGAATTGATTTGTAGCATCCACATTGATAAAATGTTGATGCAGGGCCTCACTGATCATTTCTCCCCATTGTATGTATTGTTTCCCATTATAGATGTTCATTGCCATAAACATCCATGAGTAGAAATTCATGGTGCTTTCATGTACAATGACTCGGTGGAGAAGAGTTATCATGTCTGATAGCTCTTCTTTGAAGTCAGACTTGAATAAATTCTTTGGAAGCTTAGAGGGTCGACTTCTCTTCTGCTTCAACCATAGTTACCATGTTCGACCGAACATGGCTCATGTTTGGTTCGAACCGAACAAATGGCATGGACCGAATTTGTGCGGTCGAACTTGATTGACCGAATAACCTTTTTTTTTTTTTTCCGAACCCAATAGTATATAAATATGAATAAAATAAACATTTAAGTATAAGAATAAGTTATATTGTATTTATATACTTTCAGGATGTTTGAGAGGGGTTTCGGACCGCTAGGAGCTA
The DNA here is from genome assembly GCA_037957365.1 of Torreya grandis. NCBI lineage: Eukaryota > Viridiplantae > Streptophyta > Pinopsida > Cupressales > Taxaceae > Torreya > Torreya grandis. The sequence goes on along the minus strand of JARHVA010003684.1, from coordinate 658,550 downwards.
TAATGCAAATTCTAGGTTTTGGAGGATCCTATCATATTTTAGAGTTAGTCAGATTCCAGGGTTTCAAGATTTCAAGGAGACATCATAGGAGGTATCAAGGCTGCATGAAGGGATGTATGTGTGATAGAATAGTATGAAAATATCTCTCGCAAAGTGCCACAAGCCGATCCCACCCCATTCCCAGTGCACCCCTTAAGGCATGCACTCTGTGAGATTCAATGCACCAATGAGCCCTTGTGAGAGAAAGTGTCAGTAAATGATAAAGTTGAAAAATAATGGGAGTGGCATTCATGATTTTGTGGGCAATCGAGATGATTTATTCTAGATTTGAATGTACATTTTGTCTTTGAAGTAATGAATGAATGAATGAACGATGGTGTTAGTGCTAGTGCTAGTTTTGATTTTGAAGCTGGGTTTGATGTTGCAAATGTTTGAAACTTAAGTTCTATATCAATTTTGAGCTTAAGCTCTAAACTATGAATATTTTGCTATCTTTTAATGTAATTCAAGTTTGAAATTCTTATGCATTTCTCATTTTTGCAAGTGTTAAACTTAAATTAATGTTCATTCCTTAGTAGATTGAAATATTTTGCATATATATATATATATATAATTCCGAACTTCCGAACTTATCGAACTGAACTTTTTTCAAAATTCTGAACTTCCGAACTTTTTCCCTCTTCCGAACAAACCGAATTTTTCGAACATGGTAACTATGGCTTCAACTATGAATCATTGATGATGGTAAGATGTTTGTCGGGATTCTTATCCCAGTAGCATTGCCCTACTGCCACATTCATTCTTGCGTAAGTCTCGTTGATCAGAAATTGGGAGTCCGTAGATTTGAAATTGGGAGTCCGTAGATTTGAAATCACAAGTCTGTAGAAATCCCACATGAAGAGGGATAATTGTTGGGTAATATCATGCCCTGGGCACATGGGAGAAACCAGCCACTTTGCCGAGCCATATAGCTCGTGATCCATCTACCACGTCTTAGAATATGATAAAGTGAGAATAGACATGCCAAGTCAAAGCTCGAAATTTGGTTATGATAATGGTTTCAAGTCAGAGTTTCAGTGGTGGCACACTGTAGAGCTCATTGAGAGCTTTTCGACGCATTTTTCGGAATGTAAATCCGAGTTTGAAAGCTCTTGTTATGGCCATTTGAAGATTGGTCGAAAAATGTCTCTTGCGACAAAATACACGTGTTTCGAGGTTGTTTCGACATTTGGACCTATCAGAGGTCGACACTTGACAAATACTAAGGTTTGCAAAAAAATTGGTTCGATGACATGTCACGTCATCAACATGTCATGTGGTAGTGTGAGATAAGCTCTTTGACCAAGGTGGCGAGACCAAGCAAGGTGGCAAGTCACAAGGGAGCCGAGCTTTTTGGCAAATCAATAGGGCTGCCCGAGTCTTAAGGAGTCGTGTGGCTGAAGCCACGTGATAAGTGGGCGGCTGAAAGCTATTTTAAGTCTTAGACTTATTCCAAAGCGTTGCATGTGAGACAAAAGACATGCTTAAGTGCGCCAAACAAGGAGGAGAATATTTCAAACGCATGCAAAGCACCTAAAAGAAAGGGCCGGCAGTTTTGAACCCTTGACCTGCCGCCCAAAAGGAATAGGCCTTGACCACTTCAGCTACGGAGGTCGAAGTGTTATATAAGGCACTAATTTCTATTTGAAATCATCAAATTCTGGACTGTGTTTTTTAATTTTATTACGTCGAGACATTGTAAAAGCTTTGAGAAAGCTTATGTAATGGATTTTTATCTATTTTTTGGCCATAATACACAGTATTAATACTCTATTTTAGCCAATTTGCATATTGAAGGAGTATTTTTCATCTCATAGAGGAGATTTTTAGGACTTTTGAAGCAACTTTGTAGGTGTTATGAAAACTCGCAGAATTTGAAGGTGCCGGGCTTGATTTCAGTCACGGTGAAGGTGAATTCTTGCATTGAGATATCATCTTGCAGAAAAGTTGTTTATTGTTTTTAGGTATTTGAAGTGCCCTTAATGGGAACGGTTCACTCCTTTGGAGAACCCGGAGATGTAGGCATCAATTGTTGAGCCGAACTCCATTATCACGTTTCGTGTTTTTGGTAATTGTCATTGATGCATGAATTTGTTTCAGTTTGCTGATTTGGTATTAATTAGTAAATGAACTCATGCAAGTAATTTTCATTTCGACAATTATAACACAACGTTATAAAAAACCGGTTTAATTGGTAAATAGAAGTAACAAGTCTTTAGACAATTCCAATCCAGCTCAACAATCGAGAACGTTTTTGCCAAACATTTTGCAAGTTCTTTTGAGTTTTTCGAGAATTTGTTAAGTTTGAAAAAATTCAGTATTCGTATTTAAAATTTCACTTTGAGTTTATCAGTGTAGTTTACGGATCAAGTTGGTATCAGAGCAGTTAGAACGCTAGGTTAGCTTTTAATTGTGTGATTTGACAGTTGCTTTCAGTTTATTGGTTATCCATATCACTTGATTAGATTGCAGTGTGCAGTTGTAGAATCAGTGTCTACAGGAAACCATGGGCAAGTTGTCACATAAAGCCAAGATGGAAGAGCTTGAAAGCATCAAAGCCAGATTCAAGATGAGAATGCTTTTCTAAGAGCTCGATTGTACTCCTTGGATGGAGAGATTGCAAGTTTGAAATCAGAGCTTGAATCTAAGGATGAGCTCTTGATCAAATTGCAGTGTGGTGAACCAAAGAAGGCCATACTTTCTACTTCAAAGGCAGAGACTATGACTGAATGCATTGTAAGTTATTCACCACATAATTCATCTACTTCTTCTTTCCATTCAGATTCGGATTCAAGTAATGATGCTTTTGATAGTTTTAAACAACACACTAAGGGTATATGATCCAAATTGTTGAAGAAAATGGGCTTTAATGGAAGAGGTCTTGGGCGAGATGGCCAAGGAATTACTAACCCAATACAAGTAGAGCATAGTTCTCTTCGTGCAGGTTTGGGTTACACTAGTGAGCAGGTAAAAATTGGAGAAACTTCTTCCATGGCTAAAGGAAGACAAGCTTCTAATAGCGAAGGACCGAGGCCACTAGTAGAGCATGTACGGTGTAAAAAGGAAGGTAGACGAGGTATTGAGATTCCACCTCCTAGTTCCTACACTAGAGTTAGCACTAAATCTTCTGATCCACTTTTTATGTTTGAGAAATTTGGATTTAATATTCAGAAGATAATGCAATCATTTCCATGCACTTTTTGTGGAATGCATAACCATAGTGTTGCATTTTGTTCGAAGAGACATGCTTTGCTTAAGCAGATTGCAGGGGTTCAGGACCATTCTCATCATGGCAAAGTGAGAAGAGGTAAAAGGGGACCCTCACCTAAGAAGGATGTTTGTACTCATTGTAAAGTGAGTGGACATAGGATTGATAGATGTTTTAAGCTTCATGCATCTTCACATTCAAGTAATGTTATAACTAAGATGATTTACAAACCTCTCACTAAGGTTAATGATGCTAATTCAATCCATAATGCAGTTGATAATACAACCCAAGATAAGGTAAAACCTACAAGTGAAAATCCATTAAAGAGGTTAAGTCAACAATATGCAATTGATAATGAATCCACAGAGACAATCAATTTCACTACGAAGAAATAAATGGTTAAGTGGATTATCACTACATTCTTTTTGCAAAGCATGGTTAAGAATTCACTTAAGGGAATGAACAAGCTTTGAAGATGTAGATTAGAGTTGGTGGAAACACTTCAAGACAGGTTTATCATATGAAGTTTTTCAATTCTCACTTTTTAATAACTCTAAGTTTTGAATCTCTTATTTTATGCTGTGTGAGTTGTCTAAAGGACTTGAACTCATTTGATCAGTTGGAGATAATAGCAGAATGCATGTTGTAGGTTGAGTTAATTCCTTACAACACTTATTTGATTGCTATTTTGAATGTATCTATTTTTGGCACATGGATGTATAGATGCATTGTTAAGACCCTATGGGCATGTTTAGATGTTAGGCAGCATACACTTTTGGTTGTTTGCATTTGCTTAGCCTATAAGTCCCATACTAGGGCATTGCATTGCAACATGTCCACAACATTTATTGTATGTTGTCGGCATTATAAACTTGTCTTGCAGTTACATTGAGAGTTGTTTCAGTTTTTGGCAATTCACCGCTTTACAGGGTGTGACATTTGGGCAGGCAGTTTTGGTATATTGTAATCACTTTGGCAGTTGCAGATTCACTTACTCATGCCTTTCGATTAGGCATTTTTGCAGTTTGATTGTGAATCATTTTAATGCAATTGTTTATACCTCTTGCTATGATTGGGTTCTGTTTTCATTGATGCAGTAGACCAGTTTGCAGTTTCAGGGGATATTGGACTTTTGGAGACCAAAAGCTCTCCATTGGGGAGGTGTGATCAGAAATTGGGAGTCTGTAGATTTGAAATCACAAGTCCGTAGATTTGAAATTGAGAGTCCGTAGATTTGAAATCACAAGTCCATAGAAATCCCACATGAAGAGATACTTGTTGGGTAATATCATGCCCCGGCCACATGGGAGAAACCAGTGACTTTGCCGAGCCACATAGCTCGTGATCCATCTGCCACGTCTTAGAATATGATAAACGTGAGAATAGACATGCCAAGTCAAAGCTCAAAATTTGGTTCTGATAATGGTTTCAAATCAGAGTTTTAGTGGTGGTACACTGTAGAGCTCGTTGAGAGCTTTCCGACGCATTTTTCGGAATGTAAATCCGAGTTCGAGAGCTCCTGTTATGGCCATTTGAAGATTGGTTGAAAAATGTCTCTTGCGACAAAATGCACGTGTTTCGAGGCTGTTTCGACATTTGGACCTATCGGGGGTCGACACTTGGCAAATGTTAAAGTTTGCAAAAAAATTGGTTCGATGACATGTCACGTTATCAACATGCCACGTGGCAGCGTGATAAGCTCTTTGACCAAGGTGGCGAGACCAAGCAAGGGAGCGAGTCACATGAGAGCCGAGCTTTTTGGCGAATCAACAGGGCTGTCGAGTCTTAAGGAGCCGTGTGGCTGAAGCCACGTGATAAGTGGGCCGCTGAAAAGCTATTTTAAGCCTTAGACTTATTCCAAAGCGTTGCATGTGGGACAAAAGACATGCTTAAGCGCGTCAAACAAAGAGGAGAAGATTTCAAACGAATGCAAAGCACCTAAAAGAAAGGGCTGGTGGTTTTGAACCCTTGACCTGCCGCCCAAAAGGGATAGGCTTTGACCACTTCAGCTACGGAGGTCGAAGTGTTATATAAGACATTAATTTCTATTTGAAATCATCAAATTCTGGACTGTGTTTTTTTATTTTATTAGGCCGAGACATTGTAAAAGCTTTGAGAAAGCTTATGTAATGGATTTTTATCCATTTTTCGGCCATAATACATAGTATTAATACTCTATTTTAGCGAATTTGCATATTGGAGGAGTATTTTTCATCTCATAGAGGGGATTTTTAGGACTTTTGAAGCAATTTTGTAGGTGTTATGAAGACTCGCAGAATTCGAAGGTGCTGGGCTTGATTTTAGTCACGGTGAAGGTGAATTCTTGCATTGAGATATCTTGCAGGAAAGTTGTTTAGTGCAGGTATTTGAAGTGCCCTTAATGGAAACGGTCCACTCCATTGGAGAACCCAGAGATGTAGGCATCAATTGTTGAGCCGAACTCTGTTATCACGTTTCGTGTTTTTGGTAATTGTCATTTGATGCATGAATTTGTTTCAGTTTGCTGATTTAGTATTAATTAGTAAATGAACTCATGCAAGTAATTTTCATTTCGACAATTATAACACGTTATTAAAAACCGGTTTAATTGGTAAATAGAAGTAACAAGTCTTTAGACAATTCCAATCCAGCTCAACAACCGAAAACGTTTTTGCCAAACATTTTGCAAGTTTTTTTGAGTTTTTCGAGAATTTGTTAAGTTTGAGAAAATTCAGTTTCGTACTTAAAACTTCACTTTGAGTTTATTAGTGTAGTTTACGGACTTTCAAAGTCATGCCCATCGTTGATCAGAAATTGGAAGTCCGTAGATTTGAAATCACGAGTCCGTAGATTTGAAATCACAAGTTTGTAGAAATCCCACATGAAGAGGGATTATTGTTTGGTAATGTCATGCCCCGGCCACATGAGAGAAACCGGACACTTTACCGAGCCACATAGCTCGTGATCCATCTGCCACGTCCCAGAAATATGAGAATAGACATGCCAAGTCAAAGCAAAATATTTGAAGTTATCATTTTTCAACTTGATCCGTAAACTATACTGATAAACTCAAAGTGAAGTTTTAAGTACGAATATTGAAATTCTCGAAACTTAACAAATTCTCGAAAAACTCAAAAGAACTTGCAAAATATTTGGCAAAAACGTTCTCGGTTGTTGAGATGGAATGGATTTGTCAAAGGACTTGTTACTTCTTTTTACCAATTAAACCGGTTTTGTTTTTAATAACATGTTATAATTGTCGAAATTGGAATTATTTGCATGAGTTCATTTACTAATTAAAATCAAATGAGCAAATTGAAATTAAATCATGTATCAAATGACAATTACCAAAAACACGAAATGTGATAACGGAGTTCGGCTCAACAATTGATGCTTATATCTCCGGGTTCTTCAAAGAAGTGGACCGTTTCCATTAAAGGCACTTCAAACACCTGAAAACAATAAACAACGTTCTTGCAAGCTGATATCTCAATGCAAGAATTCACCTTTACCGTGACTGAAATCAAGCCCGGCACTTTCGAATTTTGCGAGTTTTCATAAAACCCGTGAAGTTTTTTCAAAAGTCTTAAAAATCTCCAAAATGAGTTGAAAAATACTCCAATATACAAATTGGATATAATAGAGTATTAATACTGTGTATTATGGCCGAAAAATGGATAAAAATCCATTACATAAGCTTTCCCAAAGCTTTTACAAAGTCTCGGCCTTTTAAAAATAAAAACACAATCCAGAATTTGATAATTTCAAATAGAAATTTGTGCCTTATATAACACTTCAACCTCCATAGCTGAAGTGGTCAAGGCCTATCTCTTTTGGGCGACAGGGCAGGGATTTAAAACCGCCGGCCCTTTCTTTTAGGCGCTTTGACTGGGTTTGAAATTTTTTCTTCGTTTGGCGCGCTTAAGCATGCCTTTTGTCCCACATGCAATGCTTTGAAATAAGTGTAAGGCTTAAAATAGCCTTCAGCCGCCCACTTATCACATGGCTTTAGCGACATAGCTCCTTAAGACTCGGGCAGTGCTGTTGATTCACCAAAAAAACTCGGCTCCCTTGTGACTCGCCACCTTGTTTGGTCTCACCACCTTGGTCAAAGAGCTTATCTCACGCTGCCACGTGGCATGTTGATGACGTGACATGTCATCGAGCCAATTTTTTGGCAAACCTTAGCATTTGCCAAGTGTCGACTTCCGATAGGTCCAAATGTCGAAACAACCTCGAAACACGTGCAAAATGTCGCAAATGATATTTTTTCGCCCAATCTTCAAATGGCCATAACAGGTACTCTCGAACTCGGATTTACATTTCGAAAGATGCGTCGAAAAGCTCTCAAAGAGCTTTACAGTGTGCCGCCACTGAAACTTTGAATTAGAATTATTTTCAGAAACCAAATTTCGAGCTTTGACTTGGCATGTCTAGTCTCACGTTTCTGGGACGTGGCAGATGGATCATGAGCTGTGGCTCGATAAAGTGTCTGGTTTCTTCCATGTGGCCGGGGCATGATATTACGAAACAATAATCCCTCTTCATGTGGGATTTCTACGGACTTGTGATTTCAAATCTACGAACTCCCAATTTTCGATCACTCCTCTCCAATGGAGGGCTTTTGGTCTCCAAAAGTCCAATATCTCTTGAAATTGCAAACTGGTCTACTGCATCCATGAAAATAGAACCCAATCATAGCAAGAGGTATAAACAATTGCATTAAAATGATTCACAATCAAACTGTAAAAATGCCTAATCCAAAGGCATGAGCAAGTAAATCTGCAACTGCCAAAGTGATTACAACATACCAAAACTGCGTGCCCAAATGTCACACCCTGTAAAGCGGTGAATTGCCAAAAACTGAAACAACTCCCAATATAACTGCAAGATAAATTTATAATGTCGACAACATACAATAAATGTTGTGGACATGTTGCAATACAATGCCCTAGTATGAGACTTATATGCTAAACAAATGCAAACAACCAAAAGTGTATGCTGTCTAACATCTAAACATGCCCATAAGGTCTTAACAATGCATTTATACATCCATGTGCCAAAAATAGATACATTCAAAATAACAGTCAAATAAGTGTTGTAAGGAATTAACTCAACTTACAACATGCATTCTGCTATTATCTCCAACTGATCAAATGAGTTCAAGTCCTCTAGACAACTCACACAGCATAAATAGGAGATTCAAAATCTTTAAAGTTATCAAAAAGTGAGAATTGAAAAACTTCATATGATAAACCTGTCTTGAAGTGTTCCCATCAACTCTAATCTACATCTATCAAAGCTTATTCATTCCCTTAGGTGAATTCTTAACCATGCTTTGCAAAAAGAATGTAGTGATAATCCACTTAACCATTTTGTTCTTCCTAGTGAAATTGATTGTCTTAGTGGATTCCATAGCATCATTATGGATTGATTTAACTTCATTGACCTTATTAATAGGTTGATAAATCATTTTAGTATTACCATTTCTAGAATGTGAAGATGATTGAAGTTTTAAACAATGATCAATCCAATGTCCACTCATATGGCAATGAGTGCAAACAACCTTTGTAGGTGAGGTCTTCCTTTTACCTCTTCTCGCTTTGCCATGACGAGAATGGTTCTTAACACTTGTAATCTGCTTAAGCAAAGCATGTCTCTTCCAACAAAATGCAACACTGTGGTTATGCATCCCACAAAAAGTGCATGGAAATGATTGCATTATCTTCTGATTGTTAAATCCAAATTTCTTAAACATAAAAAGTGGATCAGAAGATTTAGTGCTAACTCTAGTGTAGGAACTAGGTGGAATCTCAATACCTCTTCTACCTTCCTTCTTACACCGTACATGCTCTATTAGTGGCCTCGGTCCTTTGCTATTAGAAACTTGTCTTCCTTTAGCCATGGAGGAAGTTTCTCCAATTTCCACCTGCTCACTAGTGTAACTCAAACCTGCATGAAGAGATCTATGCTCTACCTGTATTGGGTTAGTAATTCCTTGGCCATCTCGGCCAAGACCTTTTCCATTAAATCCCATTTTCATCAACAATTTGGATCCTATACTTTTAGTGTGTTGTTCAAAACTACCAAAAGCATCATTACTTAAATCCGAATTTGAATGGAAAGAAGTAGATGAATTATGTGGTGAATAACTTACAGTGCACTCAGTCATAGTATTTGCATTTGAAGTGGAAGGTATGGCCTTCTTTGGTTCACCACACTGCAATTTGATCAAGAGCTCATCCTTAGATTCAAGCTGGGATTGCAAACTTGCAATTTGTTCTTCAAGGGAATAGAGCTTGCATCTCATGAATGCATTCTCATCCTGAATTTGGCTATTGATGCTTTCAAGCTCTTCCATCTTGGCTTTGTGTGACAATTTGCTCATGCTTTGCTATAGACACTGATTCCACAACTGCACACTGCAATCTAATCAAGTGATTTTGAAAACCAATAACTGAAAGCAACTGTCAAATCACACAATTAGAAGCTAACCCAGCGTTCTAACTGCTTTGATACCAACTTGATCCGTAAACTACACTGATAAACTCAAAGTGAAGTTTTAAGTACGAATACTGAAATTCTCAAAACTTAACAAATTCTCAAAAAACTCAAAAGAACTTGCAAAATATTTGGCAAAAATGTTCTCGGTTGTTGAGATGGAATGGATGTGTCAAAAGACTTGTTACTTCCACTTACCAATTAAACTGGGTTTTTTTTAATAACGTTGTGTTATAATTGTCGAAATTGGAATTACTTGCATGAGTTCATTTCCTAATTAAAATCAAATCAGCAAACTGAAATTAAATCATGCATCAAATGACAATTACCAAAAACGCGAAACGTGATAACGGAGTTCGGCTCAACAATTGATGCGTACATCTCAGGGTTCTCCAAAAGAGTGGACCGTTTCCATTAAGGGCACTTCAAATCTCTGAAAACAATAAACAATTTCCTGCAAGCTGATATCTCAATGCAAGAATTCACCTTCACCGTGACTGAAATTAGGTCCGGCACTTTGGAATTCCGCTAGTCTTCATAAAACCTGCAAAATTGCTTTAAGAGTGTTAAAAATCTCCAAAATAGGTTGAAATATACTCCTCCAATATGCAAATTGGATATAATAGAGTATTTATACTATGTATTATGGCCGAAAAATAGATAAAAATCCATTACATAAGCTTTTCCAAAGTCTCGGCCTTTTAAAAATAAAAACACAGTCTAGAATTTGATAATTTCAAATAAAAATTAGTGCTTTATATAACACTTTGACCTCCGTAGCTAAAGTGGTCAAGGCCTATCTCTTTTTGGCGGCAGGTCAGGGGTTCAAAACCGCTGGCCCTTTTTTTTAGGTGCTTTGACTGGGTTTGAAATTTTCTCCTCCTTGTTTGGCGCACTTAAGCATGTCTTTTGTCCCACATGCAACGCTTTGGAATAAGTCTAAGGCTTAAAATAGCCTTTAGCCGCCCACTTATCACGTGGCTTCAGCGACACGGCTCCTTAAGACTCGGGCAGGCTGTTGATTCGCCAAAAAGCTCGGCTCCCTTGTGACTCGCCACTTTGCTTGGTCTCGCCACTTTGGTCAAAGAGCTTATCTCACGCTGCCATGTGGCATGTTGATGACGTGACATGTCATCGAATTATTTTTTTTGCAAACTTTAGCATTTGCCAAGTGTCGACCTCCGATAGGTCAAAATGTCGAAACAACCTCGAAACACGTGCAAAAATGTCGCAAGTGATATTTTTCGACCAATCTTCAAATGGCCATAACAGGAGCTCCTGAACTCGGATTTACATTCTGAAAAATGCGTCGGAAAGCTCTCAAAGAGCTCTATAGTGTGCCGCCACTGAAACTCTGAATTAGAACCATTTTCAGAACCAAATTTCGAGCTTTGACTTGGCATGTTTATTCTCACGTTTTTGGGACGTGGCAGATGGATCACGAGCTATGTAGCTCGGTAAAGTGTCTGGTTTCTCCCATGTGGCCGGGGCATGATATTACCAAACAATAATCCCTCTTCATGTGGGATTTCTACGGACTTGTGATTTCAAATCTACAGACTCGTGATTTCAAATCTCCGGACTCCCAATTTCTGATCACACCTCCCCAATGGAAATAACTTTGAGGACCCTCAAAGTCATGCCCATTGTTGTTTCGTCTAGTTTGGCCATCAGGTCTCCACCACTTGATCTTATATCCTGTCTTTGGATCAGTGCTGGGCACATGAGAACACCAAATCCGAGCATTGAATTGAGATATGCAAAGCTAGTTGCTTCAAGCGGACCACTTTTTGAAAGGCGAACAATCATGGAGCTTGGGTTCTCTTAGTTAAGCCTTTTGTGAAAGTCTTCTAGATCCACATGGCCAATTTGAGAATCGTTGATTTTGGGAATATTGCTATCTAGGACCAACAGGGGCTTGAACCCCATATACTTGTATTTCATCTTTGCTGTCCATGCAATTTGAAGAGCTACTTTGACAAGGACCCATAGGTTTCTGTGCAAATGAGGGGGAAGAGAACGCTGATGCAATTTGCAAGAGGTAAACATTGGTGGTCATAAATTACTTCATGTCTGTTCAGAGTACCCCTGAAGCAAGTATGTTGAAACCCAAAATTCTGCAGGGCCTTCGGCAGAGTAAATCTCCCTCTGATCGAAAACTGCTGAAAACATGAACTAATATGATTGAAAGTTACACCGTGGAGAAGTCCTCAGAAAATTGGAGATTTTGACAATATTTCTACACAAATTCGCCTTCGTGGGAGAGAATGAGAGCTAGGTGAAATTTTGTGTTGCATTTGAACAAAGTTGTGAGGATCAATGAGCCTCTGCAGTCTTTTATAGGCTTTAGCATAGATTTTGGTGCATGGTGACTGACACATCATGCCACATGTGTGCGTGCCATGTGGACAAGCAGTTGGTTTGCATCCACACAGATGTGTGGACTGGCTGCGTGGCCGTAAGGTGCCCAGAGGCGTAGACCATGACATGCGCGTTTCCACATCCCGTGCATCTAGAAGGTCATGATGGACGTGGCATCTTAGATGCGCGAGGTGTGAGAACATGCTTCTGTACTTGCTTAAGTTTTTCATTCAAACTCTCAAAACTTTGACTTTTGAACTATTTGACATTAAAATTTGATGTTGTTCCTTAACCTAATTTTTGACTTTGATGAAAATAGGGAACAAGTGGAAACTAAAGTGTCTTTAGGATGAAGACAAGAAACTTTGCAAACTGATAGGAGTATTGATGGGATGTGCTCTTGAGTATATATGTAAGTTTAAGGTTGAAAGACTTACACTGGACAAGGTCCAAGACAAGCTGAAATAGGAGTTTAAGAAACATCACTCGAAAGGCCAGACTATATGGGATCTCAAGGAGATAATGCAGAAATCAGGGGAATCCATCGCTGAATTATGACAAACTCTTCTCTGATGTGATGAATCAGATGAATTTGAAGTTACATGAAAAAGATAAGGCTGCATCGTTTGTCAAAGGTTTGCACACGTCAATTTGTTTTGATATTGCAAAGAGGCAGTTATCTAACAAGGCAAATGTTATAGCCACTGCAATCTAGGAAGCAAATATTGAAGACTGGGGCGAAATTTCGTTCACTAATGCCAAGACAGATGCCATACTCAAAAGGATTGATGAGATCCAAGACAATAAGAAGCAAAAATTGAGAATATGGTGTTTGGATTGTGGACAAGAGGGACATCATTGCAATGATTGTCCCAAGATAGTTGGATACAAACTAGTAGCATCTCAAGATAGCCAAAACGAGTATTGTGACATTGGTGGAATATGGGGACACTACACATCTTGTTGTCACTTGCTAGAAAGTAGAATGCTATGTAAGGTAACCCCAAAGTACTTCTTGTAGTTTTTTTCAACCACCAACACATGATGACAATTTTTTTTAGGCATTGCAAGATCTGAAGGATGATATTACACTACATGTCTTTGTTGTGCATGCCCAACATCAGCCACAACAAATTTCACTTTAGGTGAATGTACCAATGCCACAACAAATGAAATGACAACCACAACAACAGGGAGGGTTGGATCCTCCATCACCACAACATCAAGGGGGATGGAATCCACAACAAAAAGGTGGTTACAAAAATCAGGAGGATATCAGCCATGAAGGCAAGGCCAAAGAGAGCCAAGGCAGCCAATTGTTGGCTACATGTAAGGCCAAGCTTATCATATTAATAGAAATTGCTCGACAAATCCTAATCAAGAGGCCTATTGTCCATACTTTCGGGAATCTGAACAATAGAGGATTTCTTAGCATTTGAAAAAAAGAGGCAAGATAAAAAGCTTCCCGATGTGAATTTGGTGACTGCGCAGTGTAAGTCTGAAGCGAAAATTACTTTTGAAACTAGCTAGATGACTGCAAATGTGCATGCAGTGACGACTTCAACTAAAAGAGCAAGGGTTACCTCCACTTCTGATTCCAGAAGAGCCACAAATTAGGAAAGTGAAAGATAATAGTTACTCAGATGCAAGAAGGGAGAAAGCATTAATCAATAAGGTTGCTAAATTGCTTCGATACATAAAAAACAAGTGTGGAGCATCTCAAGTGGCGAAAATGGAGGCACAAATTTATGGGAAGATCACGAAGATATTTCAGCAAGGTGATGTGCAAGCATTGAAAAACTTGTTGAACTTGATGATTTGCTGTGAAATGGAGATAGTTTGCAGAATATTACAAATTTGTTACAAAATTCGATGGAAAGTGCCATGAGCGGGAAGGAAACTATTGAAAAATCGGTGTGGCATGTCAAAACAAGGAAACCTTGGGAGACCAACGCCAGAATGGATATTATCTTAGGTGGATATGAAATTCCGAAATGTATTCTTCGATTTGGGGAGTATAGTCAATATGATGCCAAGATCCACTTGGGAAGCAATTGATAGGCAAACTTCGCAATATAGCCCAGTCACATTGAGCCTCGTAGATTAAGGGCAAGTAGAACCCTTTGGACGCTTGGAGGATGTAGATATTCAAGTAGGAGACCTTGTATTGCAAGGTGATTTTGAGGTAATTGAATTACAAACATATGAAACACACTATACGGTGTTGATTGGGAAAAAGTGGGCACATGATGGATGAATGTATATAAGCACAATTGATAATCAGTTAGAGGCGCCATCAAGCAAATGAGTTGTATTGTAATTCTGATGAATAAAGCACAAAAAAGCCATATTCTATACCTAAGGAGCCTACATTGCCATGTGGAGGACTGCGAGAGATTCTATACAAAGCAAAGTCCATTGCTGAAAAGAGGAGAAAAAGATTTGGATAAGCTCTGGAGGATGTCAATCGATTCGCACACTGCAAACAATTGGGAAGAGATTCCGAGAAGGCCTATCAAAATGCATACAAATCTCCATTAGTGCATTCTCCCACCAAGTCCGAGATTGCATAGATAAATAAAATAATAAAAACTGGGGATTACATTGAGCCAAATTTGGAGTGAAAAATCCCATGGGCTACCACATTTTCAGTAAGTGGTTATTCGGATGTTGACTTAGCCAATTGGGTAAGAGGCGACCATGAAATAACGCCAATGTGCATGGTCTTCATGTAGGATAGGCAAATTCCATAATATTTTGGGACGGATGAGTTGAATTCATTTTTGGATAGGTTCGAAGTACACATTACAAACCTAGAGGTGCAAGTGGATACATTTAATCATGCGCTTAAATGAAGTGCTACAATGTGGTGGGAAATGCACAAAGGAGATCACTTTTACTAGGAAGAAATTCATGAAATGCCATGAGCAAGGTTTCAACTTGGAGTCTTAACACAAAATTGACCATTATTTCAGCCAGGACAATGCCCTAAATTACATATACACACTTGCATAGAGACATGGAAGAAAAAGATCTCGAGTCATGATGTGGGTTCACATGTTTCAAGATACATTGAGATCTCTCCCAAAGTTGTGGTATGCTCATGAAGAAAGGAGGGAAACATTGCCTTGGACCCAAGTGCAACAAGACTTCATACAACCTTTCACGTTTGAGGATGACAATACATTAATCTAGGCAACATTGTGCAAATGGAAATTTTTTATTTGTTTTGGAGAAGAGGATTGGATAGAGCAAGGAGATAAGGGCACACAACACACGCAAGAAGAATCAAGCATCAAAGAGACCATGGACTGATGCATGCATATATGGGAAGAGAATGTGTTTATTCTTAAATCTTGTGATTGAGGTTTGGAAAGTTCCAAAGCTTCCACGTCAAGCGATACTAAAGACTATATGGAGCTCAAAGGAATGTTCAAATTAGAATGTATTGCAGAACTTCCAATAGAGAAGAAGAAAATGAGCAAATCGGAGGACGAACAACTATGGAATATCTAGGTAGAGGTGGAATACAGTGAAAGTGTTGTGAAGGGAACTAGGAAGAACAATAAGTTTTACCATGAGCCATTGAAGATAAAGCAGGTAAATATTGGCACAAAGGAAGTCCCTAAAATGATGACAATCAGAGATTATTGGACACCAAAGGAGGTCTCAGAGATAGTTCAAGTATTGCAAGACTATGAGGATATCTTCCCAACAAAATTCAGTGAGATTAAAGAAGTTGATCCATATTTGGGAGAGAGGCACATAGAATTGAAGGAAGGAGCAAGATCAATCAAGAAAAAGCCATATACGTTGAATCCAAATATGAAATTGAAATTGAAGACTGAGATTGATAGAATGGTTGATGCTGGATTGATTTATCCAGTGGGGAAATTAGATTGGGTAAAACCCAAGGTGGTTCAACCAAAGAAGATGAAGGATATTCAAATCTATGGAAACTATAGAGCATTAAACAAGGCTTGTGTGAGTGACCCGTTCCTTACATTGTTCACTAGTGAAATATTGGAAGTTGTAGCTGGAAAACATTTATTCTTTCAATGGGTGTCATCAAGTTTGCATTGCAGAGGAGGCTCATTTGAAACAACATTTTCAACTGAAAGAGGGTTGTTTGCTTATAAAGTAATGCCATTTGGTTTAAAAAATGCTCCAACACTGTTCTTAAAATCAATTGTCACCACTTTCAATGACTTCATTCGTGATTTTCTGGAAGTATACCTAGATGATTGGGCAATCTTATCTTTGCTCAAGGAGCATATGTCAAATATATAGTTGATGTTTGGATGATGTAGAACATTGTGAATCACTTTGAATTTGAGAAGTGTTTGTTTTTCAAATTGTCGAGTATTGTTGGGACATGTTACAAGCTTTATCGAACAAGTCATGAAAATATGTTGTATATTGCCCTCTTTAAAATAAGCTTGCAACCCATAACAAACAACTCTTATGTAAAAAATACATGCTTTGAATAGATGAGATAATAACTACCTATTTTAGTGAACATAACAACTATTAGTTTTCCTAACTATATGCTAATTTATCTAATGCAACCCCTTAATGACTAAACTAGATAAAATCCCAAGTTTATTTCTAAAATCGACAAATTTATCTTTGCCAAGGAGTTTAGTCATTATATCAGCTATTTGCTCCTCTATAGGACAATAATAAAGACAAATGTCTTCATTATTGACCAATTGTAAAATGTAATGATGATGTACTTAAATATGTTTGATTTTGGTATGATAAACTGGATTCTTCACCATTTGGAGATCACTGATTATTGCACAAAAGTGTGGTCAATGTTGTTTGGTCAAGTTGAAGATCGACCAATGTCCTTCACAACCACATTACCTCACAACTTGTACTAATGACTGCCTTATATTCTACCTCAGTAGAAGATAAGACAATTGTGTGTTGTAGCATGATCTGCTAGGAAATTACTCCTAAACCAAGAGTGAAAACATAACCTGTCGTAGACTTTCTAGTATCACTTGATCCAACCAAATCGATAAAAATCTATGAACCAAAAAAATTTCATGAAAGCCAAGTAGTGTAGCTATATGAAAGTAGGTTTCGGGCACATCCATATGAGTCGAGGATATAGGATGGCAAGGGCCCTTTGTTGTGCCTTCTATAATAGATAAGGGTACTATAACATTATGAGATTTATAGGGAAATATTTTGGGAGGCTAAATGGTAGTCAGCTGAAGCCCTACCATCATTAGGTCAGCCTTAGAACAAGAAGGAATAAGTGCATTTGTGCATAAGTTGTTAAAGTTATTAATTAGCTATTAGTTAATGTTTAACTAATGTGAAGTTATCAACCTTCCGAGCTGAATGTAACCACTTTATGCTTAATAAAAAGTCAAACATATAAGTGTGTAAGTGTGTCGTATGTCTTCCATTTCTCTTCATTTTTCAGCTTTGAGTTGCTAACACAAGTAGCGTAGGATTTTAAGTTTTAGTTGTTATGGTAGAGTAAGATATGGCTAAGTAGGTATTTTTCTCTGTTACAAAAAAGGAAAAGAAAAGAGATATTTGGAATTTAACTATGGTAGTGTGTTCCTAGCACAAAGAAGAGTCCAAAGGAGGAATTGACATTTGTGAGAGAAATTTGGGAAGCCATGTGAATTCTCCATGCCTGGGAGTCATATAGGTGATAGGTCATAGGAGAGTCAAAATTTTTGAAGGCATGAGAAGGCAAAGGGGTAACACGAGTAGAAGCATTTGATGTAGCAGCTAGTTGTATCATTAAGTAGGGAAATTGATGACATGAGAAGGGTGAGAAAAGGGTAAAGTAGTTGATGTCACACCACCAATGGTTATGAAAATGATAGGGATTTGTTGGAAAACGGTCAAATTAATGACGTGACATTTCAAGTTGGTGGAAAATAAAGAGAATTGGTAAAATGAACTTGAATTAAATGCAATTTGATACCAAAATCTATGATACATGTGACACGAGTTGAGTTTGAAATACAGTGCTAACACAAAGCTTGCAGAGCAAAATTATTTAGAGAAATACAACATTCAAATTCTCATTATCAAGCAACTAAGTAATTTCAAAAAATAAGGGTTTTTGAAGAGAGATTATCAGTGAATGAATTGAGTGGAGTTCACATATCCAACTAAGAAGTTATATTGGACCCCCAAGATCCTTGAATTGGCCCAAACACAAGGAAACACATAAATGATGCGAGAATTACAGTTCTTTGGTAAACGGAAAATGAAAAAGAAGAATTTGGTATTAAGGTGACACTCCATGCAAGGTGGACAGATGGTGAGCCTTTTTTAGTTCTTGCTATGGTGGATAAATTGTGGTTTGCTTCAAATCTAGAAGAGTTTGAACTCGGTGAAATGTGGGATTGGAAACCCCAATTTCCGAAAGATCAAAGATACAGCGATGGAAAGATTGGATATATTTCTATCATTTAATTTTGAGCTCATGCAAATCAGTAGGTATTGTGATGACGCCATCCAGCTAGCTCCTTAAACCATAATACACATCGATGATGTTGTTGCCAAGTCTTCAAGGCTTAAGAATGGGGGTCGGTCCTTATTGTCATATAAAACTTGCAATCCCCCTATTAACCCCATGCTGAAAACATACTACAATTTAAAGAACATATTCATGAGGAGCCTATGAGGATTTTTGCAAAGATGCTGATAGAAAGGTATTGGCAAACCACTTAATGTCATAAGAAGGTACCCCTTGGTTTACTGGATATAGCACATTGGATGGTGCACGATGATTAATTTTTCAACATGCCCAATTTTTTGGCCAACAAAATTAATGAGAATATCTTGAGATTTTTTAAGGTGTTACGAAGGTATTGCAATATCAAATTTTAATTATTTTGCCCTATTTCACCTAGTGGAAGACATCATATGGGGTAGAAACTGTCAACCCGACGTTTTGGCTGCATATCACTTTCAACAAATAGACATTTTGCAAGGGTGGAACTAATTGATCAGGGGATGAAGTTAGGACTCTAGCTGGAGGAAGTATGGAACATTATTAGGGCTAATCCTAGGTTTTCGAGGAATGCACTACTTAGTTTGGGAGGTTGAGCCTCCATTGTTGTACTTCAAGATGGCCTAATTGTTCGGACACTAGAAAACAAGTTGTTGTCAGCCCAAAACCTACCATTCTTTCACTCAAGAAATGTTACTGGCAAAGGTGAAAGGCAATAGGGGAGTGTTGAAGGGTATGTACAATCATTATAGTTGGTACACCCTCCACAAGCCTAGTAAGGAGAACCTATTAAGCACAAAGAGGCACCTTCACCGGCGTATAGGTGGTCAAAAGCAAAAGCCTAGGGTTGAATGAAGGGGAAGACTTTTGAAGAAACTGAAGTAACCATGAACCCACCTTTGGATCCTTGGCTACCCTTTTTCTTTGACTAGATTGATTTTTTTGGCACAAGGATTTTGTGAAAGGAAATGGAAGATATTGCCTTACAAAACATGGGCTGAGTCATTTACAATGAAGAGAAGAAAGAGTGGTTTGTGTGGAAGGCCATTTGCTCATGTTGGAAATTTGAGCAAGGAGACAGTTGATAGCTTTGATATCAAGATACAGAAAGCAGTCTGAGGATTGAACAATTATCATTTCCATCTAGGGCAGCATGGAATTGTCATTGATGTCCAAGGTTAATGTCCTTGATGTCATTGAGATTGAAATGGATCATGCATTAATGCCAAAGGTTGAGTTGAGCAGAACTGTGGAGTAAATCGCATTTGTGAAGTGCTCTCACTCAGAAGAGGCAATCGGGATAAGTCAAGAAGACTTGAGTTGAGCAGATTTGATTGAAGGAATTCTTTCGGAAATATTAGTAAAGACTTTTTTCTCGAACAAACTACTCGCAGCTAATAAGGGAATTCTTTCGGGAAAATTGACTAAGTCGTTGTTGGACAAATTGTCCACAACAAAGTTTCCGAAGAAAATGAGCGCCACTTGGAATTCTTTCGGAGAAAGTGTCTTGGAGAATTCGTTTGGACAAATTGGTTGCAACAAAGTTTCTGAAGGAAATGAGCGCCACTTGGAATTCTTTCGGAGAAAGTGTCTTGGAGAATTCATTTGGAGAAATTGTCCCGAACAAAAGTTCCGAAGGGATCTTTTCAAAAAGTCCGAAGGGTAAATGGACCGTTGCGAAATTCCGAAGGGTAAGTGGACTATTCAAAGCTTCTAAAGGGATCTTTTCAAAAATGTTGAAGGGTATGTAAACCATTGCGAAAGTTCCGAAGGACAAGTGGACCTTTTCAAAAAGACCAAAGGGCAAGTAGACCATTGCAAAAAGTCCAAAGGATATCTCTTGAACGTTGCAAAGGACATGTGGACACTTGCAAAAAAGCCGAAGGGTAGATTGCAAAAAGTCCGAAGGGTATCTTTTGAACATTGCAAAGCGCATGTGGACACTTGCAGAAAAGCTCGAAGAAATGCCTGCGGACAAAAAGCTCAAAGAGAAGCCTTGTGGACAAAAAGTTCGAAGAAATGATGTGGACAAAAAGTACGAAGTAATGGCTTGCGGACAAAAAGTCCGAAGGAATGCCTTGCAGACAAAAAGTTCGAAGAAATGCCTCCCGAACAAAAAATCCGTAGAAATTGTCTCGAAAGGCCCTTGACAAAAAGCCCGCAACAAATTGTCCGAAGAGAGGTCACTTGCAACTTTGCGGAAGATAAAGTGTGGAAGTCTTATAGGGCATTCTCAAAGGGACAAGGCATGTTAAAGATCGAGCAAGTCTACAAGAATCAACAGTGCAAAAGCATTACAAGAATGTCGAAGAAAATGAGATCATGTCAACATGTTGATGTTTAACGCTAAAAACAAAGGATAAAGATTGAGCATATCGAGGATAATCTAAAGGAGCGAAAGCGAACCCATGGTATAGAAAGCAACGAGATGTAAAAAGGGAAGAAAAGGAGCTCGATGGTTAATGGCAAAGTAAACTCAGATGATCCTCCGAGAGCACGTGCATTTGACAGGTGTCAAAAGGTCATAAGGAAAAATACGACAAAGAAAAGAACGTGAACTTGGCGTGACAAAAGAATTTGAAAAAGCCCACAATCAATGTCTTCCAACTGTCTGTATAGGAACAACCGGAACTGGTGATGAACTCGATATATATTCACGGAGCTCGAGATATTTCAATCGAGGTGATCGAAGAAGCAACATAGTTAAATAGAAGTGCAGATGCCTACGATAGTAAAGGCATTTGAATGTTGTCGAGTGAAGCATGAATCGAGACATGAAGTCAGAGTCACATTAAATGCAGACCAGAAGTGATCAAGGAAACGGCACAGTTAAGTGCAGATGCCAAAGACAGTAAATAAATTTTTTTACGTTGCCGAGTGAAGCATGAATCGAGACACAAAGTCAAAGTCGCATTGAATACAGATAAAAAGCTTGAATCGGTTAAGTTCAGTTGAAGTGTGAACACTTCATAGAGAGACAACCTTAAGATGCATCTGTCTATATATGCTATGAACAGATCATTTGAACGGTGTTGTCTTTCTACTGCGACTGCAAAAATAATTAAAGTGTTAACTCAAAATTGTCAAGAGAGGACATACAGACAGCGTGAAAGGGGCAAAGAAAATAAGGTGTGTCAAAGTAGAAGATATCCAGACACAAAGAGATAAAGGTAGAGAAGCCGAGAAGACACACAACGAATGCGCAATTACAAACTAGACTTGTAACAGAAAAGTGTACAAGATTCATTCTGAATTTCTTATGTATTTTTGAAGTTGCAGCTTCATTTTTTTGATAGGTTGGTGCCATCAGAAAAACTGAGTTGGTGCTCAGTTAGGAAGTTGATGCTTCCTTAGAGTGGGTACTCTTGAATGTAACCAGTGAGGTTTGTTTGTAAAACATTGTTCTGTGAGGCTGGGTTAGAACAGTAGCTTCTAGTAGCGTTTCTCATTGTGGTTTTTCCCTCTGGGTTTCTACATTAAAATTTGGTGTTGATCATTCTTATGTGTGTGTGATCTCTGTTCTATTCTTTACTTTGCATATACTTTGAGTATCTTGTTTAAAAGTTCTAAGAACCAGTTTTTAGCTCATCTACTGATTCACCCCCCCTCTCAGTAGATTGTGTGTTCAACAGCTCAACCCAAGTGCATCATCACATAACGAAAGGACTTGTTGATTTGTCTAAAATGTCGGCTTTGTTGTAGGTAGATGCTATAGAAGAAAAATAACAAAAGGACTAGATTATTTAGGTATTTATGGTGCACTAGTAGGAACATAAACACAGGCCTCCATGATACCAATTAACATTGAGGAAGTTGAAGGTGCAAATAACCCAAACATCAACTTTGTAGGAAAAGGTGAGGATTACAGAGGTCACCCAAGGAATAAAAGAGGTGGCAGAATGATCTGCATGGGTTACATCAGTACAAAAATCCTCTCATGTTGAGCCAGAGTAACCCCAACAACAACAATTTCGGGTGGTATGGAGACTAGTTTAGGATCTAAGGCAACATATGAATTATGTGGACCAAAATTTTCAGCTCAACCACATCAAAATTGAACTCCAAGGTCTTGTCTTCAAGAAATTCAGAATGAGTTGCAAAAAACACATTAGGAAAAGCAAGCAAAAGTATTCGCTGGTATTGCAAAATTGAAACAAAGAATACAAGAGGCAAAGGGTAAGGGGGCCCAAAGGTGGGAAGAAAGAGAGCAGAAATGGGAAATAAGTGTGTCACATGACAAGTTAATTGCCAAAGCAAAGATGTTGGTGCCCAATGCATCTACAAATCTCTGTTGAGGGGAGGAACAATAGAGTGAAGGATGGGAAAATGAGACATATATTGGCAGGGGAGTTTCAAAATCTTCACTTTATAGATTTGAAGGATCCTATGCAAGTAGGGGGCATCTCTCCATTCTCTATCTGCCCAGCTAGGATTGTCATTGCATCTTAGCCAATTGTCCCATTTCCAACATCCTCTCCACCTATATATAATCCACCTCCATTGGTATTAAGCCTTTGGACCCCTTGCATTGCTTCTTACATTCCACCAATTTTGTATGCACAACAATTCAATCCTAAAGTGGTAGGCTTGATACTGGAGGAGCGAATAATGCAACCTTAAAAACCACCAATTCCAACTCACGCTAACCAGCCAAAGATGTTAGATGATACGAATGAGCAACTGTATTTGGGTGTGATTGCATAAGTTCAAGACGTGAGGTATATGGGGTTGGATGCTAACATGGCAGGTTCTACCAATGACCTCACACACTCTTATTTGGTCCAAGGCCAGACAAATATAGGAGAGGAGGGAGGCAAAGATAAAGGTGTTGCATAACAAAAAGTAGATTCCAAGGAAAATAAGGAGAAAGAAAGTGTGAAAGGTGATAACGTAGGGAATTAGTTAGGGGGTATTGAGGCTACAAAAGACAATCCATGAATGATTGATACTCACAACTAAGAGAAGGCAAACCACATTTTTGGTCCCCATTACACATCTCCTTGCATTAAATGGGTAACAACTCCAACCTGATCTTTCTTCAAATCTTATTGCAATGCTAGATAAGTTGGCAATTGATCCCACATAGTTCCTTGTAGAAGCCCATAGAAGCCCACATGCAAGGCACACATCAATTCCAAAGTGCATTGAATGAATATGATTTGGAGTTGAAAAGAATAAAATAGGCATTGGAAGAAACTGTGAATAAAATGCAAACAATGATCATGGACAAGTGCCCTTAGCTTGTGAAGGGCATTAATGTCCAATCACTTGCAGATTACTTCCTTAGTAGCCAAACTTGTAGGGAATGAGGAACAAGGTGTTAAGATAAAGAACACAGGTCTAAAAGCAACAAGCAGATTTTGATATTGTAGTACTCTTTTTGTACGAGCACAATAAATTTTTGAACGATGTTGCTGCATAAGCAGATGGTGATTGGTGCTCGACTTTTTGATTGTACCTTGCAGAATGACAGTATGGAGGGGAATTCAGATCGCCATCGATACTATGAAGAAAGCTCATGCAGTGGTTTCAACTCATCCAGATGAGACATGGTGAGAAGGCACTGGAAGTATCATTGGACAACCAACAAAATGTGTTGACAAGAACATCGCACATGGAACACGAGATACCCAAGAATCAATTTTCTAGTGCTCAATTGAGATAGGTTGGAGAGCAACTCTTACAACTTAGAAATAGCATCAACGAGAGTATTGAAATAAACTGGTCTAGTATGGCACAACTGGGTGAGGATTACGTCTAGCAAGCAACTTGGTTGACATAAAAAATCTGATCATATTTCTCAATGGTGCGGGATGCAATGGATGATTGGGTCATAGTCAAGACAAACTTGGCTTAATTCAAGCAAGTGTATGCATTAAAGGTAAATAAGCCAACCTTCTTACCTCCTAATCAAGTGCTCTAACAACTATGGGCACCTCCACAACAACAAAAGCTGACCCAACAAGCACCACAACAATCCTGTAATGTCCCCTTCTCGAGCATGATCTTCCAGTGACCGTTGGCCTATTCTTGAGACCCGTAGGCTACTTGAAAGGTAAAAGTAGGGTTTCTTGTTTTAAAGGATGCTCTTGCTTGAGGTTGGTTGAGTCAATGGTGGATTTTTTCTGGGTTTTTAGAGAGCTTCGCAGTGATATGTTCTTTTTGGCATTCCAACCTTCTTACCTCCTAATCAAGTGCTCTAACAACTATGGGCACCTCCACAACAACAAAAGTTGACCCAACAAGCACCACAACAATCCTGTAATGTCCCCTTCTCGAGCATGATCTTCCAGTGACCGTTGGCCTATCCTTGAGACCTGTAGGCTACTCGGAAGGTAAAAGTAGGGTTTCTTGTTTTAAAGGATGCTCTTGCTTGAGGTTGGTTGAGTCAATGGTGGATTCTTTCTGGGTTTTCAGAGAGCTTCGCAGCGATATGTGCTTTTTGGCATTCTGAGCATCTTCAGGAATTTACTATTTTTAGTAAATTCTATTTCTGGAAGTAGTCCTGTTGGTTTCGGCACGGTTGGCTTTCCATGTCAGTTTGATCTGTTGGCTTACTCATTTTTGGGCTTTAGGGCACAAATGGAGAGACAAGTCGAATTATTTTAATTAAGTCATGTTTTAATGTTATATTTTAACATTGACTTTCCCCTTGGCCTAGCTACTTCACTTTAAGTTGTTTTAAAAAGATGTTCTTTATGGGGTGGGCGCCTCATTGAAAGAATTAATTATAATTCTTATTGAAGATTTAATCCAAGATTTAAGTTGGGCGCCAACTTCAAGGAGGAAATAAAAGTTTATAATATTAAGTCAAATTTTGCTTGGGAAAGTGGGATGCCACCTATTGGAGGATAGGGTTTCTAGAAGGGTCAAATGGAAATTATAAAAGGAAGCCATTGGTCTTCACTTGGATCATCTTTAACTACAGGAATGTTATGCTGCTGGATTGGCTTTGGGATTGCTTCGAGGATTGAAAGCCTCCTAGCTTGGCATTGCTTCTCGCTTGAAAGATAGCGACTAGTGGTGAGATAGTGTAGTTTGATTGTTTCGTATGTAGGATTTGTGCATTGTGTTCAGTGTGTGTTTTATAGATCAGTTTATGAGAAATTCAGGACTGTCATATTCATTACAGCGCGTTGTTTTGTTCATAAGTAAAAAAAGACAATTTCATTGTGGGTATTGGCTATATCTCTCTGTTTGTAATAGGCGCCCCTCTTCTGTAAATTGTAGATTTTTTAATGACTGCTGTGATTTTTAAAGGCAAATTGCCCCTCTTGCTGGACTGTACTTCTTGTGTGTGCATTGGGATGCGTGCAATATTATATAAATTTTTTTGGGTCTGTTTGGTGTTCCAATCTTGGGCGCCTTCATCATTAGGGCCTTTTGCTTTTCGTTTCACATTAGTAGGATGAATTGGGTGAGAGATTTGTCTATTTTAGTGTGATCTCAGGTTGCTGGTTTTACATTTAAAGTTGCAGATCAGAACATACCAGAATCGTGAATCTGTGTTTTTTGAGGAAAGAAAGCAGTCTCGGTGTTTCCATTAAGCAAAGAGGATTCTCTATTTAAATGCTTGTTGAATGGTTCTAATTCTATGCTCTTGGCAGGGGAATTCTTGATCATATTGTAAGCTGGCAGTAGTACTGACAGTAGTTCTTTAATCTTTCTTAATCATAATTTGTAATGCTGATCTTATATTCTGAAATTGCATTGTAATACTTTACATCTCCGTCATATGGTAGCTTCCATTCCCTTTCGGGTTGGAAAGCACATTCTTGACGTTGAGTATTTCAGCATTCTTGTTTATTTCCCTTCAGAGCATTGCAATTCATAGCGCTCTGCCATATGGTCGCCTCACTCCATACTGGATTGGGTAGCACATATTTGGTGTTGAGTTTCTTTTAAGCATTGTAATTCTTAGTACTCCACCATATGGTCGCCTCACTCCATATTGGACTGGGTAGCACATACTTGGTGTTGAGTTTCTTTCAGTACTTGTAGTAGTAGAAGATCCTTTGACCATATGCTCGCCATCATCGGCGCCATTCTTGGTTAGAGTTCCTTCTAGCTCTGTTTCTGCATTCAGATCTTCTGACCAATGCTCACACCTTGGCCTCCTCGGAATCTTGGTGTACATTTTGGTTAGAGTTGCTTCAGTTATCGTTTTGGTCTATGGCTAATCCTAACGACTGTGTATTGCTCTACTAATTGTAATTGAAAGTTTAAAAAAAAATTGGTTCGGAATATTTCAAATCCCCACCAGCAACAAACACCTCAATGCAATCATCTCAACATCTAACACAACTGCCTCCACCCAAGTAAGTCATGGGGGTGAAATATTGTAGTTTTGAGTAAAGTCACCACAATTTTGGAAGCACTTGTGGAGCAAAGTGCAGTTTTGAAGTTTGGAGTCTCTACGATTAGGGCTGCAATGGTTGAAAACTCGTAAAGGGCAGCCTCGTAGTTACATCAGCATATTGAAAACTCATAAAGGGTGGTAGGTTGGTACGCTACTTAGTTGAAAACTTGAAAGGATGACTAAGTTACGCGTGAGGGATGAAAACAAGTAAAAATACATCCCTTGTGGAACTGTGAATAGAGTTATAAGGACCCAACATATTTTGTTTAAGGCAAAGCTGGAGCATAGACTCACATATTGCATGCGTCTGAGACATCACGCTGAATTAGTGCAAACCAGAATTGTCAAAACTTCTGGATTGAAGTTGATTTACCAAAATGACAAGAAAAGGGCTACCAAATGTAGATGTTGAGAATTGTAGATGCAAGGCAACTAATGTGACGTCAAAGGAAGCCAGCCTTCTGTTGAATTGTGAACATTCAAGCTTTTTCTTGGGACAAAACAAAATGTTAAGAGTCTGGGAGACTGTTAGGTAGCTATTAGAAGACATATTTTTTAAATGTTAGGTAGCTATTAGAAGATATATTTTACAATTGTTAGGTAGCTATTTGAAGATATATTTTTTAAACTATTGGTACAGCAGGGAAAGCCAAATGTATATGACTTTTGTAATCACAAAGAAGCCGACTATATAGGTTGGCTAGTAAGAAAGGAACTAAATATGGAATATATGTTATACGTGGATATGAATGTAATAGTAATAGAATGGGAAAATTCAAGTAAGAAGATATAATGTCTAAGTAATGAAACCAAACTACTTCTCTGCAGATATATATTGTTGTATCTTGAACTGTAAAGATTGATCTTTCTTTTAGCCTGATACTTTTCACTACCATAAACATATCAAGGATTTTCTGCAGCTGGTCTTTGTTTCTATGGATTTGTGAAGATTATCACGAGTTTCTTTCCAAATTATGTATTGTAGGACATATTTGCAGTACTTGTAGTTCTTATAATAGACTCTATTTCTGTTGGAATGCAGTGAGAATTCAGTTACCATGAACTCTTGTAAATAGGCTTGGTTTAGTGCACAAAGTGGGATTCCGACTCTAGGCTACAACCTTAGCATGTCCTTGAACGAATCACCAAGGAATTTGGCCAACACCTATATACCTATTGAGCAACAAAACTATTAATTTTTTGTTTAGCAAATTATCTTGAAGCAGAAGCAGTGCGTCCTTCTTGACCTTAACTATTTTAATATATACTCTCACAAAGGATTTTAAGATGGATTTGTAATGCCTCAAGGATCTCCCTTCAATGCGGTGAATTTCAATTTTTGCCATTTAGATGTCTTTCTCCGCTTGGGTAACAAAGGAAATGAAC
The DNA here is from genome assembly GCA_037957365.1 of Torreya grandis. Classification (NCBI taxonomy): domain Eukaryota; kingdom Viridiplantae; phylum Streptophyta; class Pinopsida; order Cupressales; family Taxaceae; genus Torreya; species Torreya grandis. The sequence goes on along the minus strand of JARHVA010003684.1, from coordinate 630,224 downwards.
TGAAATCCTTTTCTTCAAATCTCTCTATGAAATCTATATGGTAGGCAATCATAGATGATAGGAGAGATCAGGAGCCCCTTTACTTTGCTCACAAACGTTACCTTGGAAGCTAAAGAAGTTTGATCTTAAACAAAGCTCCAAAGTTTGATGGTATACTCATGTCTAGTAGGGATATGGAGCAACCTATGTGTGACGGGCATAACCTTTGACTTAATCATATGGTAGTTTCTATATTTTTTATTTTCTAGGTAATTGGCTCAAGTATATCTTTGGGGTTGCCCTAACTGAATATCATAAATATAGGAGCTAGGTAGTTAGTTGTTAGGCATTGAGTTTTTTGTTATGCTCTTAGCCGAGGGCTTTTGGGAGGTTTCCCCGTCAAAGTGGCTTTGCTTTTATTCAGTACTAAAGTATTTGTCATCTTTTCATCCATGCTGTAGATCTTAGATCTGCGAACTTCATCTATTTCACTACTATATGAAGATCTATTTGTTAGGAATTTAGTTATTACATTATAGTTAATATATTACTGGTTTAATATTTTAAACATATATAATTAGATACTAGTTAGTCGGTTGTTTAGTCCTATTTGGTAGGTTGTAGTTAGTCTATCCTAAGATTGTTGCGTAGAATAGAGTTTGTTAGGTACTAGAAGATAGGATCATATCCTAAATAATAGAATATGTAAATTGTATAAGTATGTGCTGATCTTATGAAATAATCAATTAAGTTGTGTGAGCTGTGTAAAGATTATTAAAATTGTTTGTGTGCATATTTGATGTGTGTTGTTCATACTCTGACCAACTTTTCTTATGTTTTTCTGTTGGTATTGTGTGAATCTGCTATTTATTCTTTTGGCTCTGCTATTGCACTCTCATTGCATATAGAAATATCATAATAAGTAGTATGAGTGGTGATTTTGTCAGTGCAATTCTGTGATGCAAGCAGGTGAGGGTAGGATCATGTATGGATAAGCAATGAATCAGATAAATTCCAGTTAAATGTCTGCCATTTTCTCCTGCTCTATGTAGCAGTAGTGCTTTTTGGATCAAGGAACTATGCATCTTAGAACGATGATAAGGGCTATCTTTCAATTCGGTAGGAATTAGTGATTTTTGTTTATAGACTAAAAAATGTGGTCTGGAAGAGAGATTTTTCGGGTTGTTGGTCATATATGGTATTGGATTCATCTTCCCAAGACGATTGCATTGGTATAAACTCTCCACAACCGATTTTGGAAACCTATTGTCCGACTAGGGTTACCAGACATACCATTGGATTTGTCTCTTTGAGACAAAGAATATCTCTTGCATAGGCTATTCTGGGAGCCAAAATGGCATGCATTATGCAGACTTAGGTGCAAATAATGCCCAGGAAAGAACAAACAATGTTAGGCATTGAATCTAGCTCATTCAAGGCATTGGAAAATTAAGGAAATCAGAAATAGGCTTCAAAATAATAAACAATTCAGCTCACCATCTGGAGATGGACAATGCAAGTAAATTTTCAACGGTTATGGTGCATCAACAAATACAAATGGAGGATTTGTAGCGAATTCAATGCATTCTTGGCAACAATAAAGGGTGGGAACATTCCATCATCTTCATCCAATACAAAGGCAACAATGTCTACTCAAGGAGCAGAGGCGAAGGTGGAAGTCACTAATGAAGTGTCAAAAGGGCTGTAGTTTTTCAATAGTTCCAAGTTGGACATATTGAAATTTTATGGCAAGGAGCCTCTAACTTTGGACAGTCAAATGGAGCAATTGTTTGAGCTTTTTCATAATCCAAGTATGTTGACGATACCCTTGTCAACCTTGTACATGGAGAATTACTAATATGTTTGGTATACATAGATGGAGCAGAAACTATCAATTCAGTAATGTGACAACTTTATGGTTTCATCAATAGCTCATTTTGAGTTAATGTAGAACATAACCTTCTTTAGCTAACTAACAAAGCTTCGACAAACAATTTCAGTAGGAGATTATGTTGCGGAATTTCGGCGACCAAGCTTGTGGGTGAAAGCCATCTCCAAGGAAAGTATACATTGTTATGGCTAATCTTTTTTTATTGGAGACATGGGGTATACATACTAGATGAGGATACTGTGCTAAGGGTTGACTTGTTAAGGATGTGGCTGTAACTGGTACAACCCATTTTCCTTATGTTGTGTGGCATCCATCGAGGAGTGGATTTGTGTTGCCCTTTTCCAACGGTGAAACTTTTTATATGTTAGTTGTTGAGTGGTGACGAGGAGAGAATATATATATGCAATGTTGAGCTATGTTTCCACATTCGGCGAATTTTATGTTAAAAATTTGAAATTTGCTGAATACAAGATATGCCTATAAAAATTCGTTGAAATTCATTAAAATTCGTTAAAATTTGTTGAAGTTTGTTAAATTTTTTGTTGAAGTTCATTTTTTTTTTTTTGAATATTTAATCTAAAAAACAAATATAATATTTATTTAAGCCTAATTTAATCAAGAATTCGATGGTGGATTTTTTAGCTATGAATCTTTTTTGAATTTTATCCTCCACAAATTCGAACACAAATTCAAATGTTGCAACTTAGATGTTGAATGTATGCAATATAACATGTATTAGATAGAAATTGAAATTATATTCATTATGTTTGATGAGGAACATGTGAGGAAATGTTAGTCCTCACATTGATTTGTAATGTGAATAATTATGAGAGTAATAATTCACTAATAGGTATATGGGGTTAGTAGTTAGAGTATACTATTTGAGAGTTTATTGTTGTAACAACAATAATACGTCCATAGGTTGTTTGTTAAGATTGAGTTATTTGGGGAGTTTCGTTGGTTAAATAAATCTTCATCTTTATAGGAAAGACATTCCTATAAATATGTAAGCTTCATATTGTTATTGTAACATGTAAATAAAATAATATGGGTTGTGCTTTAATAGTTCTCTATGTTTATTCTTGCCATTAATTTGCATTAGTTAAATGTTTGTATTAGCTCAAACAATTCGTATTAGTGGTATTAGAGCAGTTCAATCCAAGATGAGAGTCTTCGAATTCACGTTCTAATCATCCAATGTCAAAATGCTTGTTTGTTTTTTAGTACGGCCCGATCATTTACCTGCAGTCCTATCGGAATGGTTGTATGACTGAGTGGCTCGTGCATTCAACATTTCTAACCCGTTGCAGTAATCCTAATAGTATCCTCTGATGCTGTTATTATAGTTTGAGCACAAATAACTCTGCATTGACCAAATCAGGTGAAGACTTTGCTATTCGATCTACTTGGCATACTTGCATCGAAATTGCTTTGCATCGAAAAAATTGATCAATGCACTATCCGAAATCATGACCTCATTGTCTCATCAAAATTCTCGCCATTAGAGTTATTTGTTTGGCTTTGTCAGTGCCGCCAATCTCACATCATCATCTGACGCTACATATGCAAGCTGTACAACGACGACACTCTCAGAGTCTGATGACATTCCTATGGTGCTAGAAATGTAGCTCGACATTCGTACTTAGATCGACTGTATTATCCCTACATTTGGCAGCAAAGATTGTGTTCAGGGGTTTTTGTTACTTTTATTGTCTTAGTAATTCCAGGTATGTCAATTTTTTGCTATCAATTCGTGTGTCAAAACTAAAAGAAGTTAATGGTTTATTTTTTATTTGTTTATTAGGTTCTAAATTACAAGATCGTGTAATAAGTTATATTTATATGGTCGATTAGTTTTGAGTCATAGGTGTTAAGTCTGTCTATATTTATTTATAGTGTGAGTTTATTAGCATGTCTTGTCCATCATGTCAAAAAGACTTTGTTAAGTTTTTTATCTCAAATGGTCCATATGTCACTGTATAGTCTTTTGTATTGATCAATTAATTGATCAATGAGTCTTTTGATTTAGTTTAAGTTTTAAAATTTTCAAAGTGTTTGGTCATAAGAGTCAAATAAATTGTAAAATGTATGCATTTTTGGGCGACTCCAACGTCCTGAGTCAAATGTCAACTGTGTCAATATTGCGGGGGGGACTCTATTCCCTTCAAAACAACATGCATTTGATCTTCAATACTTCATCGGCTAAGTAAGCATCTTTAACTGTTGGAGGTTGGAGGCAACGGAGGAAGGAGGCCATTCAAGTCTCTCATTAGCCACCAATGAAGAGGAACTTCTGCTATAATGGCACATTTATTTTATTTTAAGTACTTGTTTGTATGCGTGACAAATAAGAGGTGTATTTTCTATTTTTCCACATAATGTATGCATAAAAAAAAGATGTTTAGGAGATGGAGGAGTGGAAGTTGAATAGATGGTTCCTGCTTGTAGTTCTCACATTGTATAGGTTGATGACGTTCCCTTAGTGAATGGTTGATGGCAGATGGTTCCTGTTCGGAGTTCCCACATTGATTTGATTGATGTGTTCTCGACAGTGAATGGTTGATGAGAGGTTGATGTGTTCCTTCTCTACTTTCATTAAGTCCCGTGAAACACAAATTATCATGTAAGGCCTAAAGGGGGGAATGTTAGGAAATGTTAGTCCTCACATTGATTTGTAATGTGAATAATTACAAGAGTAATAATTCACTAATAGGTATATTGGGTTAGTAGTTAGAATATAACATTTGAGAGTTATATTGTTGTGAGTAACAACAATATTACGTCCATAGGTTGTTTGTTAAGATTGAGTTATTTGGGCAGATTTGTTGGTTAAATAAATCTCCATCTTTATAGGAAAAACATTCCTATAAATATGTAAGCTTCATATTGTTATTTTAATGTGTGAATAAAATAATATGGTGTGTGATTTAATATTTCTCTGTGTTTATTCTTGCCATTAACTTGCATAAGTTAAATCTTTGTATTAGCTCTTACAATTCGTATTAGAACAAATATTTCATTGCTTGCAATGCAAGATGTTTGTTGTGGCATGATTAAAGGGACATATTTTGATAGGATAAGGGGGCTATTGAACATTATGCGAAACCTCTGTATTAAAACCCATGGGTAATCGCGAGAAACTAGGGAAATTTTAGCAAAAGTGTTTTCAGCCAACTTATCTTGGGCCAGGTCAAGGCCTGCTAACCGCAATTTTTGGTGAGTAACATATTGCAGTTACTCGCCAAAAATTGCGGTTAGTAGGCCTTGAGTTGGCTCTGACCCGGGAAGTGGTGAACATAGCGAAAGGGGGGGGGAATGTCATTCTGCGCATTTTCTATCGTGATTTTCAGCTCTGACATTTCCGGATTTTATCATTGCCACGTGAAGATCAAAGCCTTAATCCATCATTTTGGTTGTGATTTAGTCTTGCAGGTTTGAAACCATCATTTCATTTTATTTCATTGTAGGTTTGAAGATCACATCCTTAATTCATCATTTCGGTTGCGATTTAGTCTATGAGCATTGTACTCTTCTTTTTGTCTAAAACTGATCATTTTACTCTTGTTTGTTAAAAAAACTAATAGAAAACATACTTATGTGTTCTCTACATTCATTTCTTTTTTTGGTTGTGTTTTACATGTTATTTCAATTTATTTTATGAATTTCAATATTTTTAAAGTAGCGATAATGTTGCTGAATAATTCCTGAATCCCAAGTACGAGTCAAAATTTTGGGCTGCCGAGTAATTGCTGAGTACGAGTTTTAATACTATGTGCAAAACCATTAAATCCTTATCGTTTGTGTCAAAAGGCTTTCAATACTAAGGATGGATGTCCTTTTTCCTATAGTTATGTGATGATGGGATGGAGTTTTATGTGAACTAGCTACTCATTGAGAGGGGTAACATTGACCACCTGAGGAGATTAACCACATGATTTTCCCAATAAGTGTGATCTACAACACTAAAAGAACATGTTTAGTTTAATCACCACACTTTTCTAGTTGATTATATTTATATTGCATCCTAACCGTGGAATACTAGCTTCTCTTCTTTTTGTGTTTCAGCTCACATTTCAGGTCTAAGGAAGTGGAGGGTAGAAGGAAACATATACCTAGACTGGAAACTTTAATATTGAAAGTATACGATTAATAATCTGTGGCGTGCCTTGGAAATTATTTTCCTTTCTTAGATTGTTGAATTCTGCCAATGCACAAATTCCATAAATACATCTTTATTAGTCACTTCTATTAAGTGTGTGGCTATATGGAAATTACAATGATCTAAAATATTTCAAAGATGGAAGCTAATAAAACCAAGGGAGATCCTCTGTTACTTGGGCATCTCTTTTAGTAGCCAATTGTTTATTGCCGGCGAATGGAAGTAGTCAATGGTTAGTTTCGAAAAGAAGATTCATGTTTGGGGCTGCCTTGATCTACCCCTTTCTTGGAAGACTACAATTGTTGATAAAAATCTAGCAACAAGGCATATTACTCTTGCCTGTTCCCTTCACGGTCAGCATATAAAATACTAGGGAAGGTGCTGAATTTTGGGGAAAATAAGGTGAGGCAAAAGGTATTCTGTTGGTGGTTTTGAATATTTGCACATTGCCAAGGGATCAAGAGGGTTATTCAAAATTGCTTAGCAGTAGCACATTCAAGGAATCAAGGGGCCCTCTTAGCTTTGTAACATAATATTCGATGCTAAAGCATTCACGATTTCAAGGTCCTCCTCTTAAAAGAGTGCGGGCCTTTCTGAATGTCTCCGTTGTCAATTTGAAGGCCTTGGGATGTTTGGGATTTAGCTTCAATGCCTATTTGGACACTCCATGCCCCAAGAGCACAGCTCGGTTTATTCCCCATGTTTTATGGCAAAATATTGGCTGGAAAAGGACTTCATTGTTGGGGAGATCGGTGAGATCTTTTGCTTCAACAATGGAAAACCAGGATTATTTGAACAGAGCCCAAAAGCTAAATATAGAGTACAATTTGGCATAATTTAGAAACCTTGTAGAGTGATCCATGAAAGCTGTAAGTTTTAAATGTGGCTCCAACAGTCAGGTCCTTATCTGAGAGATTAGTAGTGAAGCAGTGGGAAGGCTTTCTACAATTATGTGACAGGATGTTTATGAGGCAATGAGACATACATTTGATCTTTCCCTGCGGTTGAGTAAGAGATGGGGGGTGAGGGGATTTTGAGATCCAATAGAAAAGGCGATGTCAATTGATTTGGAAATCTTGATCTTCTTTCAAGCACAAAATTTTGGGATGGTTAGTGCTCTACCAAGGTTTGGCAGTTAATACAAAGGCTTCAGAAAGTTGGTATTACAAATTCTTTATGCAAGACTTGTAGTAGAGAGTAAACTATTGATCATGCATTTCGCAGATGCCCTCCTACCAAGACCTTTTTGGCTGGGTTTCAAGCAGAATTTGTTTGTCTTTAATGTCCCCTATTTTGAGGAGGATCTTTTCACAAGGGCACTTGGATGAATAGGAATAACTATAATTTTTTGTATCACTCAATCTAGTTGACTGCTATTGGATTTGTGTGGAAGTCAAGATGCAAGGTTACTAATCATTCATCCTGATTAAGTGCCACGAAGTGTGGTCCAAAATGTCAATTCAAATTCTCTTCTATGCAATTTCCCTCCAAAATTTTTGTTCTTAAATATGGTTCTGTTTGGTAGGGATCAATTATTTTGGGTTGTCAGCTATAGCGTTAAATTGAATAGATATCTATTCAATTAACTGGAAAAATATGATGATTAAGGAGTCAGGAACAATATTGTCATTTGGTTGACTCTGTGCCTATAAGGATGATGATATGGCGAACCACATCTTCCATGGAGACCCTTTTAAATAGACCACATTATTACACGATACTCCAAACAATAGAGGGAGAGTCGTTTTACTCCACCTCATTGCAATTTGGCAATGGGTAAAATGTATCTTCCTTAATGCCTTATATGCGAGGTTAAGGATGCACAGCTCTTCCCTCACCCCTGGATCAAACTGGTCCATTATCCATGCATATCATACATCATGCATTTCAGTTTTTAGTATTTTGATCGGGTCTTATCGCATGACTGTATTGGTATTGATTCATCATTTTGCTCACATATTTTCTCCTTTAGCCCCTCAATGCTCATCATTTATCTATTTTTATCATTTAACATCAATACACCAAGGTCTTTATACGGGTACATAATCTTTATATATAACCATTGGGTACAACAAATGCAACTGCCTATTTGAGGAAATCAATCCCTTGAAGGTATACAAGAGAAGAAAATCATAAATGCAGACGCTCGACTCACACATTAATGCAGGCCTTAGTCTTATGGATGAACAATAAATCCAGGTACTATCCAAAATCACTAACCACATGCAATTCTTATCTGAGTGAGGTCACCTTATGTTCATGTCGGCTTGTGCTCTGTTTATCTTATGGAGGAGTTTATCTCATGTTTCCTCTAATCAAGTCGGCCCATAGGATTCCGATTGGTCAGTGCTTTCATCTCACTAGTTCCCAGCTTAGTTTAAGGCCGTGTATGATCACAATTTTGCCAACGGTTGATTCTGACATTGATGTGGCCTAACCTTTGTCCATTAATGGTTTCATTTATGGTCCAAAACGCTGTATTAATTGTGTATTACAGTTTACTATTAAGTCTTCCATGCACAAAAACTGGTCTGTATTAATTGGTTATCTATAAAATACTCTTGTTTATTTTGAGCAGTGTTTTTGGGTATTATTTGATAGGATTGAAAAAACTTCTTGCAGAAAGTTCTTGTTTTGTTCTGTGAGATAATTCATATTAATGTTTTTATATGAAACGAAGTTTAATTGTCTAATTTCATGACAATACTTGCAGATTCAAGAATTCCAAGATCAATGAGATCTTTGATATCTTTCATGGCAGTTTGGTAGAGATGGAATGTGTTTGGCTCATGGCAAACAGTATATATGAAAGGACATTCTTTGGAAAAAAACCATAATTTAATCATTAATGTCATAAATGTAATACTTTTATTCTTGATTGCAAAAATTAATCTTTATTCCCGAGCTTCAATCAATAATGCTGACATGTGATGGTATTTGTCAATTCATTAACCATTTTTGACAAGCTTGATGACATAGCAAATGGGAGAGGTGTGTGTTATTTATTGATTGGTTCTTTGCTTGTAATTTCTATTTTTCAGAAAATCTTTTGCTTCTTAAGATGCCAATTACTTATCTGTTTTCTCTCACCACTCAGCAAGAAGATAAATTACTTCAGTAAATATGAGTCACAATGCTCAAAAAAGTTGTGCGGAGTTCTTGAGCTGGAGATTTGTAGTTTGCAGAACAATACCAGATGTGGAATCTGATCGAAATTTTGGAAATACAATAGGGAGGCAATATTGATGTTGGGTATTGTATTTTTTGTGTATATGCCCAATCATTTATATTTCTTGTTTAGGCTATCTTAAAGCATGCAAGATATTGCAGAAATATGGAGGTAATTTTATTGAAGATTAAGCAAGCAGATCTACAATAATTCTTCTAGAGATTTTGTATGTATATTTTATCAGTTATGCTTTCATTTTTGGCTACCTAATTAGTATTTTCTGGTCCATGGGATTTTATGGGTAGACCATCAAAATGTTTGTTATTCTTTAAATTTATGCATAACCAATTTGTTTGTAAACTTGTGCAGGAAAAGTGGTAAGTTAGATTTTCTGGTCTCATAAAAACATAGGTTTGAGTTTCAGGTCATTATCTTGGTGCTTTTTGGGGTGGAATTCAACTTGTCAACTAATGCAGAATTATATCTTTAATTGAGGCTAATGTGGTCTTTTTTCAGTCGCCAATAATGACATCGTTCACTGGTGAGGTCGGATGAGTTGTAAGCAGTCCAGCAGGGTTCAAATCCAGCTATGGTCTGCCCAAACCGAATGGCATGAGAACAAAAGGGGATGAGGCCTGGGGAAAATCCCAAGTGATTTTTTCCAGATGGTTTCCTGTCAAACTTGGCATCTAAAACGAATGAAATCACTGCTTTGTGGTGCAGCTCCTCTCAGTATGTTTCTTGACACTTGCTACACTAGACAACAACAGAACATGATGTAAACATTAATCAGAGTAAGCTCTAATATGTTTGCATCATGTTTTTTCCGCTTGTGCTTCCTTGTGAAAACAAGATCCACACAAATATAGAGAGTAGGAGAAGACAGTTGATTCCAGTGCCATATGCATTAGATGCATGTAATTATATACTACACAAAATATGGTATTGTGGGTATGGAACAAATGCTGAAAACAATTGAATGTGGTGCTAAATGCATGAGATGGATGTAATATATACTACACAAAAATCTTGCGAGTTGGGTACGGAACCAACTCCTACACACTGATTAACTGTGTACACCTACAAAAATGTGTATGCGGATGATTTGTTCCTCAATTGGATACTGACCATTAAGATAGAGCTGTAAGTTTTACATATAGCTAATTTATATATGTTGTCTCTTACAAAGGGTTCGTATTCAAATTTAGGAAATTTAGCTCTAGATAATGCCTTGGCCGCTCTATCTGCTACATGATCTTGAGTCGAACAATGTACGAGCACTATGCCACTTCTAGACCTCTCCTTTAATGAAGTGACAATACTGCTTGGATTACTCGTGCAATAATGGGTCCTTCACCATCTTCATAAAACATTGATTGTTCAGAGATTTTATGTTTCACATTCCAAAAGCCTCTTTACACATTGATTGTTGCAGAACAAAGTTGTTTGCTGATTCAGCTGTATTATCCATCTCACTCAAGATTTTGTATGCCAAATTGCTTCGCACATGGCTTGCAATGCTGCCTTGTTCTCTCTCTATGGAAGAAAAGAAATAGTCACATGGGTGAGTGCAAGAAGGGGGGCCAAAATGTGGCAACATGGAAAAGACAAGTGCGTTGGATTGAATGGAGAGTGAAATGGATATCAGTTTGCCAAAGATAAACACATATCCCCTAATTTAAATAGGTTCGGATAACCAAACCTAAACAAATGTCCATTTCCGAAAACCCGAAAAAAAAAGGGATATTCGTTTTGCTGAAAAGTAATAATGCAACCTATATTCACTTAAAGAGGCTCCTTGCATATCTAATTTAGGGTAAATTGTTCATGGACCTTACTTAAGACCAATAACATTTATCAAATGAATCCATTAGCTAGGAAGTTGATTGTTTTGTAAAAGAGTATCACTTGAACTTATCATTTACCCTTAACTTTGTTTACACAACTATACCAAAAACATATATACACTTACTGGCACGTGTTGGTTCTGGATCTAAGAATGAGGTTTAGATTGATTTGGGGATGTTGGTAGAAATTTAGGTCATTTTTATATTTTTGGTTTTACTATACACCCAAAGAGGAATGACATACATTTACCAACAATTGGAGAAATCAATTTAGAGATGGTGATTTTATTTTGTATTTGAGAGGGGCAAGTCTCTTGTATGATTATGAGTTTTTATGTACTATTGATCAAAAAGTACAAAAATGAAACAAAATTAAGAAATGGTGGAAGGTGAAAGGGGAGAAGAATGAAGAATGGAGGATAGAAGTGATAAACACATTATGGAATGAATGCAGAAAACTGTCATAATAAATCATATTTAAATGAAGTGGTTGGATATTCTTCCTCTCACACAAAAATGAAAATATGAACAACAAATGTAATGGATACAAAAAGCTTGCTTAGAAGCACGTCTCCTCAAAATTTGAATTGGGTACACTTGGTTCAAAGCCCATGCATAAGGTTTATAACACACTCAGGAAACACCATGTTGCATACAACTAAGAAAAATGTAGAGTTCTAATGGTTTCTTTATCTATGAATAGAAATACAAAATTCATAAACAAAGAGCATCAAAACCTACAAAGTCAAAAATTGATATCGTTATCTTGTTTGCATTCCATTGCTCAAATCTAGAAAATTATATAGCTCACATAGAAAGTTGCAACAAGCTCTCCCCCAAAAACTTGAAAGAAAGAAGAACCGTCTTACAAGTGTCATCTCTTCTATTTATAATACATAGGAGGATGAAATGGCCTTTCGTATTCTCATTTTTGTCTTGTTCTATTTTACATTTATATTTCACTTTTTAATAAAGTGACTTAAATAAAACACCAAGTGAACCCACCAAGCCTTATCCATTGGGTGGTGGAGTCTATAAATAGTATGTGCCATAACATATGAAATTGAGTCATGCAAAGGGACATTTGGTAAAAAGTTTAGAAGTGAACCTCTCAAAAAGTCTCTAAGATCAAATATTTCACATCATTGGATTGCTTGTTTCGAGACCTTTTCAATGCTTCAGAAAATATTGTCAAATAGAGAATTTGTATTGAATGCAATTGTGAGGTATTATCAAAACAACATATCTCCCTTCATTTTTTAGCCAAAATTTTCTTCTAAAGATCAAATATTTTACATCATTGGATAATTTGTTTCAATACCTTTCTAACGCTTCAAATGAAAGCCAAAACAAACTCTGGATGTAAAAGATATGACTAAAACAAGAATTTGAATTTTTCCTTTGCGTGCCCAACGTGTTCAGTGATGAGGTTGTCCTAGTATAGTTTGGCACATTTGGTGTACCCATGAGGTGTGTTCAGTGCACCCATGAGGCTAGGCCAAAATGTGTAGTGTGTTTGATGCGCCCATGAGGCTAGGCCGCAATGCCTTGGCGCATCTAGTGCGTTTGACACGCGTATAAGGTTGTGCCAGAACACCTTGGTGCATTCGGCCCGCCCATGAGGTTGGTCAGAACACCTTCAAAGTTCTGGATCTACAATACAAAAAAACTATGAAGTTAGGGACTTTGATCCTTTGGAGAAGTTTGGGTCTTTGATCATTTCGAGAAAGATGATCATTTTTACAATATCATTCCATCACATTTAATGAGAACCAAAAGGGAGTTCAAATGTGAAAGATATAATCTGAGTATTTACACTTGGCGTGACTAGTGTCCCTGCTAGGCTCTAAAGTTATGGATCTGTGGTATGAAAAATATATAAAGTTTGAGACTTTGATAACTGAAGCAAAGATGATCCTTAGGACAATACCTTTCCAATGCATCAAACAAGAAGCAAAATGGAGTTTGAATGTGGAAGATATGACAAAATGGAAGAATTGCACTTGTTGCGCACTTGAGTGCAAATGGTACTTGATTTCTCCAGTTTTTTCAAAATGAAATTACCTCAATTGAAATATGTAGAAGATCTGGGATATCCATGGGGCCCAATTGATTTCATGAAGTCTAATTATGGGTAAAATTGTTGGATTTGACTGTGGGACCACATTCCTTGGAAGAATGTAGAACTCCAAATTATTTGGTGACCAAGTGGTTTATCCATCTTGTGGATAGCACTAGTGCACATGCATATTTCGATCTGACCAACTAGTGGTCAGTTTTCCTATCCCAATCATAAGAGATTGAACACATGTTGTTGGACTAGATCATTGTCTTGTAAGCTTCACATATTTTAATGTTAGAACTCCTAGTAGATGATGTGTAGCATGCATTATGTCCCGATCTAGCCAACCATTACCCAGTTCGCCCATCCCAATCATTAGGGAAATGAACATGCATTGTTGGGCCAAATCATTATCTTGAAAACTCCCCCTGTTTGTCTGAGTTGAAATTCTGAGCATTTTTAAATGCTTGGAAGGATATACAAGGACAAATTTCCTTTGTGTTTAAAAACATAAGTTGATTTATTTGAATTCATTTAGAAACAATGTTACCTAAAATAGATCTTGGCAGAGCTCATGATATCTTTGATCATCAAATAAGGGGTGTGTGCTCATGCTAGTAGGCTTTGACCATGAAGTGTCCTATCAAGGGATATATGTCTTGCAATCAACTCCAACATGGGGAGGGGAAATACCACAATTACTATTGCATTTATTGAAAACACAAAAAAAGAAAACAACAGGGAAGTGAACAAGCCAAAATGGTTATGCATGATAGAAAACACAAACCTAACGGGGTTTACAAACCCATTAATATGTTCAGAAAAATATGACCTTTTTCTTAACCACTTGTGAAAAACTGGCGAGGTAAAGGAGACCAAGGCTTTAGGAAACATGTGAAACACGAGGACCAATTTGAATGGAAACACATGAACATTTGGGAAGAAATTTTGGTTTTGTTTATGCTCAACATTAACTGATATCTCATGTTCATCCTTATATATGTAGTGGCATTCATGATTCAACTCATACTCTTGTAGAATTGTTGAAAGTGGATTCATGTTACTTCCAATAATGATTTCTCCTTCTTGATTTGAGCTATCTAGACCTTCTTTGAAGTACTAGGAGAATGCAAATGATTCATTTACCATTATAGTGTCCCCCTCTTTGATAGAAACCAAATCATCGCTTTCATTCTTGCAAATATATGCTTCTTGCTCGAGTTCGATAATTTTCCTACAAAACTTGCAGTAAACATGATTCTATAATAAATTCAATAGGTTTAACATCCATCTTATTATTAATGGCCCACTCTTCAATGAGTGGTGTAGGGATACTCAGTTCATGCTCTTTGGAGAAATAGGTTCCTCAAATATTTTCTCTTTTTGGATGGGGCTGTCTGGACCTTCTTTGAAGAAATGAGTGAATGAGAATGATGTTGCCATTGCTGGAGTGTTTTCCTCTGAAACAACAAAGCCATTGTTGCACACCAATGTGGACTTCTTCTCAAACTTGATCAACTAGGTCTTGAAGTGGGCAAGTCTCCATTTGCTTTGTTTGCATATTTTGATAATGGTCAAGAGGTTCTATGGCTATATGATCGTGTTCATACTGGCAGATAACTTCATCCCTTTTGTTTGCAATTCCTCTAGAGAGCTTTTCCCAACTTAGGGAAGTAAAGGGGAAACAAATCACCTCTTCATTATTGACTTAGTTCATGATAATATCTTTCTCAAATGTGGGTGAAGAAGAATGATCCATTATATCTTCACATACAAAAACATCGTCAAAGGTTTCAAAATATTTGCTTGGAATCTAAACTTCATGATGTTGAACAACATAAACTTCTTTCTTCTTTCTATTTTTCTCTTGTTCTTTGAAGGAAGCTGAAAATGGATTTACAAAGCATTCTTCCATAGCTTCTATTTCTTGTGCTGAAATGCGAAGATTTTCTTCATAACACTAAATGAAAGAAGTTGATTTCTCTATTGGTGTTCACTATGGTGAAATTCAAACCATCATTTTCATCCCCAACACCAAAAACTTACTCTATTTGTATCTGTTCCATCTCGTGTAAGTTATTGAGTGAGCAAAATTCTGTTCTTTTGATTTGTATAGGCTCCATATAAAATTTCAAAAAATGTACTTACTTGGGATCAACCATTTCACGAATTGAATTTTATTAGAAAATGGAGATAAATGGGAAAACATTCTTTATCGTATCATCATTTTCAAGAACACAATCAACTCTTGGTTCATGCTACTCTTGTGGCTTTTCTAACATGAATGGATGAATCATTTGTAGATGTCTCCAATGGTGGGCTTTGGACCAAATCCTCGTGAAACTCAAAATCACTATTTTTTTTTTTTCTAATTGCTACTTATCTTTTCCTCAAAAATTTATAGGTGTTTGTGCTAAAACATTATCACATCTCCTCTTCATCGGTGTGCAAGTCATTATGCTCACGATTTTTCTCATGTTCTTGAAAGGTGGCTAAAAATGTCTTTTTAATGCATTTTTTCCACGAGTTCTTTTTCTTCCTTGAATTATCAAGATCATCACTGCTTTGTATTTGCTTTAGCTCTTGCAAGTTTTGAAGTGGACAATTTTTTTGTTGCTTGATTTGTAATGCTCCATAAAAATCTTTCAAAAATTGCACTCTCTTGGGATCATCAACATTTTTGCAAGTTGGATTTTCTTTGAAAATGGAGATAGAGAGGAAAACATTCTTTTTCATATCATCATTTTCAAAAACCCAATCAACCCTTAGTTCATGTTGCTCTATGATCATTTTATTGTTTATTTATTCTCTTTACCACCAACAATTCATGTTACCAATTTTTACGATCACAAATCAGACTTTGGGCAATGATATAAAAGCTCAAATTATCAAAAGCATGGGTTGCGTTCCATCAATTCCGAGCTTCAACTCAACAAAGTCACCAATTTTCTTTTGAAAGAGGGAGATTCCCTTCAATTTTTTGGAAATCAAAGACACCATTTGATCCCTAGTAGAGTCACAAAAAATTATTGGTAGAAATTTAGGTCACTTTTGTATTTCTTAGTTTTATGACTCACTCAAAAATGAATGACACAAATTTACTAACAATTGGAGAAATCACGGTAAAGATGGTGATTTTCCTCTGCGTTTGAGAGGGGCAACTCTTTCGTATGATTATAGATTTTTGTGTTATTTTGACCGAAAAATACAAAAAAAAATTGAGAAATAGTGGAAGGTGAATAGGGGAGAAGAATGGAGGATGGAGGTGAGAAATCTACGATGGAATGAATGTAAAGAATCACCAAAATAAATCGGATTTAAATGAAGTGGTTGGAAATTCTCTCTCACACAAAAATGGAAATATGAACAATAGATGTAATGGACACAAAAGGCTTGATTGGAAGCACAAAGTCTTCTCAAAACTTAGATTGACAACACTTGGTTCAAAACATATGCACGAGGCTTACAACACAAAGTCTGGAAACACCATGAGTTGCACACAACTAAGAAAAATGTAGAGTTTTAATAGTTTATCTATCTATTAATAGAAATACAAAATTCACAAACAAAGCCAAAGATTGATATCATCACCTTGCTTGCATTCCATTGCTCAAATCTAGGAAATTATATAGCTCACACACAAAGTTGGAACCAAGTCTTTTATAATAGCTTGAAAGAAAGAACATTTTTTCAATTGTCATATTGTAGCTTAGGAGTTCGAAGAGGAAACAATATGTAGATTAGTCTCTTGTTAGTCCAAAAGAGAAAACATCAATAACAACAATTCGCTAAGACTAAACCCTCTTGCCTAAAAACTAGGAGCATAACACAATAAGCAAGAACACAAAATAGAGATGAAGACAATACAATTTTTTTACCTACTTTGTCGCATATGATGTTTACTTATTGGTATAAGGATGTTCGTGCTCAGCCTATGACGATTGTAGACTTTTAGCAATGCTCTTTTATGGTGGTAACATCTTTACAATAGTCACTTATGGCTTGGTGTGAAGCTTGGCATAAATTGAACATTATAACACTACTCACAAAGGGCTTCAAGAAGGTATTCCAATAGAATAACCTTACACACAAAAGCTTGTTTATCAATGGTGTGGGCACTTATATTTATAGTTCAAAAAACTAACATTGACCTTAGATAGGCTATGTTAAATTTAACTTGGGTTGAGTTTAAATTAACCTATGTTGGGTCAGTTTAACTCTGGGTGGGGTTAAGACACTCATGAAATCTTGACACCTCAATTTATGATATTTGTGAAACATGTCAACTCACTTTAAATATTTGTGAGATGTGAGTCATATTTTTAATATTTATGAGATAATAAATCACTTTATTAGTTCATTTGACTTTTTGACTTCATTTTTGGTTAAAAATCTATTTTTAGTTAATGAAATTCATTAATTTGATTTGAAATTTTTGTTTAGGTAAGTTAATTAGGATTTGCAATATAATTAGTCTTGCTTGGTGTTTTTTAGCTTTTGACAATTGTTTTAAATGTTATGAATTAATAGCTTGATATGCCAAAAGTGCTAAATTTTTAGGTCATAATTTGATTAGGGTTAAAATTGAACCAGGTTAGTGATGCATATAGGATAATA